>JAVJIF010002698.1:0-316622 GCA_038442645.1 Agave tequilana
GTTTAGCATATGTCTCATTCCACATACTTTCACTTACAATTATAGAGCCAATTATTTGAAAACTGATGGAGTTCGATGAATCATGTTTAGAATGGGTCCCGTACTTGCCCAGGACAACGACCATGGAGTATCGGTGCTGAGCCGGAACTACCACTAGGTACCAAAACTTATTCTACACCCAAATTGGAGTAGGGTATCCAGACTCCATAGAAATAGGCTTAGGGCTTGTGCACACCTGGCAGGAATAAATAGGAGTAAGGGTGCCAGTACACCCCACGGAATCCCTGGTGGCCAGGTGATTCTCAAGTATATGGCCACGCGTGACACGATATGATCACCATAATTATGAAACTATTCAGGACCCATCAGTTCCCCCAAACCCAGTGCAAGTTGTCTTATTAATAATTTATTTTGTAATTATCATTTTGCGAGAATAGTAGGAGCAGGACAGGCTCAAGAATTCAGGAGTACATGTATAATAGGAATACAAGTCACTGTATATAATACATGATAACAGGTATACGATTCCTGTAAATGTGATAATCACAGGTCAGGTGTTAACATGACAGGTGGCAGGTGATAAGTGATATCATTACAGGGAGCAAGTGATAAGTAGTAACATATCAGATATCAAGTGAAACAGACAGGTGTCAGGTAATAGCATATAGATTTCAATTAATAGTACGAAAAGTGTTAGTAAATCAAGAGAAAACATGTCAAGTGATAGCGTATCAACCAAGCACAATTAAGCAGAGGTAAGCAATCTGGAGGCCACGGACAGCGAACAGTGTTCAGTTACTAATGCGCTTGGCAGAGTTATCAGGACGGCTTGGCTTAAAATGCGAGTCTAAAATTTACAGCATCCCGCCTAGGCGAGTCTAGTGAATAAAACGCTAGGCGCTAAACATGCCTATCAGCGATGCTAAAAATGGAACTAGCCGTTAATAAGCCTCAGAGAGGTTAAGCCCAGAGGCTGAGTATGTACCTACAGGGGATGTTAGTACCAACAACACACATGCATATATGACTAGCATGCAAGATAACCAACAAGCGAGAAAGCAAGCAAGCGATCATCCAAGCGAAGCTAAGCAGGCTGGAGTGAAGCTAATATACAACACTAAATGCTATCACGCTCGGCGTGGTTATCGCTTGCAACACAGCTAAAAGCACGTGTCGCAGCAAGCATATGAAATACCATACTACTGCTCATGGCGAAGCCATGCTCACGGAATAACTACACTCGAACGGGGTTCAATAAAGTGCTGACGTTAGGTCCGTCTACCAGGCGTAGCATATAAAAAGTCCAGAGAATTTTAATAAACCTCGGAGAGGTTAAGCCCGGAGGCTAAGCAACATGGGGATGTAACTAAACGTGCCTGAAGAGGTTACGCAACTAAGCTCGGCTCGTAGTCACACAATATAGTTAGTAAAACCCAAGGAGTTCAAGCAAAGCAGAGCAAGTAAGCAGCGCCTGATGAGGCTACGCAATTAAGCTCAGCTCGCAGCCACACAGCTTAGCTATACCTCTGGTAAAGCTAGAAACTCAGAGAGTTTAAGCCCGAAGGTTGTTAGTACCTGCAGAAGATGTTAGTGTCACACAGGTATAAATATAGTGTCATCTTCACTATTACAAGTATTACAATACATCAATCTAGTATAAGGTACAACATGTCCATGGATTAAAACTCACATAATCCATGAAAATACAAATACAAGTACAATGCACCCGTCGAAGTGGGATACCCAAATCAAGGCGAGGACACTCGCCTAAAACACAAATCCTAAAACTTTACACGCCCGAGCTCCCGAGTGAGGAAATACATGAAGCGAGAGAAGGGGGGACTGGCCCCTTGGAGAGGGCCGACCCTAGAGAGGGTGTGCCACCTCTTGGTGGTGGCCTAGGTGGTGGCCGGTCATGAGGAGAGAAAGGAGAGGGAGATGGTGTTGGAGTTGATAGTGGTGTTATTTGGTGGTGGAGATGAATTTTGGAGGAGAATTCAAAAGAAGGTTGAAGGAGGTGGTGATGATGGTAACGTTCTAGGTTGAAATAAAGGTGATAGAGGTGGTATTGTGATGGTGGAAGTGAAGATGGTGGTGATGGAGAGAGAAGTTAGAAGAAGTGATGGTGATGGAGATGTATGTTGGCGGTGGAGTTGATGTTGTTGAAGATGGTGAAGTTGTCGCCGGAATGGTAGCCGGAATAGTTGCTAGAGACATCGCCAAAGTAGAGGGGGCCGGCCCTAGGCTTAGGGTCATGATCGACCTAGGTGGAGATGGAGTGGGGGTAGTTTGGTGGAAGGATTTGTTGGTGGAGGTTGTTTTTGACAAGGTAAAGGAGATGGTGAAATTTTGGTGGAGTTTTAGAGTTTGTGGTGGATTAATAGAGATGGAAGAGGAAGAAGATAATGATGAAGTGTTGTAGGTGTTATTGTTATTGTTGTAGTGAAGATGACAGAGGAGTTGGGGGTTTTAGGGTTTTGATGGAGGTATGAAGGTGAAAGGAGAAGGAAAGGGATTTGTTTTTGGACTTGGAGTTTAAAGGAGAAGGGAAAGGATAGGGTTAGGGTTTTTTTTGTGAAATGGTGAAGGGGTGAGGTGGCTTGGCTGGCCTTGGTGATGGGAGAGGAGTGATGAGTGTCTTGGAACATTTTGGAGGAGATATTTTGGGTAGAATGTAGTAGAATGTTGGAGAAGTAGAAGTGTTTACAAGTTGTTGGAAGGAAAATGAAGGAAGGAAAAAGGAAGAAGAAAAAGAAATGAGAAAAAGGAAAAAAGAAAATTAGAAAAAAAAAAATGAGATTTAATTTGAATGGTGGAATCCCTAGGTTTGGTCGCGGATGCCGGGAATTTTTGAAAAAATACCGGAAATGTTTGAAAATCAAATATCTCGAAAAGCTCTCCAAAAATTCTCAAAAATCAAAAATATCATACTGAGTATTATGATGAAATCAGATTCAAGAAATTCAATCCCATTTTCAAATTAAAAATCTTGTAATCAACCATCGATACTGGTCGACAACGAATCTGGCCGGATTTTGATAAATTCAGAAAAATCCCAAAAAATGCATTAAGATAGTAAATATTATTTTAAGGAAAAAATGTGAAAGTAGTTTCTAGAAATTTGACTCCATTTGTAATTTTAAAAAAAATCTGAAAATAAATCGATGGTACAGATCAATCCCGATTTTGGAGATTTTAATAAAATAGTTCTGAAAAATCTTGAAAATTCTAAAATATTAGAAAATAGTATTTGAAACTGAAATTAGTCAAATCTGACTACCAAAAAGGTCAAGTCAATCAGTATACTAGGATCGGATTCTTAGTTCAGAGTAGGGCTGACTCCGAGTCCACGAATCCAGATTCAAAGCAAAACAATCACAAATTAATCATAAATAAATAAATATGAAAATCAAATAAAAAATATGATCAAAAAATTAGAATACGTATCTAAGTACATATTCTGAGAATGGGTTGTTACACCCGAGATCCCCCGTTGCCCAAAATCCCTCTCTCTCTCCTTGCCATCGCTGTCCCTGAGCTCCCCTATTAATTTTATGTTAATTAAAGCATTCTAAATTAAATTAACACGTAAATTAAATGTTAATTAAGTTATCTTAATTTTCCTGTTAATTTTTCTAAAATTAAAGCATTCTAAAATGTTTGTTAATTAATTTTTATATTAATTTTCCTAAAATTTCTATTAATTTTCTATTAATTAAAGCATTTTAAATTAAATTAACAAGTAAATTAAATGATAATCAATTTCTGTGGTAGTTAGATCATGATATGAAATGAAAATTTGATATGAATTTTGAGAAACAAAAGCAGGCAACTGCTGGTAGGGTTTATGTTCTCAAAAAACCCGGAGTTGGCAACACCAGAGATTTTAGAGAACTTTACAAACTGGAGTTCTCTGAAGAAGATGTAAAGTCCAGTGTTGGCAACACCAGAGTTTTAAATAGAATACGCCAAAACTACAGTGTTGGAATACCGTAGTTTTTTCAACCAGATTCATAATTACAGTGATTGTCAGAATAACGGTGTTCTCAACACTGTACTTTTTGCATGGGCTTTAAAAACTCCGGTGTTCCTAACACTGTAGTTTTGGGATGTCTCTAAAAAATTGATATTCCCAACATCTTAGTTTTGAAAAAACCCTTCCACACCACGCTGGCGCAGCACTCGATCGTTGGCCGATGTAGCGTCCAGCTGGCATAGGAGAGGTCGGTTTTGCTAAATAGTTTTGGGGGAGTCTTTTTAAAAATTTTTTAAAATAAGATTATTTCAAAAATTTGTCCTGCAAAAAAGGAATGTAACACCCGTTCCTGAAATATGTACTTAGATACTTATTTAATTTTTAATCATTTTTTGGTTTACTTTTCATATTGATTTTTATTTTATGAATATTTATGTGATCATTTTGCATTAGGTCTGGATTCGTGAACTTGGAGTCAACCCTAGTCTGAACCGGGGGACCCGATCCTAGTGTACTCCTTCCAGTAGTCAGATTTGATCGATTTCAGTTTCAAATATTATTTTAAAATATTTTAAATTTTCATGATTTTCTGAAATTTTCTAGAATTATTCTGCAAAATCTTCAGAACCGGTGTCTCATCAGTGCCGCCAATCGATTCTCAAATTTTTAATTTAAAAATGGACTGAATTTCTGAAAATCACTTTCACATTATCTCTTAGAATTGTATTTTCTATCTAAATATTTTTTTAGAGATTTTTCTGAATTTATCAAAACTCGGCCGGATTTGGTGTCGGCCAGTATTGCTGGTAGATTCTAAGATTTTTAATTTAAAAACGGGATTGAATTCTTAAATCTGATTTTACCATGTACCTTAAAATAATATTTTAAAATAATATTTACTATTTTTGAGAATTTTTAGAAAGCTTTCCGAGTTACTCTATTTTTTTGACTTTTTCGATGTTATCGGTATTTTTCCTGATCCGGGGTATCTATCCGGATATTTTCTTTTCTTTCTTTCTTTTGTTTTTCTTTTTATTCTCCTCCACATCTTTTTTTTCTTTATTTTTCTTTTCCTTTTCCCTTTTATTCTCCTCCACACAAAACTAACCCCCCAAAATATCTTCCCCCTTTTCTTTTCCTTTTCTTCTTTCTTCTTTCTTTTTTTCTCTTTTCTTTCTTCCTTCTTCTCTGGCCAACGACAGCCGCCCAACTTATTCTCCCTCTCTCTTTTCAAAATTCTCTCACTCTCTCCCACTAACTCTCAGTCTCTCTCAATTCTCACCCCCTCTCCTACTTCCTCTCTCTCTCACTTTCCAATTTCATCCCACTCTATCTCTCACCTTCTCTCCCTTTCTCTCAAACGGCGACCGCCACCACCGAGCCACCCCCGACGAGCTTGGCAGTGATCTAGCCAGTAATAGGTAGTCAAAAGTGCATATTTATCATCATATTTGTCATCATATTTCCCTACTTATTCTTTTATAAAGTATTGCTATGTAACGTTTTATTGTTTAGTGTTGTGCAGGCCTTAAATAATTAAAGAATAAATAAATGAAGCCCAATTGAAGCCCAAAAAGCCCACAAGCCTACATGCATGATTTATTTTAGTAATTTAGAAGCTTTTATCTTATCTAATCTAATATAAACTTGAATTTTAAATTATTAATTTAAAATCTAGGGGAGGAGGAGGAAGGATAAAGTAGGACTCCTAATTGCTATTCAAATCAAGAGGAGGAGGAGAAGGATAGAACAAGATGAATCATCATCCTAATTAAAGATAGAGATGAATTTCTATTTGAACCAGGTTGCTTGCACCACAAGATGAAGTTAAGTTGGACATCTTACTCTTCTTACTTAGGGTTAACAACTTAGATGAATATTTCATTAGTTTAAAAGGATACAACCCCTAGATCGAGACTACTTGTGAATATAGATTAGCGACATAGACTCTCCCTCTTGATTAGATCTACTTCCTTATTTCAAACTATAATCTGTTGGCCCAGAGGCCTTCCACTCTAGTTTTGATGATGATTAACTCATGTAGTATTGTTTACTAATAATCTTATGATATTTAGTTTCAGATATTTGATCAATTTATTAGTAGGTGATTAGCTTCAACAAAGGTATTTTGGAGCTTTCACATGGTGCTGCAAGAGCTCGAGCGTCAAGTTCACATCTAGCACTCGGATGGAGTCAAGCTCGTTAAATCGCGTTTGGATCAAGTCAACTTGGAGACGGTGTTCTACAAGAGGACATCGGTTTGTTTAGTTAAGATTTTGTTTAGATTCATTGTAAAGATTAGATAGTGTGATATGCTCAAGTTCACAACACACACACATTTCATGTTTTGATTTTGGTTTTCGGTTTAACCGATCTTGATTTTCATGAATAGATAGAATCAAAACAAGTTTACATGGTTTAATGTATATTAGATTTGATCTATATACATCTATGCTTCATATACTTAGAAAAACTTATTTTGATACACTATTCATGTGTTTAGAGTTTTGTATTTAGACAAAACCTATTTTTGGATTTAATGTAAAAAACATAGAGATAATACCTTTCATGTATATTGAATTCTATCCATATATTATATGCTTCAAAGTTATTTAAATATCATGTATTTGTATTTACATGTGTTTTGAAAAAATCGGATTTCCATTTCAAAAATCTTAGTTTTGAAAAATACAGTTTTTGGTTTAAGGTAAATTTTCAACAACACAAAAATGGTTCAAAATGTTGTAACATGATTGATTTTTACTCAAACATGTTTGTATTTCAAAGATATAACATGAACTGATTTTTATGGGATTTAATTAAAGATAAAAACTCAAGTTTTTAAGTCCTATATCAGGCAGATGGGCCAGTCGATCGGAACGGTCGACCGCCAGAGAGCCTCTGGTCGGTCGACCGCCAGAGAGATCTGCTCTCTGGAAAAGCCTTCGGTCGACCTGACAGAGAGTCTGCTCTCTGTATCCGGCTTCGGTCGACCGGGCGGTCGACCGGCCAGAGAGCCGTTGCTCTCTGGATCTAGTCCTGTCAACCGAGCGGTCGACCGGTAGGCGTAACGGTCAAAAATTTGACCGTTGGCCGGTCGACCGGAAGGGCAATCTGGCCCTTTTCAGTTGCCAACGGGCAGATTTGAAATGAGGGTATAAATACCCCATTTCTTGGTTGTTTTCAACAAGAATTTTAAGAGCTAAATTTTCCACCATTACAATTGTTTTAATACAAGTTTTCAAAAGAGTTTTTAAGCTTAAAGATTTGATCTTTAATTTGTTTTAAAAGGGTTGGAAAATTCAAAGAAAAAGAAAGTCTTTGGGATTGGTTTTGATCTTCAATTTTGTATCTGCCTAGAAGTTTTCCCAAGAGTTTTTCTTTGTGTTTTATTTTTAAACTCTTTATTTCTCACACTTGAGCTTATCTATCTATCCTATCTATAGGATCATTGTTTAGTGAGAAAAGATTTGGTTTGTGGTCTTTGTGATCACCAAGTGATATAACCTTCCATCTTTGTGATATCCCTCTAGTGAGAGGTGATTGAGTTGTTATCCCTCAATGAGGTGATTGTGGAAGTGGTGTTTGGCTCCCTCTAGTGAGAGGTGGAGATTGTGTTGGAATCTCTCAAGTGTGAGGTGATTGTTGTTTGTGGCTTTGTGCCTATCCCTCATTTGTGAGGTTGATATTGTGTAGGCTTTGTGCTTTGCCTCTAGTGAGAAGTTGTATTTGTTGGAGAGAGGAGTTGTGTACTCCCAATTGTATTTACCCAAATCTTCGGTGGAGGTTCCCCGTATGAGAAGTCCTGTGTGGACGAGTTAGTGGAAATCCTTCTGTGTGAAGGCGGGGACGTAGAGCTGTGTGCTCAAACTTCGAAACATATCTCAATGTTTGCATTTGATCCACTTTCTCTAACTCTCTCTTACATTGTGTATTGCATCATACTGCCATATCATATACATGCTTGTGTTGTTTGTGTGTGCCCATACTTGTGTTTAATCAAGAGAGCTTTACATAGCACCTCAACTCTTATTTAGAGAAATTCAGAGGAGTTAGTCCAGAGTCCTTCACCGGGAATTCGGTTACACTCGTTAGTTACATTAAGTGTGTTGCATTAAGTTTTCAATTCCGCATTATTGATCATTAGATTAGCCTTACACCTATTCACCCCCCTCTAGGTGTATTTACAATTGTTATCAGAGCCTACACTCCTGATATTAGGTTTAATCACCTAGGAGTGTGATCTTGATTTTGCTAATCTATCATTTGCATTTGCACACATATTGTTTCCACTCATGGATAGCCCTCCCATGTTTGATCTCTCTAAAATTGATATATGGAAGGTTAGGATGAGTTGGCATTTAAAAGCCATAAGTTATAAAGTTTACCTTACCATTACCAAGGAATCCTACCTTAGTAATAGCATGCATATAGAGGCCAATGCACTAGCTCTAGAGGCACTTAGAAAATCACTTAGCAAAGAATATTTAAATATGGTTTCTTATTATGTTTCACCTTTGCAGTGTGAAACATCTTGCGCTCTCCAAAGCTTCAATTGTCAATGCAAATGGAGAAGGAATTTAGTGGAGAAGAGTCCGACCAACGTTGCTTCATGGTCCAAGGAATGACTCCCTTGAGGTACATTCGGACACTCAACTAGATAGTGCTAGTTCTTCTTGTGATGAATATATATTGATACCGATGCATTGAATAAAGAACTATCTATTATTTGTGAGAACCTCCTTGAAAAATATAAGGCTTTGAAAAAGAAAAGTTTTGGACTTAACAAAGAAAATAAGGATTTGTGTTCAAAACTAGATTTGATTTTGTAAGAGAAAGTGGAGATTTCTAATGAAAGGATTCATTGAAATCCAAACTTGACCTTACTCTAAAAGAAAATGAAATTTTGAAAAATAAAAATGATTGTGAAAATGTTTTGAAGAAAAATGAGACTTTAACTTCAAACTTGATTTTGTTTTAAAAGAAAATGATTCTTTGAAAAACAAAATTATTTCTATTTCAAAGGATTTGGATTTGGTGTCTAAAAAAAAATATTACTTTGCAAAATGACATTGTTTCACATGTTTGCCATGCTAGTATACCTTCACCATCTAGTGTAACCATAGCATGCTCTACCCTTCTTCCATGATTGAAAATGATATATTTATGCTTAAGAAGAGTGTTGATTTCTTGAGCTCCACTTGTGTCATGAACCATACACGTTTGGAATCTATATTTCGAAAGAAACAAGTTCCTCCTATGTATGCACACAAACCACGGCATACACATGCTCCTCACGTTCATACTCATCACACTATGTATGCTCATGTGTACACATATACACATTGTGAACGTAAGGGCCACCTTGCTAAATTTTGTTATGATAGGATACATGATTCTAGTTTAGCAAATAAATTTGTTTGGGTTAGGAAAGGAGTTATACCCCGTGGACCCAAAAGAGTATGGGTACCAAAGACCACTCCTATTTTATTTGATGTAGGTATGGGCTCTCACATGACGTGAGAGTGATGGTGCCTTGAAGTAGATGCATTCCAAGCTTAATGGTGACTATTTAGATGCATCACTTTCAAGGGGAGTTTGGTGGGAGGACCACCTTGGTTTGGAGACATAGAGATGTACCCTCATGGTTTTTGATAACGATCTCTAAACTCCCATTTATGTTTACATGCCTTTCATATTGTTGATTTTTAGCATGTCATGTTCTAATGCTCATTATGCCATATGCCATGTTTATTAGTCCTATGACATACATGATTAGTATTTGAGATCACCCATGTTTATATGGACCCATATTTTGTGTTCTCGCATTTGTTTATCTATTGTGTATATTATAGATCTAATACATGTGCATTTATATAATAATCATTGAGTTTTGTTTAAACGTTTGCACTTCATGTTTTGATTACATGTCTAAATGTTAGTTTTCATTAAAACTTGGATATATACTTGTACAACTAGTGAGCCACAAATAGATTATTATATTTTTGTGCTTGAATGCTTATTTGTACCCATTAGATGTACTAGTATAGCCTAATTTTGATGATTCATACATTTTGACTTGTATTCCATATTTTTGACATGTTTTTCATGTTTATGTTAAACTTCATGTATATGTCTATTTTGTCTAAACTAATAGGTACATATACATCCTTGAGCCACTTGCCTTCACGCATATACTTTTGTGGATCGTTATGTTTGGATTTATATGTATATTTTAGTTTGTACAAAACATACATATGCCTTGAAGATTAAATTATTTGATGAAAATTAGATTTTCTTGTTTTTCATGTTTTAAGAAATTTCACATTGAGCTTGACTGCCTATTTTTATGATGATGTGGTTCACATATGTTGACACTTAAAAAAGACAAGATTCTCATTAGTCCGAACAATGTCAAAAGTTGTTGACATTTACAAAAGACAAGTGACAGACGAGCTGAAGACCAGTTTTCACCCGTCTCCGAGGGACAAGGAAGCAACTTGGACTCCACTGATCCAGCAAGCAGACAGTGAACCCAGATTGTTTCTAAACAGACCTCAGCAGGTCTAAGGTGTTAACACTTAGCATCGCATGAGCCCAAAGGGATAGCCTCGCTTGAGAGGCTAATATCACCCAACTTCGCCTCGAAGCCATCCAAAGCCTCGCCAAGAAGCTAAGTCGCAAACATCGCCACAGAGGACTTCCAGCTCCGCCAAAGGGTTTCTTTCGGACTTCGCCAGAAACCGTCTCTAGCTCCGCTATGAGCTCAATGCTGACAGCTCCGCTATTGGTCTGCTATGGTCAACCTTTGACCAATCAAATCTCCGGATGAGATCAGATCCAATCAGATCAAATCCAATTAAGATCAAATCAGAGATCAAATTTGGCAGTTGATTGCCACAATCTCTTGACTCTCCTAAAACGAGTAAGAAGATCAGGGAAAATCCTCTAACGATATGGAAAGGATCAAGAAGATCAACCGACCTGCCAATTCTAGCTTCGCAGAAGCTGATCCTAGCCTCGCAGTAAGGCTACTTTCCAGATTTAAACAGATTTGATTCAATCTGTTTCCATATCTTCAAGGAACGATTATACCCTTGCTCTCCCTATAAATAGTCCGCCAGGGGTACAAGGAGAGATAGATCGATCAATCAATCGGAGAAAAGAGGACTCCACAAGCAGAGGCTTCTTCATAACGCACCGTGCGCTCTCGAATTCAGAGACCTTTTAGAGAATTGCTTTCTCTAACCAGGGTGTTGATACCCTAACATCGTCCTTCTTCTCAAGGAATCTCCGGAACCAGGCGAGAAGGAATTCCTTATTGAAGGCGATTTTGAGAAGCAGCAAGAGGGTTCTACCAACCTTCTGTTCTCTGATTCTCCGAACCAGGCGAGAAGGGAATCTCATCGCTCGCATCGTCAAAGGGACAATGTGGTCGCGCGCTGACCAGACTCCTATCGGCACACTTCTCCAGAATCTCTGAGGAGATCTACTTGTAATCTTTTTAAGAATACTTGTAATTTAGCTCCTCAAACTCTTTTTCGTAAGTTTTTCCCTTTGCAAACATAATGGAAAACAAGATGGCGACTCCACTGGGGATGAAATTCTCCACTGCCGAGAATCAAGTGTCGCAATGCGACGAACAGACCTTCGGGTCTAACTCTGAATTCAGAAAAGCCGGTGCAGCCAGAGCCCCTCTGGCTAAATCTTCAAGGAAAGTCTCTGCGGAGACAGAAAAGGTTCTCTGTGAACCTACTGCGGTTATTTGGCGCAACAAGGAAGCATGTCCGCAGTCTGACTTCTTTACTTGTGAGAACTTGGTGGTTCAGTTCGATCAAGGAAGATTTGAAGAAGTCCTCTCTGGGGGTGGCCCAATGCTTCGAGCACGGAAGCATAGGAGGGTTTCCACGACCAAGGTTTCAAATCAGAAACCGGAAGCAGAGTTCTGCCAACACCCCTCAGCCTCGTGTGTGGCTAATCAGGTTCCTTGCGAACCTAAGTCTCCTCTGCCAAGGCGGATATGGAAGCCTAAACAGAAGTCTCCGACCGAAGCTTCAGGCATAGCTACGCCTAAACCGCGTTTCTCTCGCGAAGAAAAAGGCAAGATGCCTGTCTGCTCCAATCATAAAGTTACGACGGCAATCATACCGTCGTCCAATTTAAGAGCAGCAATGCCTCGCGCTGGCCTCGTTCTTACGAGCGAAGCTACTGTACCACAGCGTACGCGCAAGGTCCATGACCGCGAAGCTGAAACCAAAGTACTATCTAAGGCTAATTACCTTCGCAGCAGCATAGCGGGTGAAGCACCACAGCGTGCTCCGCTTTCCAGTGCGTCAAGCACTAAGCTCGCGCCTGATGGCGAAGCTAGAACCAAAGCACTATTCAGTGCTAATCTCATCTGCAGGGATAAAAGAAGCAGGACATCGTCCCATGTGCGATCCAAAAGAGCCTTTGCGCTCGATTGCAGGGACCCAACCGGGTCTGATTTGAAGAAATTTTTGACGGATAGACAAACCTCTTCCCCCTGTTGTCAACAAGTGGGATGCCAGCTGGTGACACTCCACTCGGTCCATTGCCGGCTGGGATCAATCCCCGCCACGCCTCCAAGACGACGGTCAGTTTTTGATCGACTATCGGTATAAGCCCCGATGAAGCATCGCAGAAGGAGCATCTCGCGAGATCTACCCTCCGCATCCATCAACATGACTGGGAGAGGGCGAGAGCTGCGCAGGGGAAGACAAACAGCTGACGACATCCCCTACAGCTCCCCAGATCCAGATTACAGTCCACGCTTAGGCGAAGTTTGATGCATGAAGAGGGGTTTTCCGGAACACCAGATCCAGGGCGGCGATACCCTACACTTATGAACAGCCTTCTTCCTCGACGACCCTAGCCTCGTCACAGCCCAGGAGATCACTCCAATCATCAGATGAAGAAGATGAAGATAGTGGGTACGCCTCTTCGGCGACAGTTAGCTCAGTGCGTACAGATAGGGCATCAGTCAATATGGCTGATAACGTCAACGACGACCTTCGTCGGCGCCTCGAAGCTCAGGAGCAAACTTCCAAAACCCAGCAAGAGGCTCTGGACAATATTCAACAAATGCTCGCTCAACTCCTCAATAACCGGAATAACAATGATGCCGGGAGCAATCACGATGAGGAGGAACACTTCAGCAATGAGCAACCAAAGCCGGAGAAATCCAAGGAGGGTTCTTCCTTAGACGCCGAAGTCCTTAAGGGCCTTCAAGCTCAAATCGCATCCCTAACTCAGAGGGATGAATTAAAAAAGGTAGGGGCAGTCCGTCCTTATCCGCTGGAGGGATTCGGTGCCATATCCACCGAAGTTCAAACCACCAACATTGCATACCTATGACGGAAAGAGCTCGCCAAATCAGCACATCTACTATTTCCGGTCTCAGACTGGTAATGTTATAAGCAATGACGCCATCATGGCTAGACTTTTCATTGGCACCTTAAAGGGGGTAGCATTTGACTGGTTTCGCAGTCTTCCCCGGGCTCTATCAACTCCTGGATCGACCTGGAAACTCGGTTCCTCTCTCATTTCTATGAGGACGATACCGAAGTGACCATGAACAAACTCCTCTCCACTGTGCAAAGGAAGGGCGAATCTATCCGTGACTACATTGAACGGTCTAGAAATTTATCCTTGATGTGCCCAGCAGGGATGCCATTACCCATGCTCTTACAGACATGCAGACACAACTTCTTAGACCAAGTGGAAGTGCGCATAGGGGCAGTTAAAAGCCCACACTTGGAAAGAATTGGTCGAACAAGCTGAGATAGCCGAGAAGTCGGCTAAAAAGTTCGAACCATCCGCCCCTAGAGGCAAATGGGGTGTGAACAACAAAGGGCGTAGCGACCTACCGCAATCTTCTCAAGCTAAAGGCAAAGAGACTATGTCTGTGGAGTTATCCGGAGATGTGCAGTCGAAGGCCAGGAAGAGCGTCTCCAACAGCCAGGAGTCTAAGTTCCCCCAAAGCAGTACTCCTTCAAAGACGATCAGGTGGTCACCATATTCCATCTGCTCCATAAAGGGAACAAAATGAAGCTGCCAGATGCTCGGCGTCCCAATGAGATAGGGCGCACAAACGACCCTAAATATTGTCTCTGCCATAGGATGATTCACCATCCTACTGACAAGTGCTATGTCCTCAAGGACAGAATTCAAGTCTTGATCGATGCTGGGGTTCTGACATTGAAGACGGAGCAGAAGAAAGTCACTGCCAATATGGTGACTCTTGAGTTCGGCAGCACCCAAAAGGTCACAGTTCCTGACGGGACTTATTCAGTCCCTGCTCCACAGTTGAAAGTCAAGCATCCTCCAGCTACAGCTCAAGATAATAAGGGTCTTGTTCCCTTAACATTGGAGACAGGAGAAGTCATGTGGATACATCCAGACCTCGTCCAAGACGTACAGCGGGATCCAAAGCAGCCCAAGTCAAAGGGCAAATCTTGCAATGTCATCTCCATCCTGCCAGACGACTGCAATCTTACAACGGCTTCCCTTAGTGATTCAGAAGGAGAAAGGCATGCTTGCACAACGCAGACCGATGTACCTCAGCCAATGGGTACTCGATCCGGAAAATCGTACTTAAAACAGTATGAGAAAGCTACTGGCGAGACACAACAGCAAACAACGTCAGTACAAGTACCAGCATCCGCTCCAGTTCCAACCAAGGGAAAGGAGAAGCCTAAGGAAGTCCGGTTCGACCATGCCCTGAAGAAACCTTCAGGTCCAGGGCTTGACATGCCCTTTCGTTTTGACATATTGGCTCAGTTGGCTAATATTCCAGCTCGTATTACAATACACGAGCTCCTTCGTCTCTCAAAAGAGACAAGAGAAGCACTTAGAGATGCGCTGGCTAATTCAGAATCATTCCTGACATGCATGCCAGAGATCCCTAAAGATGACGCTCAGCCTTCTTGCTCTGAATGCCATCATGTACAATCAAAGGTACCTGCTATTACCTTTACAGCGGAGGATAGTTTGGCAGATGTTCTTCGATGGAGCGTCGCGAATAGGTCCTAAAGACAGGATCATTACCGGCGTGGGGGTTGTGTTTATCTCCCCACAGAATCATGTCCTTCCCAGAGCATTCTCCCTGACGGAATCATGCTCCAACAATGTAGCGGAATATAATGCTCTGCTCATTGGCCTTCAGCTCGCCCATGGAATGGGGGTACGCTACCTCAAAGCCTATGGCGATTCAAAACTGATCATCAATCAGGTTAAAGGCGAATACGAAGTCCGCCATGAGGACTTGGTGCCTTATTATCACACGGCCGTTGAATTGGCCAACCTATTTGAAGGTTTCTACATCGGGCACGTGTCTCGATCTCAGAATACCAAGGCGGACGCTCTCGCTGCATTAGCTACAACACTAGCCTTACCAGCCGACACCGAGTATCACCTCACAGTCACAACTCGACATCTTGTATGCTCCGAGTACATGCTAAGAACTCGAGAAGTCTATAATGTCTCCACGGATCTTGAGCCGAGAGATGGCGCTTTCCTCTCATCGACTATGTTCTGCACGGTCTGCTTCCAGACAATCCTAAAGAAGCGGCATCTATCAGACGAAGGTCTCTCCGTTTTTACTACGATCCGACTCTGAAGACACTTTACCGTCGTTCATTTGGCGGTGTCCTCCTCCGTTGCCTTTCTAATTCAGAGGCACATGAAGCGCTTCAACAAGCGCACGATGGCATTTGCGGAGCCCATCAGCCAGGTCCAAAGCTTAAGGACAGGTTGCATAGGCTTGAATATTATTGGCCAACTATGATAGCCGATGCCATCCAATATGCACGAAGGTGTAAAGCATGTCAGATTCATGCGGACTTCATACACCAGCCTTCGGAGCTGCTCCACCCGACTGTTGCTTCATGGCCATTCGAAGCATGGAGAATCGACGTCGTAGGGCCAATCAGCCCTTCTTCGACAAGAGGTCACCGGTTTATCCTGGCAATAACCGATTACTTCTCAAATGGGCAGAAGCCGTACCGTTGGCCGAAGTCAAAACCTCTAATATGGTTAATTTCATCAAACACCATGTCATCCATCGATTTGGTGTCCCTAGGCGGATCATCCACGACAACGGTCCCCAATTCATAAGCCAAGTATTCTATCGGTTCTGCGATAAATACTGAATTCAGAATGTGGCTTCAACTGCCTATAATCTTGCTGCCAATGGCTTGGCGGAAGCATTCAGTAAAACAATCATCAAGCTGCTCAAGAAATTCGTCTCCTCGAATAAGCGAGATTGGGACGAAAAGCTCGGTGAATGTCTTTGGGCCTACCGAACCACGGTGCGGACACCGACAGGCAATACGCCTTTTTCCCTGGTATATGGGTGCGAAGCGGTCCTCCCATTGAAAATCCAGATGCCATCGTTGCGTGTTGCTCTGACCACCAAGTGCACATTAGAAGACAATGATCGATTGCGCCTTCAAGAGCTCGAAGCTTTGGACGAGAAGCGACTACAAGCTCAGCAGCATATCGAGCTATATCAAGCTCGAATCTCAAAAGCCTTCAATAAGAAGGTCAAACAGAGAGTCTTCCAGAAAGGAGACCTGGTCTTAGCCGTCAGACGACCGATGATTATGACGCACAAGACCAAAGGCAAATTCAGCCTAAATGGGAAGGACCGTTTGTAATAGAAACAGTCTATTCAAACGGAGCATACCGCCTCACGACTGCAGAGGGCGACCTACTCATGATGCCGATCAATGGCAAGTTCTTAAAGAAGTATTATCCTTAATCAAGGATCCTTCTCTTGATCAAGTTAACACTTCACCTCTGATCAAGATCTCCGTGTCCGAAGCACACACAAAGAGAGCCTTTCTCTTCCTCCAAGTGAGGTCATACAGCCATAAACTAACAGGAACCTGGCCGTGCACCGGTTATCCTAAAGGGGAATCAGGTTATGCAGACATTAACCCGATAATCCGATATCCTTAACGATTAAGGATAGAGGAAAATGTTGGCCTGTAAGCCCAACATAAGTCCTCGACAACTCATCATGCTGAGGGGAATAGCATGGCTAGCCCATTCCAAACGGTAGTTGGTAAAGGCATATCAAACCCGTTGACAGCTGGGGATTTGCTAAAAATCCTACGGGACCTGTTCCCATTTGATTCCCTCTCCAAAATCACTTACCAATTCTCATCCATAGAATGGTAAGACCACATATACATTTCGCTGCTACGTTAACATTAAACCTATGGCAGTGATTCCCTCATTTCTCCCTGTGAAAACGAGACTTTCTCCCAAATTCCACTACAAACTCGATACTTATTGACATTTACAAAAGATAAGTATCACCAATTTTGAAGCTTGGTGGCGTCTCATCCGGTTATGTCATTGCGACCTCTGAACCAGCAGACGGCTAAGTCTCAATTCCAAGCCCTGTTGACATTTACTAAAGACAGGTCTCGATACTCGTTGACATTTACAAAAGACGAGTATCACCAATTTTTGAAGCTTGGTGGCGTCTCATCCGGTTATGTCATTGCGACCTCTGAACCAGCAGACAGCTAAGTCTCAATTCCGAGCCCTGTTGACATTTACAAAAGACAGGTCTCAATACTCGTTGACATTTACAAAAGACGAGTATCACCAATTTTTGAAGCTTGGTGGCGTCTCATCCGGTTATGTCATTGCGACCTCTGAACCAGCAGACAGCTAAGTCTCAATTCCGAGCCCTGTTGACATTTACAAAAGACAGGTCTCGATACTCGTTGACATTTACAAAAGACGAGTATCACCAATTTTTGAAGCTTGGTGGCGTCTCATCCGGTTATGTCATTGCGACCTCTGAACCAGCAGACAGCTAAGTCTCAATTCCAAGCCCTGTTGACACTTACAAAAGACAGGTCTCGATAGACATTTACAAAAGACGAGTATCACCAATTTTTGAAGCTTGGTGGCATCTCAACCGGTTATGTCATCGCGACCTCTGAACTGACAGATAGCCAAGTCTCATTATCCAACCCAACAAGAATTATGTTCCCAAGGAATTGCACTACAATTCGGAATCGCAATCCAAAAGAAAAACAAGATTGAAGATTCGACAAAAGAAGAAAGAATTTTCATTCATTTCAAGAGGATAAAGTACATGGAGCTACAAGCGTACACTGTACGATCTGAGCCGCTCTCCGAGGGTGTTTAGCCTCGTCTTCCTGTCATCAGCAGCCTGGGTAAGCGCTTGTGACCTCAGCTCAGCCTCATTGAAATCTTCCGCCTGAGCCAGACGAGCTTCGGCCTCCGCCAAAGTAGCCCTCTGTGATAACCCCTGCCGCGCAAGCTCCTCACTCTGAGCTTTGAGCTCTTCAAGCCGCGCAGTTTCCTCAAGACGCACCGGTATGACCTTGGATAAGAAGAGATTTGCTTTCCTAATCATTTCCTCAGCCTTCGCAATCTTATCCTCAGCGCCAAGAAGAGCACTAGTGGAGGCGTCAATTGCACTTCCAACCTCCGCTTGCCTTGTTTCCAAGGATTTCAAGTCAGAAGAGATGGCCTTAGCAGCCTCTTGAGCGGCAAGCCGGGTCTCGTGCTTTTGAGCAATGAGAAGCGCAAGCCGGTCATCAACCAAAGACTCCGGGTCCGAGCGGTGGAGGCGGCGCCATTCCTCTGCATCCTTCTCAAATTCATCTACCAGGAGCTCCAAAGCAGTGGCCTAGTAATACCCCTCAAAGTCCCGAATACTCTCAATATCACGGGAGAGGACCCCTTTAACCTTGAGAATGGCATATTCGAGCCCTTCAGAACCAGGTCGATAGTTCGCCCTAAGCCTTTATAAAATTTATCGACCAGGTCACCGATGTAATCGTTCTCGACCTCAGCCACTTCCGGTAAAGAGGCAACCTCGGAATAGTCCACCAGCCTGGTCGATGCCGTCGCAGAAGAAGCAGCGGAGGCATTGACAGCAGCCGGACAAGCCGAGGGCGATCTCGGCGGAGTCCTCATCGAAACCAGAACGCCAGCCATCGCGGAAGAAGGACTAGGAACCACCTCCTGAGCAGCAGGCTCAACCACCAGGGTTGGAGAAGTAGGGCTTGTGATCACCCTCAGCTCCGTACTTGGCAAAATTGTCGGCACCCCACTCGTTGATACAGTTGGGAGTGAGGACACCTCCGGGACTGCCGCCTCCGCAACTTCTGGCCTTTCGACTGACTTGGGCCGATAAGAAGGCAGGTCGCCGTACAGCGCATCCAGCATAGCAGCATCAGCCGTGGTCGAAGCGCTCATGTCACCCCTTGGCCCTTCGGGGATATTTCCCAGCTCTCTTGAAGCTGATGCATCTTGAGGCCGAACACCTGTAACAAGACTGCGGTCAGTCGGAACACTACATGCAGAAGAAACCAAGAGGTTACGACAATACCATAAGATGACGTCGCCTCAAACGTCTCGCCAACCACATCTGTCTCCAGGGGCTCCATCGGAAAATTTTTGCCAGAATCAGCACGAACAGCCGGCTCGCTTTCGCTTGCCGAGTATCCTGTGGACCACCCGATAGAACTCGATGCCTCAGGACTTCCTTTAGAAGTCCCAGCGCCCGAAGGACCGATGTCGGCCACATCACCTCCGGACTCCTCCGGAAGAGCACAGGAACCAGCTTCAGCTCCATAAGTGAATAGGGGATCATAATGTTCCCCTTGTTCTCCAACTGCCTCAGCTCCTACAATAAAAAAGGATTGATAATAAGTCGATGGGAACGCATAAAAAGGCGTATTATATGGACAAGGTTAATCTTACCCAGACCTGGAGCGAATTCACCACTAGTCGGTTCAGCAACCGACGGTTCAGCTGCTAATGGGGCAGCAGGAGGAATCGCTGTAGAGGGATAACCCTCTACGACAACCGTAGGAGCTTGGCGACGGGGCTTCTTCGCCAATGATTTCCTACGAGAGCTACCTGCCCGCTTTCTCTTGAAGTGGACGTCAGAATCCTCTTCTTTCACTTCTCCCGCACGTCGTGGGGAAGATGTCCCCACCACACCAGAGCCAGCCGCATGAGTATCAGCTCCCATCCCCGCCTCAAAGCGAGGACTCCTTGCATCAGAAGCCTCGCTATCATCTACAGCGATGAACTCCTCCAAGCCAGGGACACGAACCCGTTTGCCTTCCTTTCTCTCAGAAGCCTTTCACTTCAGTCGATGAGAGATTAACTTCACACCTGAGCGGTTGGCATTGAATCCAGGAGGTGTGGAGTTAGAAGCCGCATACCATTGGCAAAAGCACAGGGTCGTCAGAAGGTTGGGATCCTTCAACGGCGTGCGCAGCCACGCCCCAGTGCCGCCCGCAGTAAAGAATCGCCAGGCACGGGCCCCATCGATGAGACTCCCCATGAAGGCTAAATCGAGATTGGGGTTGCCCACATACAGCTGGTCGTACCCGAACTATCGAGCAAACCGGCTTGGGATGTAAGGTTCTAAATAGCAGACATCCCCGCTTCTATACAATAAATGTGAGGGCCGGATGCTGACCAGCCACTCAAAAACCCCCCCGACTCATGGGAGACCGTCCTGACTCCGCATCTCGGAATTCCTCGTCGTACCCTGCGCCCCGAATGCGAGGAAAACAGCGGAATAAGTTGTAAGCGTCATGACGACGCACTAACTTGCGGGCCTCGGCCACGTAGGTCTTCAGCCAGGAACATCCTTCGAATTGGCGGAGAAGAGCCATTCGAACACCTTGCGGAGGGTCCTCTCCAGCTTCAATCAAAGAAGGGCAGTGTAAGGCAAACCACGCCATTAAGTAAGTGTATGGCAGGCCCACCCTAGGATTAGGTCCATCACAAGGCAGGATGGCACTCTTCCCACGCCTCGTCGTCGGTGGCCTGCAGAAAGCCTCCGTTAATGCGCGAAGGCCTCTTTGAATACAGCACACCATGGCCGGAAGGAGACCCAGACGGTGGTCATGGACCAAGCGAACCGCAGGCAGCAAAACATTCGGGTGGACGATGTCACCCGAGGAGGATGGCACTACGCATTTCTTCAACCAGACGGTTAAGAAACCGGCCAACAGTGCCTTCCGGGACATCGGCTGACGAGCCTGATGGTGAAAGCTCCGAAGGACATCACCCTTCTTATAGGGACCATCGCCTTCTGTCATGACAATATCCCTTTGGAGGCATACCTCCATCCGTTCAAAAATGTCGCCATCTGCAACTCCACAATGAGCTGCCTCAGGAGCATTCTTCATATCTGGGAATAGGTAACTCGCCCAGTTCTTCAAGCTCTTCGAGCTACCCTTGCTGCCACCATGGATGCTAGAACAAATGTGCAAATGGCACATTAACTCCCGATAAGTCTCAAATAAAGCAGGCTCCTGCTTCTCCAGAAGAGCCAACTCCGTCTCGCATGGAAAGTACTCTTCATACGGGAGAGACCCGAAAGGCAGGGCAGAGATTTCCCTCATCTCGTGCAAGGTCATGCCCAACTCGCCAATTGGGGTGAAGAAGGTCCCCGAAGCTGGGCAATATAACTCAAGGATGGCGTAGAAGCACGCCACCTTCATATCAATGCCGTAGCAGGTCGCCCTTACGGCCTCATAGAGGTTCAACTTCTCCAAGTCCTCCTCAAAGTGAGCGAGGATATAGTTGGTCAGGTCCGCCCACCATGTCTTTGGGGGATGAACCCAACCGGGAGTCCTGAAGTCAGTGGCAGGATAGTTCCCGTCAACTGCGCAGAATTGGGTGCCAAAGGTCTGCGCCACAGCCGGATTCTCTCCTACCGGAAGCTCCCGCGACACGTTTCCAGGATATAGGCCTATTATGTTGTGAGGAGGACCCGCCCTTGAAAAACCAGGAGACTGAGGTTTCAATCTCCCGACGTGGACGGACTCGACACTTCGGCTCACGCCCATGCCATCTTCCGAGCCTGAGTTACACACTCAAAAGAAGACAAAGGAAAGTGCCGCTTGTTAGATGGAAGATAAAACTTCTCGCCATCCAACTCGAAGATCCACTGTCCCTCGCCTACCTGCAATTGGCGATCAGGATCAGACGCGGCATCTCCGAACATGAAATTGGGTTTTTTATAAGTCCGACGGTCGATGTCTTCGAGAGGAGCGGTGGTTAGAATACTCCTCATGGTGAGCGGGTCACCACCATGGATAAGCGTGTCCCGGACGACGGAACTCCGCTCACTAAAGAGAGAAGCCTGGCCATAGAATTGAAGGCTGATGCTGCCATCCGCTCGGCTGGTCATCCCAAACAGACTATTCAAGGGACCAGGGGTGTAAGGCACTGCAAGAAAGAAAAGGGAAGAGAACTATGATTAGTTCAACAATCAGGAGATATAAGATTCACTAAGGCATAGCCTCGCCCCGTGAGCAAGGCCAGTAAGGCGACAGCCTCAACAAAGCTTGATCTCGCAGACAAATCTGCATTTTTGCAGAAAACGTCTAAGTACCAACTTCGCTTAAGCAGGAAGTGGTATAGCCCTAAGGGCTGACATCACCAAGAGGGCACTATGGTCAAGAGTCATCCTTCGTGGCCATGACTGAAGGGACAGACCCGAGTCCTGTTCCTCAAACAGGATGAAGACAGCCCAAGTAATGGCTTCGTACGGAAGCCTAAAGAAGAACTGTTCAGTTCTTGATTCCCTGTACAAGGAAGAAAGGGAAAATCAGGGAAACGAGTTCCCTAATGAGAACAGACCATATTCCATCGTCCTGATAAGCCAAATACTGGCTTTAAAAGAGAAAGACAGCAGTCTCTAATTAGGAGAGAAAGTCTCTTACCGGCGATTGGTCGCTCGATGACCGAAGGAGGAGGAGGACCCTCCGTTGCAGAAGTCGCCACTTCTTTCCCGCTCGTCTTTTGGGCGCCATTGAAGAGCTGCAAGAGTTCTCAAAGTTCTCTGAACGAAGAAGGAAGAGGAAGAGGGAAAGTCAAGAAATTTCTCTGAAAAAGGAGATCTTTTCCTGTTCAGCCCGATCGGGCTTTTATAGGCCAATCAGCGCCTGAAACGAGGCCTCGAAAAGGGCGTACGCCGCCGTTTCGAATTAATTTGAAACGCCACCCGAAGCGCCTTCCCGAGAAGCGCTGCTTCGATTCCACTAAGGGTTAACTTCGCCCTGGCTTAAAATGTGGGCTTCGCGCAATCCTTCAGGGACTTCGCCGAAAGGCTTATCTTAGCCCCCTAAAAAGGCGCTGTTCGCGGGACATGCCAGTTTCGCGAAGTTTATTCAAAGAAGGGACTATGTCCCTAACTCCGCATACAGTTTAGCTCCGCTATAGCCAAATTTTCAATGAAAGCAAGCAAAGATCAGATAATCAAGAGATGAACTTTCATTGATTTAAAAGGAAGAGTACATTGATATTACATCAAAGTTGTGTTTCATACAACACACCCAGTTGCTTAACAAGGTCATTTGCGCAAAAGGCATACAAGTGGTTTTATCCGCTTCTAAGTCAAACCGACTGGACAAAGAAGGCCTTCCTCCTGCACAAGGCCGTAATCAGTGGTGCCGCAAGGACACGGTCATTATTCTCCACAAAAATGGCAGATCTTGCCAGGCCATTTTTGTTGAAGCCTGGCAATAAAAACCTATCGCCGCCAACACGATAGATCACGTATAATGGGAATTGGCAGTGATACCAGTGATCTAACGGGTGTGATGCCCGCTCTCCCGAAGTGGATCGCCCCCAAAGGCCACCAAAGTTGAAAGTCGGCAATGATGCCGGCGATCCCACAGGCGACGCCCACTATCTTGAAGCGGATCATCTCCGGTAAAAGCGGCAGCCAGCCTTACCTCAGAACGAATCACCTCGGATAAAAGGCTGCCAACAGCCTCTGGGACACGCACCCTGCGCCCCGAATTGTTCCTCCTGCTTAAAAGTAAAGCTTCAACCGGGGAAGCATAAGGCAATTTTATGGTTCCTTCCATCAAGTCACTGGACTGACAAACATAGCCCACTGCAAGGCAAATCAGAACAGATTAGCAACTAAGCACAGAAGAAGCTAATCCTGAAGCAGCCGCTGAAGATAAATTAAGGGAGATGAATTCCCTAAAATCGGTGAAGTCGTTGAACGATCAAGACTTACCAGTCCTTGGCTGGATAATAACCAGAGTAGGCATTCCCACTAATTCAGAGATCTGAGTATCTCTTTCAAACCAAGAGAAGAGAAGAGAGGCAAAGCACTTCTCTTCAGAGGACCTCAAGTGTCCTATTTATAGGCCCCATGGCCTGAGCGCTGCCGCCTCAAGCGTGGAAACACGAGCGCATTTAAGGCATTTACTGCGCCTTGAGAGCAGGGACGGTTTCCCTTGGAACCGTGCGAAGGGAGAAACGTCTCCCTCATAAAAGGCACTTATTGCGCCTTGAAGAAAGGGAATATTCTCCCTTGGAAATGTGCAAATCGGAGAATATCTCCCTCGATCAGCACGAAGAAAGGAGTAATCCTCCTCGTAACCGGCCCACGGCAGTTGGTCTCGGGAAAGCGACATGCGCTCCCAAGCGAACATATCTTCGGAAGCCCAGACGCGGGGCTACTCGCACGCGAAGCTACCCAGACGCGAGTCTACATGATTCCTCGGCGAATCTACATCCCAAAGCAGGATTGAAGGCGAAGTCGAACTCAACCATCATGGCGACGTTCATACTCCACACTACCACTAGTCAAAGCAGTTCAAAGTATTTCGAAGTCTGAGCCATTGCAGAGTTTCGAAAAACTTTGAAGGGGGTCTTGTTGACACTTAAAAAAGACAAGATTCTCATTGGTCCGAACAATGTCTAAACTTGTTGACATTTACAAAAGACAAGTGACAGACGAGCTGAAGACCAGTTTTCACCCGTCTCCGAGGGACAAGGAAGCAACTTGGACTCCACTGATCCAGCAAGCAGACAGTGAACCCAGATTGTTTCTAAACAGACCTCAGCAGGTCTAAGGTGCTAACACTTAGCATCGCATGAGCCCAAAGGGATAGCCTCGCTTGAGAGGCTAATATCACCCAACTTCGCCTCAAAGCCATCCAAAGCCTCGCCAAGAAGCTAAGTCGCAAACATCGCCACAGAGGACTTCCAGCTCCGCCAAAGGATTTCTTTCGGACTTCGCCAGAAACCGTCTCTAGCTCCGCTATGAGCTCAATGCTGACAGCTCCGCTATTGGTCTGCTATGGTCAACCTTTGACCAATCAAATCTCCGGATGAGATCGGATCCAATCAGATCAAATCCAATTAAGATCAAATCAGAGATCAAATTTGGCAGTTGATTGCCATAATCTCTTGACTCTCCTAAAACGAGTAAGAAGATCAGGGGAAATCCTCCAACGATATGGAAAGGATCAAGAAGATCAACCGACCTGCCAATTCTAGCTTCGCAGAAGCTGATCCTAGCCTCGCAGCAAGGCTACTTTTCAGATTTAAACAGATTTGATTCAATCTGTTTCCATATCTTCAAGGGACGATTATACCCTTGCTCTCCCTATAAATAGCCCGCCAGGGGTACAAGGAGAGATAGATCGATCAATCAATCGGAGAAAAGAGGACTCCACAAGCAGAGGCTTCTTCATAACGCACCGTGCGCTCTCGAATTCAGAGATCTTTTAGAGAATTGCTTTCTCTAACCAGTGTGTTGATACCCTAACATCGTCCTTCTTCTCAAGGAATCTCCGGAACCAGGCGAGAAGGAATTCCTTATTGAAGGCGATTTGAGAAGCAGCAAGAGGGTTTTACCAACCTTCTGTTCTCTGATTCCCCGAACCAGGCGAGAAGGGAATCTCATCGCTCGCATCGTCAAAGGGACAAAGTGGTCGCGTGCTGACCAGACTCCTATCGGCACACTTCTTCAGAATCTCTGAGGAGATCTACTTGTAATTTTTTTAAGAATACTTGTAATTTAGCTCCTCAAACTCTTTTTTGTAAGTTTTCCCCTTTGCAAACATAATGGAAAACAACATAACTCTTATACACTCACTTTACTTGATGTTTTCTCATGATGTTGTTTTCATGAGTATGATACGTGCCTTATAGATATTGAGCGTTGATGATCGTGTGACTTACATGTTTTTCATGAAATATATTCCTTACTTGAAGGATTTCGTGACAGTTTACAAGTTTATCATTAAACTGTTGCGGTATTCTTCATATAGTAGGGTTTTCAAATGTATTATATTATTTTCAAACTTATTTTGAAAGCCCCTACCCATCCAAGGGCGGTTGGTTGGGCGACCATGCCTTGTATGCTCATTATTGAAATCTATTTAAAACATGTGCATGAAATGGGTGGTAGGAATATGAGTTATACACTTGATCCTCATTATAGTTTCAATTGGTATCATTGTATCTTTTTAATTGGTATCACTATTGACATTCAGTTTGTATACTCATATATTTTTTATATATGTATGCTTACACTTCAAATATTATCAATTTCTATTGTTATTTACTTTTCATACATATATGTAATCAAAACATATATATATATATATATATATTTACTTTTATTTGTGCTTACTATATCTCTATATTTTTTAGCACAAATTTTGGTTATGTTAAGCTTGATTCTGTAAATGACAATTATATTTCAATTGATTATTTTTCAATTGGTATCTTATACAAGCTTATGCATCATTTTGTTTGGTATTTTATAAAGGGGGAGAAAATTCATATTTTACCTTTCAATTAATTTTGTTTACTACTGGTATCTTACTCTCACTCTTTATGTTGAAAAATAGTGATTTCTTTTGTTTAATTGGTATCCTATGCTCCTAATGAAAAATCTTTTCGATTGATAATAAATAATAATTTCAATTGGATATATGTTTGATTTTCAATTAGTATAAAGAATATTGCTAAAAGGATTGGTGTATGTTTTTCAAATTAGTATCAAATGTATAAAATATTTTCAATTGGTACATATTTTTACAATCAAGATTACCTATATGTTTATATCTTTCAATTTGGTATCAAAATTTTTTGGTATCTTCAAAATGTTTAGTTTATTTTTAATTGGTATCATCATCTGGTATCATGATGTTTCTATGTATACCTTTGCACTAAATTGATATTTTTTTTTCAATTGGTATCATAATGTTTTGATTTGTATGGATTATATGTAAGGGAAGCTTAACATCTTCTCTATTTATATATTTTATTGTTTTGATTTATGCATAAAAATAAGAAAAATATTATTTATGTTTTTATTGTTTTATGTTTATACCTCTTTGTTGATTTTTGTTTCTGATAAAAAGGGGAGAACATTTTTTTACTTTAACCCCTTTGTTGATGATTGACAAGAAGGGGGAGAAGAACTTTAGTATATATGCATGTTTATTTAAGTTTATATCAAAGTTTATATTAAAAATATTTGTTTTATCTTTTGTTGATATTGGTATCAAGAGCATGGATATTAGTATCAAAAACATATTTTGTTATTTTTATTTTGTTGGTATCAAGAGCTTTTATTGAAATTTTTATTGTTATCAAGAGCAATTATTTAAGAACATGTTTATCTTAAAATTTGGTATCAAAAGCATGTTTATGTTTATAGCATTCATGATATATCTCTACTTGTTTATTGCTATGCAAGAGTTAAGGGGGAGCTTCTATGAAGCTTAACTTTAATCCATGCATATATAACTCCATGAGTTTTATCATCATCAAAAAGGGGGAGATTGTTGGCCCAGAGGCCTTCCACTCTAGTTTTGATGATGATTAACTCATATAGTTATTGTTTACTAATAATCTTATGATATTAGTTTCAGATATTTGATCAAGTTATTGTAGGTGATTAGCTTCAATAAAGGTGTTTTGGAGCTTTCACATGGTGATTCAAGAGCTCGAATGTCAAGTTCACATCAAGCACTCAGATGGAGTCAAGCTCGTTGAATCGCGTTTGGATCGAGTCAACTTGGAGACGGCGTTCTACAAGAAGACATCGGTTTGTTTAGATCCATTGTAAAGATTAGATAGTGTGATATGCTCAAGTTCATAACACACACACGTTTCATGTTTTGATTTTGGTTTTCGGTTTAACCGATCTTGGTTTCATAAATAGATAGAATCAAAACAAGTTTATATGCTTTAATGTATATTATATTTGATCTATATACATCTATACTTCATATACTTAGAAAAACTTATTTTGATACACTTTCATGTGTTTGGAGTTTTGTATTTAGACAAAACCTATTTTTGGATTTAATGTCAAAAACATAGATATAATACCTTTCATGTATATTGGATTCTATCCATATACTATATGCTTTAAAGTTGTTTAAATATCATGTTTTTGTATTTACATGTGTTTTGGAAAAATCGGATTTCCATTTCAAAAATCCTAGTTTTGGAAAATACAGTTTTTGGTTTAAGGCAAATTTTCAACAACACAAAAATGGTTCAAAATGTTTGTAATATGATTTGATTTTTACTCAAACATGTTTGTATTTCAAAGATATAACATGAACTGATTTTTGTGGAATTTATGTGATTTTATGGGATTTCATTAAAGATAAAAACCCAAGTTTTTAAGTCCTATATTAGGCTGGACTGGCTGACTGCCGGTCGACCGGACCGGTCGACCGTAGCAGTGGGCGGTCGATCGGGCTGGTCGACCGACGTGCACAAAGCGTGCACGCAGCCAAGCTGGGAGGCCGGTCTACTGGGTCAGTCGACCTCCAGAGAGCTCTGCTCTCCGAAAAAGCCTTCGGTCGACCGAGCGATCGACCGGACAAAGAGTCTGCTCTCTGTATCCGGCTTCGGTCGACCGAGCGGTCGACCGGCCAGAGAGCCGTTGCTCTCTGGATCCAGTCCCGGTCGAACGGTCGGTCGACTGGTAGGCGCAACGGTCAAAAATTGACCGTTGGCCGGTGACCGGCCGGTCGACCGGAAGGGCAATCTGGCCCTTTTCAGCTGCCAACGGGCAGATTTGAAATGAGGGTATAAATACCCCATTTCTTGGTTGTTTTCAATAAGAATTTTAAGAGCTAAATTTCTCACCTTTACAAGTGTTTTAATACAAGTTTTCAAAAGAGTTTTTAAGCTTAAAGACTTGATCTTTAATTTGTTTTAAAAGGGTTGGAAAATTCAAAGAAAAAGAAAGTCTTTGGGATTGGTTTTGATCTTCATTTTTGTATCCTCCTAGAAGTTTTTTCAAGAGTTTTTCTTTGTGTTTTTGATTTTTAAACTCTTTATTTTTCACACTTGAGCTTATCTATCTATTCTATAGGATCATTGTTTAGTGAGAAAAGATTTGGTTTGTGGTCTTTGTGATCACCAAGTATTATAACCTTCCATCTTTGTGATATTCGTCTAGTGAGAGGTGATTGAGTTGTTATCCCTCAAGTGTGAGGTGATTGTGGAAGTGGTGTTTGGCTCCCTCTAGTGAGAGGTGGAGATTGTGTTGGAATCCCTCAAGTGTGAGGTGATTGTTGTTTGTGTGGCTTTGTGCCTATCCCTCATTTGTGAGGTTGATATTGTGTAAGCTTTGTGCCTTATCTCTAGTGAGAGGTTGTATTTATTGAAGAGAGGAGTTATGTACTCCCAATTGTATTTACCCAAATTCTCAGTGGAGGTTCCCTGTGTGGGAAGTCCTGTGTGGACGAGTTAGTGGAAACCCTTCTGTGTGAAGGCGGGGACGTAGAGCTGTGTGCTCGAACCTCGAAACATATCTCGGTGTTTGCGTTTGATTCACTTTCTCTAACTCTCTCTCTCTCTCTCTCTTACATTGTGCATTGCATCATATTGCCATATCATATACATACTTGTGTTGTTTGTGTGTGGCCATACTTGTGTTTAACCAAGAGAGCTTACATAGCACCTTAACTCTTATTTAGAGGAATTCAGAGGAGTTAGTCCAGAGCCCTTCAGCGGGAATTCGGCTACACTCGTTGGTTACGCTAAGTGTGTTTCATTAAGTTTTTAATTCTGCATTATTGATCATTAGATTAGCCTTACACCTATTCACCCCCCTCTAGGTGTATTTACATAATCAACCTTTCTTCTAAGTCTTGACTACAGATATAACGTGTTTCTAATGCTTCCATCGCCTCCCTCCCAGTGGAACATGACCCGCTTTGGCCCTTACTGCAGCGAATAGAATTGAACAATGAGAAGAATCTAATCTTCTAATTCTTTGATTATTTGTTTTCATTTTTGTACATATTTATTCTCTCGTTCAAGTTTCAATCAGCAGGCGGTGGGCCCTAACTCTGGCGGTCAACTCCCCAAGCTCCTCCTCCATCTCCAACTATACCACCAACTCCATCTTCCTACTCTTTTCCCATCTTCACCTTCTTCTTCTTCTTCAAAACCAACCACTATCTCCTCTTAATCTCACCACCCATCACAATCATAACCTCCACCCTTCTCCCACTTCACCATCTCCTCCAATTTCAAAAAATCCCATCACCACATCCACCACTTCCTCCTCCAATTTCCACCACCCGCCAACAACCCAACACCATCACCACTAAAACTAAAAACCTCCACCTCTCTCCTTAGCCCGGCCGACCACCTGTGGCCGGCGACAGCCGGCGGTGGCCAGCACCACGTCCCCGGTGGCGCCTGCCCGCATAGCCGCAGCCAGTGCGCGGCAAGGCCATGGCCCCCAGGCCCTGTGCGTGAGCAGGGAGGCTGCTGCCCCCTATCTCCTCTTTTCTTTCTTTCTCTCTCTTGGAACTCCCCTTTCCTCTCCTGCTAAATAATTCTCTCTCTTGATTCTCTCTCTATAAATATATATATATATATATATATATATATATATATATATATATATATATATATATATATATATATATATTATATTTATTATATTGAACGCGCATTCACGTTGGTTATTGGAGTTCAGAATTTCACAACGTATTCGGATATTATTAGGCGAGTGTCCTCGCCTCATTTTGGGTTTTTCGCTTTGTCGGGTCGATTTATATTTTGTCATGTATTTGTATTTATATTCATATTTTGTATTGGGTGTACCCTTGTATTTGTATGTGGTCGAGTGCCTAGGATTGTACATGTATATACCTATGATGAATGTTTGTATTAGGATAGTTTATTTCCTGTACATATGCCATACCTGAGATACGCTCTTTTACTGCTTTATACCATGCGTGACCGACCTTTCATGATCGTTCAGCCTTCGGGCTTTCTGTACCCAACCTTCGGTATCCGTAGGGGCCACCTCTAGATATCCACATCGCGTCCTCTTTGCACATGTTACCCGGAATGCATATGGCATGGAGCAAAGTGCTACACGGAGTAAAGTACCACACCAAACACGTGGCGGGGGCCACCTCTTGGTATCGTGGGGGCCACCTCTAGGTATCCACTACCGCATTTGTAGCTTCCTGTCTCCCTGATCCAACACCTGACACGTAATAATAATAATATTAGGAACGTAGGATATTTGGTTTCTCCTTCATTCGGATATTGGTACTCACGTATCAGATCCAAATGAGTTCTATTGAGTACACATCCTAGTATGGACTACTAGAGGTGTGAGACATAGGTAGGGAGAAGATTGAAATATAAGACGGTACTGATGTTTATTATTGGATTTCCTGACCTTTTGTTCACTGAATTGTATTGGCATGCTTGTGACTCAACACTTGACCCTGTATCAGATATAACTTAATTACTAAACAATAATAAAGTCAGGAGCGGGTGTTATTGAATTACTTCCTCATCTGAATAATGGTGTCCGTATATCAAAGTTTGGATTGGGTACCGGAGTGCGTACCGGTATGAACTGCCAGTGGTATAGGACACCGAAAGGAAATGATTAGAATAACAGGCGACACTTATTGCTATTATTGTACGATTAAGTTATCCTCTCCATTACTTGTATATGATTTTCGTGACACTGTAATTATTCCTGACATTCTTATTCTGTTTCATTGAGGCAACTCAAGTTGTTGAGCTCAGGTTATGATGACATAGGGCATATGGGATATATATATATGAGGGTTTCCTTGTTTAAATTATTCCTTCGAAGTACTTATCTCATGAAGCCGTAAACTAGGTTTGTACCGTTGGTTGTCATAGTTTCTTTCATCGGGTTTTACTTCAGATTTCTAATTTTATTATTATTATTATATTATATATGTTTATCATAGTTTATATAACCCCCTGCTCGCTGATGTACGTATCACAGTATCAGTACGCGATATGACGTATAATATTGGTTTGATCTTTCTGGTAGTCAGATTGAGTTGATTTTAGTTTCAAATATCATTTTCTAATATTTTAGATTTTTCAGAATTTTCTGAAATTTTTCTGGATTATTTTGGAAAATCTCCGTAGTCGGTGTCGACCAATACTGATAATCGACTCTACGATTTTTAATTCTCAAATGGAGATGCATTTTGAGAATCTGCTGTCATATTGTATCTTAGAATCATATTAGCTATGCTCTAATATTTTTCTGAATTTATCAAAAATCCGGTCAAACCGGTGTCGCCTAGTACCGGCGAAACCTTTCAGGATTTTTAATTGTAAACTAGATAGAATTTCTTCAAACTGTTTTCATATCATGCCTCAAGATAATATTCTCTATTTTATGTAATTTTTGGAACCCGTTCGGAACTAGTCCAATATTGGCCCAATAAAATAATAATAAAATATTATTTTTATAATCTTTCTTTTTCTTCTCCTTTCTCCACCGCCTTCTTTCCACCGCCAAACCCACTGCCTTAATCTTCTCTCTCTCCCCTTAAAAATCTGTCCCACTCTCTCTGTCTCTCAATTCCCTCCCTCTCTCTCCCTAATTCTTTTTCCCTCTCTATTCCTTTCTTTCCTCTCTCTCACTGTCTCTCACTCCCACACACACTCTCTCTCTGTTTTTTGTCTGTCACGGTGGCAGATCGTCGGCGGCCTTACCGCCGGCGAGCTGGTGCTCCCTGGTGGCCGGCGTGCCACCGGGCACCACCCCCTCCCTTTCTTCTTCTTTTTCTTCTCTTCTTCTTCTTTTCTTCTTTTTTTTCCTTCTACTTCTATTCTTCTTCTTCTTCTTCTTCTTCCCCTGTTCTTCTTCTTTTCTTTCTTTTCCTTTCCAGTGCCTCTTCTTCTCCCTCACTCTCTCTCGCTCTCTTCCTCTCTGTGCGCGGGCCCAGGCCGCCCCGGTGGCCTAGCGCCGCCGCCGGCCGCCATGGCAGCGTGGCTGCGCGGCCAGGCACAGGGCAGCAACGCGCTGCCCTGTTCTCTCTCTCTTATTGGGTATAAACCCAATTATCTAATAGTCTAAACCCGTTAGCCCTATAACCCAATAACCCGATAACTCATTATACTTAAGTTATGAGCTTGGGTATTGGATCCAAACCCGACCCGTTAGAGCCCAAACCCGCATCCAAAACCCAATAAAGGTAATATTACAGAAAACCCCCTGCTAATTTTTATTATTTGCATTTGAGATATTTTAATTACATATTTAACCTATTTCTATTATTTTTAGTGTTCGGGCGATATCTGGAGCATCTGGAGTCCGATTTAGACGATTCTGGAACCATTGCGATCGTGGGAAAGAGAGCTACCTTTTATGACTAGTTTGTAAGTGTTTTCTTTTTAATAAATTATATTTATTCATGTTTAATAAATTGAGTGATTGCTTTAATTAATAAATCGTGATTATGGGTAAAACACTAGAATGTTAAAGTCATATTTTGTAATACATGATAGAGTAGTAAACATAACCAATAAAATAATATTTTCATCTGCTTTATGATTTAATATAACATATAGGTGATAGGTGATCATATTAAAATGGTTAGATTACTATTCCACATGTTTTTCTTGCATCTATCACATCTGTCACTTCTTGGACATCAATCATGGTTACGTTGTACTGTTACATATGCACTGATACACGTGTACTCCATTATACCAGATATTGTCACTATTACACTGTCACCCTTACTGACCCACCGGTACACTGAACATTGTATTGCATGTAAATATCTGTTACACTCTATACCGTTAGTTAACGTTGTTTCACCATTACATAGATACTGAGATTCACGACACTATTACTGCATGTTTGTGAACTACTGATATACTGATACGCTAGTACACTAGATACCATCTTGTGCATAGTTACTTCATGTTCTTACACCACTGTTATATAGACTCACCGGTATACATGCATTGATTGTCTATGTATTCCTGTTACATGGATCATGGATTTATTCCTGTTACATGGATCATAGATTATATTATTTCTCCTGGATATTCTTGTATTCTCGTTATTGTTTATGTCACATGGATTATTGTTACCATTAGTATTTTGTCCTGTATTCCCGTTACATGATTATTTCCCGTTCTGAGATTGATATTCCCGTTACTAGACATGTGAGATGTTGATATGCGATGTGTGGAACTAAGTGCCATGTGGATTCAAGCCACTGGGGCCACCTCTAGAATCCCACATCTATTGTTTCCCATTTCCTGTTATCGTGTTTCGTGCTATCAACAGAGCTTATATCTTGTTATCGTGTTACATGGTTATCGTGTTTCGTGCTATCAACAGAGCTTATATCTTGTTATCGTGTTACATGTATCATGTAATCTTCTTATTCCTGATACCCTGTGTATATTAAATGTATGAAATATAAGATGGGGTTGGGGGAGACTTGATGGTTGACTAGATCTTGTCGGGTGGATGTCTGGATCCATTGTTTGTCCCACTGCAGGGGACGGGGTAGTGCTGGCTACCGTCTGTTATAACTCATGAACTCCTGTTTCCCGTTATTGTTTTAGCTCATTGAGTTCCTGTTACATGTTACAGCCTTAGCGGGCTAGCCCTGGTCTCAGCAGTCAAGGGTCTGTTTAAGGTCGTGATCTCGGGTATGCACGGGGTACACCCACCTGACTAGAGCTCCTTGACTATTGGGTTTCCAATTGACAAGATAAAACAGTATAAGCAATAGTGATGACAGGAACACTTGTTATTGGTCACTCTCTCGTTTGGATAATGGTACCTGTATACCATGTCCGGATGGGTTCGACTGGAGTGCGGGCTTCAGTATGAACTGCCAGTGGTATGGGACACTGGAAGAGATTGATTAAAACATCATGTGGTACTGATTGTTATTATTGTATAAATAACATGATTTGCCCAATACATGTATCATATTGTTTAATTGCACTTGTTACTAGTCCTGATCCCTTAATCCTTATCATGTTACCTGTATACTTTGTTACATTTCCTGATACATGTTACACTTTCTGTACGCTACTCATGTACATCTATATTCTGTATTACATATACTCTGCTTTATGTATACCTTGCAAACATCATTACTGTATATGCACAACCCGGTAGTATGGTTCTGTTGCATGCTACACATCTGCATGTTCCTTATTTATTATATAAAACTGGATACTACTGTAGACATGACCCGATGATAACCTGCTAGGTAGTGATGATATTAAAATATGACATGTTTATATTTCTACTGCTTATTATATGCCTACTATATGGTATCACTGTTACAGAATCATGTATTATATATTATTATCGTGTCTGTATTACTATCATATATATTACTGCTTTCTTCATTTTACCACTCACTAGGTCGCTTTCTGACGACCCTGGGTTTGCGTGCCCAGGTTGGAGATTCGAGATATCATACTATCAGATATGTCATTGGATTCACATAGGGGACTTGTCACCCATACGATTCATAGGTATCTTGATTCTTTTGTCTTATTTCCTTATTTGTCCATGTTTCTTTATCTATCATGCTCACTGATCTTTTCTGCAGGTATTCTTTTACTTATTTAATACTGAAACTTTTGTGTGGAGGCTATTTCCTGTACTGAGGCTTAACGTACGCGCGAGGGTGTTTTCACCCTGCGTATGTACGTCGCTATAACATCTCCGTATCCTTGGGATCGGCGCGTTATAGTTTACCACTTGCGTTCTACCTAACTGGTCTCTTGTTCTCATCATATTACACTATGCATGTTCCCTACTTGATATCACTTACTATCTCTTTGCCTGCTCCTGTATGCTTGTGCTCATGACACAGTTTTCAATACATGCTCTTTTGATTCGGATTTATTGATACACGTGTGCTTGTCCTTGCACGCCTCTTGGAATTCACCACACCACTCGTTGGGGAGTTTCTGACTCCTCTGGATCCTCATGTTCAGATCCCGGAGTTTGGAGCTTGTAGATTCTCCCGGCTGCTGATCAGAGTAGCACATCGGTAGCGTGGATCATCAACAAACCGTCTGAGGCTCTATCCCTTCAGGTCCCTTACTCGTCTCTCGAGTTTTCTTTTTGTAACTCGTGAGCGCCTTTTGCACTGTTCATACTTGTATAGCTCTTTGTATTCTCGCAATTGCGCCTATCGGTGGTGCAACATTCTTATAATATTGTATCACATCCTATGATAACTTTGTAATTGTACTCATATGTTGGAATGTATATGCACCACGTACTTTCGCACTCTGATTCTTACCTGTACTGATGCTTAGCGTATATATGTGAGGGTATTTTCGATCAATGTATATATGTCACAGTAACGTCTCCGTACCTGCGGAATCGGGGTGTTACAGGGAAAAACTTTAAGGAAGCCCAAGATTGATAGCCCCGCTCAATTATGAAAGTCTTGAAGGACTCATCTGAAAAATTACAATAATTTGACCTTCTCTCTGATCGATGGGAAACCCTGAACATAAATGTGTATTTAAAATTAGTATGTGTGCTTGTGGTGCTTTGGCTTCCTCGATACTATCGTGATAGTAATAGTCGTAATGCGAGTTGAATCCACGAGAATGGGAGGTGATAGAAGCTTTACCGGTGATTTCACGAGAGTGTTAAACAGTTCTTTTTTGTTTCAGAAGAATTTAAAAAGAAAAGAAAAGCAAAAAGAAGTAGAAGAAGCAGAAGAAGATAAAAAAAAAAAAGATAAAAAATAATGGTGTGATTGGAAAGATGGTTCTGAGAACTAAAATAAAAAAAGAAAAGAAAACCCATTGATTACTCTACTAATTGCTTTCACTAACCACACTAAGCTCTTTGATGATAGGTGCCTCATATTGGATCCTTGGCAATCACTGGGCTTGACTTCAAGAAACTGTTCAAAGTATGACTCATAAGATTATTTTTTTCTCTCAACCTTACTTTATAAGACAAACTTGAACATCAACCCATCAATATCCATTAGAAGGCAAGTATAAGATGAGAAGCAAGTACACAAATTATATGAGGCAAAGACGAGTGGATGAAATCCAAACTTGCATTACAAGCAAACTAGCGCAAACGTTAAATCATCAAAACCATCAGAGGCAATCATGAAATAAGAAAATTAATTACAAGTTGGCAAGTTAGAAGTTAAAACCCTTCATCATGAGCTATCAATGACTCTTGTAAGAGTAAGACCTTATATGATGCTCTTAGATTCATATGGATTATCAATTAAGAGTTAGAGAGTTAGTGTGTTAGGAGTGAGATCACCATAGAGATAAAACTGGATAATCACCCAGCAAGAAATTGAGAAGAAACATTGAAGAGAAAGGAGAAAACTTTTCATAGATTGTCACTATCTATTAATCTATTAAAGGTAACTCTCTCTTTTTCTCATAAATCTATCTCTAATCTAATTCTAAATCTATAAAGAAAGAAAATACAAAGAAAATAAAAGAGAAAATTCTAAACTAAACTAGAAGCTAAAAACCATAGCTACTACTATCCTCTCTCAATTTCTGACCTCTTGAAGGGATATTTATAGGCACAGGGGATTAAGGTTTCATTGAACGAGTACACATGTCGAAGATCAGGGCCACTGGCCCTACTATTGCCGCTTATGCGCGGCAAATGCCGCTGATCTGTGGCTTGATCAAGGCCAATTGCCCTGATCTTTTGGTCAGTTGTTAGCCCAGCTTTGAGAGGCTTCCATATACTGATAGTTTCTTGTATAATGCTTTGTATTTTCTGCTTCAATGTATCTTCTAGAAAACACTTTGACTTGGCCTTCAAAAAACTTGATTTAATTACCCGAAAATGGGTCCATTAAGCTCATAATATCCATTTTACCTCTATTCATATAATCTACACACAAGAGATCAAAAATTGGTGATTAACAGTGCTTTATTTGTAAACCAAGTATGAAAATATGATAATAATATGCTAAATTTATAACTAATCACTCTCCAAAGAAGATTTTTTTAACTAGTTTACTAAAGAACTGTTGATACTCATCTAGGCCTAGTTTGTTCTGAAACTAGGATTTCATTTTAACTTTAGTGAGTGTTTGGCAACTCGGCTCTTTTTTCCCCTTAGCTAATCTTGATTTAAAAATATCCACTCAAATCAGTTCGGAAGCCAATTTGTAAGATTTGACGGCCTTCAGGCACCAGTTTCAGTAACTTCATTTTGGTTTTGAAGCATGGCCCAATAAACGGCCCATTTTAGACTCTAAAACTCTCCCGAGTTTTAATCTGTGAAACTTAATTTTGCTGCCAAATAAGGCTTATGGATTATTCACTGGACAAGGACATATATATTATATTCTAATTATTTGTTAGTAGATTAATAAAAATATAATTGGTCTGTCGATCATTAACCTGAGTAATATTACCTTTCGAATGGGCCTTACCTCAGGAACCTCAGACTTTTCATGACCTGACCCTTTAGTTTACTTTTCTTTTTGAGTTAGACCTCATTGCCCCCTCGAGAAAAGTGAGTAAGACAAGATTAAACATATTGTTTCTAAAAGTTCAATTTGAATATGCTTTGATCCTTTGAGGTTTTTAGGAACTTAATTTGAACGGCCATGATGTTTGGAGGGTTGTTTTCAGTTGCTTTGAGATAAGAGAAGCTCGAATGTCTCTACAGAGGAAGATGAGATGAGAAGCAGAAGAAGCGAGGTGGTCGCAAGGAAGAAAAAAGAAGAGTTATAAGTTGTAGCGGTCAATTTCTGATCTACACTAAGTTCAGGACGCGTGGCTCTCCTCATCAGAACCTTCCAGAGGCGGACGACAAGATAAGCAGCCCAAACATCTCTCTTCGAAGCATCTTTCAACTGCTTGATTGCAAAGAAAATAGAGATAAAGTTAATAGTTAGAAGAATGTTATCTGGATGAATGTGTGTCTCTGTCTTTCGCATATATCCGCGTTAGTAAGAGCTAAGCGGGTCGATTCTCAGGGAGAGATGCGATGAAAGTTTTTTGGTATTGTTGTTTTCGTTGATTTCTTTTCTATTTAAGAACTTAGAAAAGAAAGCAATAAAAAGAAATGATTGTGTTTGGATACAGAGAATTGTTTTAATCTAAAAGAAAAGTTCATTTCTTACTAAAAATTAACCACCATAAAATGCTAATATTTAATAAATATAATCTTCACTTTAAATCTAACATGATAAACTACCACAAATATCAAGTAAGATACATAAGGCAGAAACAAAGTTATGATTGAACTAACATTAAGCAAGATTTAACATTAAAATATCAAGATTATTTATCAAGCATAAGATAAGAAAAATTATTAGAAAATACTAGCAAATCTTAGCCCTATTTGAAATAACACTAATTAAAGTTTAACATTGAATAACAAGATGTTCATCAAGCATAGATTAAGAAAAACAATCTAAGAAGTGCTAACAAATAATTGACCTAGTTTTCATCCTCATGTGCCTTCAAGATTATTTTAGGGTTTAAGCATGCATATGATTCAATCGAGTTTAATTACTAAAGTTAGATGTGATGGTGCTGATATATTAGCAAGCAATGAAAAAAAATCTAACTACTCATGACTAAACTAAACTAAGAAAGCATGTAAAAGAAGGCATATAAAGAAAGCAAATAAAGAAAACAATTAAATATCAATGAGATAAATAGAAAAGAAGAACAAAAAAAACCTTATTTATTGCGCTGTCACAATCAAAGTATAATCGCTCCTTCCTTCTTTACAAATCCTGTCCAACTAAAACAAGAAATTACAATGGAGAAGAAACTAAAGAAAAATTCTAAATTAGATCCCAAGATTAGATCTGAGATACCTTCCTCTGTTGCCTCTAGGTGCTATTTATAAGGGAAATAGGAAATAGAGTCCCTATATAACAGGTGCACCTAATCGCCAAGCCAACCGCCAATGTAGGAGAGTCAGGACACATGCTTTAGTGTGTGGCTTCTCTCATCCGTCCATCTGAATCTATCCTCTGAATTTCATTTAAACTCTAGAATTTAAAATAATCTTATTTTTTAGATAACTTAGGAATAAGTTATCTATAAATCTGAAATTAAATTTGAATTCTCCTCGTTTACCTTTGATTTGAGTTGATGTTCTCTTTTATCTCTGAATTAGGATATGGATTATCTCTTCTATCCTTCTCTTCATCTTTATTTCAAATTGATTAAATTTGAAATTCAAATTTAGATAGGATAAATAGATTAGAAGCTTCTTCTACTCTTATCTTCTTTTTAAAATATCTACACACCATAAACAAAAAGAGGGTTAAATAGCTAAAAAAATAGAGAATGATCAAGAATAAATATGCAAATGTGACAATAAATATGCAAAATTTAGATGCAATCACACCCACGCACCTATCTTTTGATTGTCCTCAAGCAAAACTCAGAAGAAAAATTATTCTAATTTAACTCACTTTGTAAAAATTATGATTACACTTAGCATGTGTAACAAGCCGTTAAACCTCTATGTTACCCCTAGGGGACGAGTTTTATCTCGTGAGGGTTTTCAGAATCCATAAAAGAAAGAAAAATAAAGTGTTAGTATTTTTGAAAACTCATTTTTGAAAGAGAGAGAAAATATTTAAAGTATTTTTGTAAAAATCAAGTAATCCATAATCTTAGGATCACCAAACTATTCATTCCTGTACTTAATCTCTATTTGAAATTTTGTAATAAATCTAGATAAGGATTCAAACTGAATTTCTCACTTAATCTATTATTTTGCCTGATTGAGTTGGAACCTGCACGCAAGAATACAAAATTTTAGAACTTAGAATAAAGAGTGCAAGTACTCAATACTACCACAATAGTAAGTGGCTATGCGGGTCGTGATCTACGAGGAGGGACTAGCGATGAAACATTTTTTAGTAAGTACTCTTTTATGTTACAAAGAATGGTTAAAATTCTTCTTTTAGTTCTTCAAAAGAAAATGAAAAAGAGTTAAAGTTAAGTACGGAAGAAAGTGGTAGATAGAGAAGGTGGAGAAAATAAAAGTGGATATGTACAAAGAAATTAAAAAAGATTGAAAGAAATTTGAAAGATTGTGGTGTTGGTAATTACACTAAAATTAAAAGAAAAAAATTAAAAATAATTACTTACCTCCTTTGACCAAAAGCTTACCTTGAATTTTTGGCGACGATGTTACCTTGAAGTGGAGGCAATCAGTGCATAGCCCATAAGAGTTGATTCTCGTCTCTTCCACATTACATCATCAAGACAAAACAAGTATGAAATGATACAGACTGAGACTAAAATCCATCGTCATGAGCTATCGGTGGCACTAGCAAAGGCAAGGCTCTTTCGATGCTATAAGACTCACTTGGATAGCAATTAGTACAAGAAAAATAGAAGTAGAAAAGAAGAAGAAGAACAAAAAAATAAAGTACATAAAAAGGATAACTATAGATTCGATTTTATAACAATAGGAGAAAAGAAGAACAACTTACACCGGTGTCACTCTCAGCACAAGCTTCATTCTCATTCTCCTATAAAACTTTGATCTCCTCTGAATTACATAAACGAAAACTAAAAATTACATAAAAACAAAAATAAAAACCTACTAAAAAGAATGAAAAAGTGGACTAAATTCTATCTCTGCATCATTGTCCCCTTTTGCCTTTGAGATTGCAGATATTTATAGGAGAAATGCAGAGGATAGAGGAGTATGAAGATAGGGGAAGCTGGATATTTCTGAATTTGAATCCTTCCCTCATCTCCAAACTTAATTTGATGTGGATATTCAGTTCTGATCTGCAGCTTGTTGGTATGTTGATTACTGAATATAATTTACCAAATGGTAGAATTAGAAATAGTGATCAACTTAAGAATTGTAACCCTTTAAGTCTTCTTTCTGAATCATCTTGAATCATTAGATCTGAATTTTGTTAGGGAAAGTTATGATTCAAATACTAAAATGTATGCAGTCAGAATTTGAGTCGAATTTGCTTCATCTCATCCGTTGATCTTCTCTCTATCCATTTATCCCTTTGGATTTAGACTCTGTATTTGACGTTATCTCAGTTGATCTTTAATTTAACCACTTGATTCACCAAAAACTGAATTTAACCAATTGGATTTGGGATCATCCTCCTTTAACCAAATAGATCTAGTTAAATCTGAACTTAACTTATATTTATTTGATTTTATCCTCTTTCTCTCCATGATTATCTTCTGCAAAATAGACATTTAAGACAAGAAATTTAGCAAATTTATTATATGATAAATTTGAAAATATAATAAAGAATAATGTAATAAATGTGTGCAACATAAGTCATATGCACTTTTGTGATTGTGAACTTTTGACTCGGGATTCTTCTGCTCCAACTCTTATGCCTTTCTTTTTGCTCTTTTTTTTGAAAGAATATTCGAAGTATTATCACTTCGTTGCCCTTTAAGCACTTCTTTTTCTTTTAAATATGTATAACTCATCTAATTTTCTTTTGCGTAAATATTAAGGCTTCTTGAGGCCCTAATACCTACCTAATTGATTATTAGATATGCTAATACATATATTGTATATATATATTTTTTCTTTTTTTTCAAACTTACTAATTACCTTTCGCGCAAATACCAAGGCTTTCTTAGGCCAAAGAACCTAGCTAATCAATAATTAGATTTATTTATATATAATATATATATTTTATAAATAAGGCATAAGAGTTTTTGTTTCGAATCCTAAGTGCGTAAGTATATGAAAAATGTTGGCCCAGAGGCCTTTCACTCTAGTTTTGATGATGATTAACTCATGTAGTTATGTTTACTAATAATTTTGTGATGTTTAGTTTCAGATCATTAATCAAGATATTAGTTGGTGATTAGCTTCAACAAAGGAGTTTTGAAGCCTTTCACATGGTAATTCCAGAGTCCGAGCATAAAGATCATACATAGCACTCGTTGGAGTCTAACTCGGTGGATCACGTTTTGGATCGAGTCAACTTGAAGATGGAGATCGTCAAGAGACTTAGGTATCCTAGTTTAGTTCTGTGTTTTACATCCATGTGTAAAGATTAGATAGTGTGATATGCTCAAGTTCACAACACACACGTTTCATGTTTTGGATTCGGTTTTTGGTTTAACCGATCTTGGTTTTCATGAATAGTTAGATCAATACAAGTTTACATGGTTTATACATAGTAGATTCATTCTATATACATGCATGCTTATCTTCCTAGACAAACTTATTTTGACTTACCTATTCATGTGGTTTAGGTTTTGTGTTTTAACAAAACATATTTTTTTGGAAATAAAAGACAAAAACAATGAAATGTATATGTTTCATGTATATTGGACCTATGTATATATGCAACATGTTTTAAAATGATTAAGTATCATGTTTTTGTATTTGGATATGTTTTGGACAAAGTTTATTTGAAAAATCAAAGTTTGGAAAAATACAGCTTTTGGTTTTCGGTAATTTTCCATAACACAAAATTGTTCAAAATGTTTGATAATTATGTTGAAATTTTTATCACATGTTTATATATCATATATAAAGTTAGAAACTATTTTTGTGGATTTTTAGAAGATTTATGGGAATTTTTAGAATAATTTTTAACTCAGTTTTCTGACCCAGAACCCAGCCTGCCAGCCTCTGGCGGTCGACCGGGCCGGTCGACCGGATTCCAGAGTCGGTCGACTGAACGGTCGACCGACGTGCACAGACCTGTGCACGTTGGCCAGGCACAGGGCTCGATCGACCGGTCGGTCGACCGGCCTGAGAGCTTTGCTCTCTGTTTTTGGGCGGTCGACCGGACGGTCGACTGGGTTCCTCCAACGGTCATATTTATGACCGTTAGCGGTCAACCGGGCGGTCGACCGCCAGCCGCGCTGGCTGACAAAAACAGCCAACGGCTAGTTTTTTATGGGAGGCTATATAAACCCCATTTCTTGGGGATTTTGGATAAGATTTTTTACAAGAAAAATTTCTCTATTCTCTGGTTTTTAAAACAAGTTTTCAAAGTGTTTAAGAGCACAAAAGATCCATCTTATTTGTTTTAAAGTGTTTTGTTTATTTCAAAGAAAATAGGTTTTTGGGAATTAGTTTCTTGATCTAAAATTCTATATCTATTTGGTATTTTCCCAAGAGATTTTCTTTGATCAAAACACTTGTTTTCCACTTGAGCTATATCATCTATTCTATTCTATAGGATCTTTATTTGTGGGAAAATTTGGTTTGTGGTCTTTGTAACCACCAAGTTGTAAACTCCTTTCTTTGTGGAAATCCCTCTTTGGTAGAGGTTGATTTGGATTGTGGGGTGCTCCCTCTTTGGTAGAGGTTGAGATTGTTGGTTAACTCCCTCTTGGTGAGGTGGAGTTGGTGTTGGTTTGTATCCCTCTTCGGTAGAGGTGATTTGTGGTTGTTTGGCTAAGGGCCTATCCCTCTTTGTGAGGTGGATTGTGTTTGTATTGCCTCGGTGGCATTGTATTGGTTGAGAGAGGAGTTCGGTACTCCTAGTGGATTGAAAATCCTTCTCGGTGAAGGCGGGGACGTAGAGCTAGGGGCTCGAACCTCGGAACATATCTTTGTGTTTGTGTTTAATCCATTGTCTCTTAACCATCTCTCTTTATTTGTGTTGTGCATCATTCATATCATATTTGCTTGTGTTGTGCCTTGCATTGATCCATATTGCTTATTCTTATATGCTTGGTTGTGCTTGTTTGTGTGCCTCACTTGTGCTTAACCACGAGAGCTTCATATAGCGCCTCAACTCTTATTCAGAGGAATCAAGAGGAGTTAGTCCAGAGCCCTTCACGGAAAATTCGGCTACACTCGTTGGTTGCACTAGGTGTTGTTGCAAATTAGTTTTGTAATTCCGCATTTAGTTCTTAGATTAGCCTTATCACCTATTCACCCCCCCCTCTAGGTGATTTCAATTGGTATCAGAGCCTACGCTCCTGATATTTGGTTTAACCACCTAGGAGTGAGATCTTGGTTTGCTAATCTATCATTTGCATTTGCACATTTTTTGTTTGCACTCATGGATAGCCCTTCTATGTTTGACATTTCTAGACTTGATATTTGGAAGGCCAAGATGAGTTGTCATTTGAAAACCCTAGGATGTAAAGTTTACAAAGCCATTACCAAAGAATCCAACCCTCATGATAGAAAGCATATAAAAGCCAATACAATAGCCCTAGAGGCACTTAGAGCATCACTTCATAAAGATTATTTACATGTGTTTGCTCACTATGATTCGGCTTATGCAGTTTGGAGCATTTTGACTTTTCCCGAGCTACCAAAAATTATCGATAGGAAGAGGAGATCTAGAAGAGATAAGTCCGAAGAACATTGCTTCATGGTCCAAGGGAATGACTCCCTTGAGGTACACTCGGACACTCAACTAGATGCTAGTTCTAATTCATATTGCAATGAATGTTTAGAAGCTCAAGCTATGAATGATGAACTTGCTAAAAATTGTGAAAATTTGATTTCCAAATACAAACTATTGAAAAATAATAGTCTCGTTTTAAAAGAAGAAATAAAATTTTGTCTTCTAAAATTGAGCTTGTTTTGCAAGAGAAGGAAGAGGTTTCTAGTGAATGTGACTCACTTAGATCTCAACTTGATCTTGCCCTAAAAGAGAATGATTTGTTGAAAAATAAAAATGATTGTGAAACAATTTTGAAGAAAAATGAAAACTTGTCTTCAAAAATTAATTCTGTTTTAAAAGAAAATGATTCTTTAAAAATGAAAATTGTTTCTATTTCTAAGGACTTAGAAATGTGTTTAAAGAAAAATGAATTTTTGCAAAATAATATGGATGCACATGTTTGCCATGCTAGGATAGCTTCACCTAGTTCATCCATTGCATGCCACACCTCTTCTTTAATTGAAAATGATATATCCATGCTTAAGAAGAGTGTAGATTGTTTGGGCTCCACTTTGAGCCAATGTGTTGTGAGTCATACACGTTTGAAATCTTTGTTTCGAAAGAAACAAGTTTCATCTATTCAGCACACCCTCCATGGTATACACATGCTACTCACGGTCACTACCATCACACATTGTATGCTCATGTGCACACTTGTACACATTGTGGACGTAAGGGCCACCTTACTAAATTTTGCTATGATCGTATAAATGATTGTAATTTAGCAAATAAATTTGTTTGGGTTAGAAAAGGTACTAACCCCCATGGACCCAAAAGAGTATGGGTACCAAAGACCACTCCTATTATATTTGATGTAGGTATGGGCTCTCGCATGTCGTGAGAGTTATGGTGCCTTGAGGTGGATGCGTTCCGAGCTTCATGAGTATTATATGGATGCATCACTTTCAAGGGAAGTTTGGTGGGAGGACCACTTTTGTTTTGGAGACATGGAGAGTTGCCTCATAGGTTTTGATAACGGTCTCTTACTCCTTGTTTATTTATGCATGGTTTTTATGTTCATTATTTATAGCATGTTTTGGATGTTTATAGATTATTATGAAAATGCCTTGATTATTAGATCCTTGACATGCATGTATAGTATTTTGAGACACCCATGTTTAATATGGACAATTACTTTAGTGTTCTCTCTATTGTTTAGCCATCATATATTTCATAGTTCTAATAGCATGTGAATTTACATAATGATCGTTTTTATGTTTATCATGTTGATTTATGTCTCGTTTCATGCTTCAAGTGTTGAATATACGTTTAAATGTTAATTTTCATTAAAACTAGGATTTATACTTGTATATATAGTGGGCCACAAATAAATCTCTATATGTTTGTGCTTGAATGCTTATTTGTACCCATTAAATGTGCTAGTATAGTCTAGTTTTGATGATTCATGCATTTGACTTGTATTCATATTTTTTATGTTCATGTGTTTGTGTTTGACTTCATGTATATGTCTATCTTGTCCAAACTATTGTATACATCCTTTGAGCCACGTGCCTTCATGCATATACATTTGTGGACTCTTTATGTTTTGGATATGTATGTATACTTTAGTTTGTACTTGACATATATATGCCTTGAAGAAATCGAGTTTTTGATGATTTTTTTTATGTTTTAAGGAATATTGAGCTTTATTGCCAAATTTCATGATTATGTGTTTCACATAACACTTATACACTCACCTCTTTTAATGTTTCTCATGATTGTATTTTTCATGAGTATGTATGGGCTTTATGGATTTTGAGTGTTTTAGTGATCATGTGATTTACATAGTTTCATGAAAAATAATTTTGTTTTATTCCTTTCTTGAAGGATTTCGTACTAGTTTACAAGCTTTTCCATTTAACTAGTTGTGGGATTCTTCGTTATGGTAGAGTTTTTCAAACATACACTATTTTTCAAACCTATTTTTGAAAACCCCTACCTTCCACGGGCGGTTGGATGGGAGACCGTGCCTTGTATGCTTTATAGTGAAAATTATTTTAAACTTGAGCATGATTGGGTAGTAGGTTATATGAGTATACACTTGATATTATTTGTGTTTCAATTGGTATCATTGGATTCTTTCAATTGGTATCAATATTGACTTTTTTGTACACTCCTATATTTGTATGTATGTTGCTTTCATTTCCTACAGTATCAATTTCGATTGGTATATAATTTTCATACATATATATGTTTATGCGAAAGCTTGAATTTTTAATGAATATCATATTTCAATTGATTAGTTTTTCAATTGGTATGCTAATACAAGTTTTTGCATAATTTCAATTGGTATTTCATAAAGGGGGAGAAAACTCATATTTTATCTTTCAATTGGTATTTTGTTTACCCTAGATTTCCACTCCCTTACTTTATGATAGAAAATGAATTAAAAAAATTGTAGAATATTATAATTTCAATTGGTATCATATGCTTAAAAAGAATAATACTCTTTATTGATATCAAGATGTTTATTTGAATGTTTTTAATTGGTATCAAGATGCTTTTGCTTCTTAAAATTGGTATCAATGTTTTTATGTTTCCTTTCAATTGGTATCAAGATGCACTACTTTGACATATTTTTTTTGGTATCTTAATTGAGTCACCCCTTATTTACATCATTTTTGTTTTTTAGACAAAAGGGGGAGAACATTGCATTTATTGTTTTTAACCCCTTTGTTGATTCTTTGGTTTGAACAAAAAGGGGGAGAAGAATTTATTGATTTGTTTTTACTTTGACCCTTTGTTGATGATTACAAAAAGGGGGAGAAGTATTTGGCATATATATGCATGTTTTTGTATGCATGTTTTGTTTGAGGGAGAAGTATTTAGTTTTTATATGCATGTTTTGTTTATCTAGAAACATATTTTTATTTATTAGTTTGTCGTTTAATTGGTATCAAGAGCTTTATTTAAAAGAACATTTAATTAGTATCAAGAGCTTTATTTAAAGAACATGTTTTTATTTTGGTATCAAGAGCCTTAATAGAGTTTTATCATATCAAGACCATGGTTCATTGTTTTATGCATGTCTATGCATTTTCGTGTTTTCATTGCATATTTATATATTTATTGTGATGCATGAGTTAAGGGGGAGCTTCTTTGAAGCTTAACTTTAATCCATGCATATATAACTCCATGAGTTTTGTCATCATCAAAAAGGGGGAGATTTTTGGCCCAGAGGCCTTTCACTCTAGTTTTGATGATGATTAACTCATGTAGTTATGTTTACTAATAATCTTGTGATGTTTAGTTTCAGATCATTAATCAAGATATTAGTTGGTGATTAGCTTCAACAAAGGAGTTTTGAAGCCTTTCACATGGTGATTCCAGAGCCCGAACATAAAGATCATACATAGTACTCGTTAGAGTCTAACTCGGTGGATCACGTTTTGGATCGAGTCAACTTGAAGATGGAGATCGTCAAGAAGACTTATGTATCCTAGTTTAGTTTTGTGTTTTAGATCCATGTGTAAAGATTAGATAGTGTGATATGCTCAAGTTCACAACACACACACGTTTCATGTTTTGGATTCGGTTTTCGGTTTAACCGATCTTGGTTTTCATGAATAGTTAGATCAATACAAGTTTACATGGTTTATACATAGTAGATTCATTCTATATACAAGCATGCTTATCTTCCTAGACAAACTTATTTTGACTTACCTATTCATGTGGTTTAGGTTTTGTGTTTTAACAAAACATATTTTTTTGGAAATAAAAGACAAAAACAACGATATGTATATGTTTCATGTATATTGGACCTATGTCCATATGCAACATGTTTTAAAATGATTAAGTATCATGTTTTTGTATTTGGATATGTTTTGGACAAAGTTTATTTGAAAAATCAAAGTTTGAAAAAATACAGCTTTTGGTTTTCGGTAATTTTCCATAACACAAAAATGGTTCAAAATATTTGATAATTGTGTTGAAATTTTTATCACATGTTTATATATCATATATAAAGTTAGAAACTATTTTTGTGGATTTTTAGAAGATTTATGGGAATTTTTAGAATAATTTTTAACTCAATTTTCTGACCCAGAACCCAGCCTGCCAGCCTCTGGAGGTCGACCGGGCCGGTCGACCGGATTCCAGAGTCGGTCGATCGAACGGTCGACCGACGTGCACAGACCTGTGCACATTGGCCAGGCACAGGGCTCGGTCGACCGGTCGGTCGACCGGCCAGAGAGCTTTGCTCTCTGTTTTTGGGCGGTCGACCGGACTGTCGACCGGGTTCCTCCAACGGTCATATTTATGACCGTTGTCGGTCGACCGCCAGCCGCGCTGGCTGACAAAAACAGCCAACGGCTAGTTTTTTGTGGGAGGCTATATAAGCCCCATTTCTTGGGGATTTTGGATAAGATTTTTTACAAGAAAATTTTCTCTATTCTCTGGATTTCAAAACAAGTTTTCAAAGTGTTTAAGAGCTCAAAAGATCCATCTTACTTGTTTTAAAGTGTTTTGTTTATTTCAAAGAAAATAGGTTTTTGGGAATTAGTTTCTTGATCTAAAATTCTATATCTATTTGGTATTTTCCCAATAGATTTTCTTTGATCAAAACACTTATTTTCCACTTGAGCTATATCATCTATCCTATTCTATAGGATCTTTATTTGTGGGAAAATTTGGTTTGTGGTCTTTGTAACCACCAAGTTGTAAACCCCTTTCTTTGTGGATATCCCTCTTTGGTAGAGGTTGATTTAGATTGTGGGGTGCTCCCTCTTTGGTAGAGGTTGAGATTGTTGGTTAACTCCCTCTTGGTGAGGTAGAGTTGGTGTTGGTTTGTATCCCTTTTCGGTAGAGGTGATTTGTGGTTGTTTGGCTAAGAGCCTATCCCTCTTTGTGAGGTGGATTGTGTTTGTATTGCCTCGGTGGCATTGTATTGGTTGAGAGAGGAGTTCGGTACTCCTAGTGGATTGAAAATCCTTCTCGGTGAAGGCGGGGACGTAGAGCTAGGGGCTCGAACCTCGGAACATATTTTTGTGTTTGCGTTTGATCCATTGTCTCTTAACCCTCTCTCTTTATTTGTGTTATGCATCATTCTTATCATTCATATCATATTTGCTTGTGTTGTGCTTTGCATTGATCCATATTGCTTATTCTTATATGCTTGGTTGTGCTTGTTTGTGTGCCTCACTTGTGCTTAACCACGAGAGCTTCATATAGCGCCTCAACTCTTACTCAGAGGAATCAAGAGGAGTTAGTCCAAAGCCCTTCACGGGGAATTCGGCTACACTCGTTGGTTGCACTAGGTGTTGTTGCAAATTAGTTTTGTAATTCCGCATTTAATTCTTAGATTAGCCTTATCACCTATTCACGCCCCCTCTAGGTGAATTCAAAAAATGCATATTTCATCAAGGTAAAAATCAAGACTAAATTACTTTTTTAATTTTTTCCTAATCCTAGAAATTAAAAAAATAATCTTATTTTGACCAAGTATTAAGAAATCCTAATTATTTTTTTTCTATTCCTTAAAATTAACTTAATTACTTATAAAATTAAATTAAAATATTGTTTTCTTTTTCAAAAAGTTTTTTAAAAGAAAAAATTTGCTAGTAAATCTACCTATGGTGGTATGTTAGTATACATTTCCCCATGCCTATCTCATGCATTATCATCAATATATGAATGAATGCATGTATGCATGAAGACAAGAAAGGGAAGGAAAAATGTTACTTATATGTGGGGGGTTTCTTCCCTCGAGCTCGTTTTCCGTCATTCCAATGTGTTCTCTTCAGTGGTGAAATTGAAGAGGTCAATCTCTTTGTCATTTTATCTCTTATCCTCTCTAATTGTCTTTTATTTTTCTCAACCTCCTCCTTATTATCTTTCCATTTTCACCCCTCACAAGTTGATCATCATTACATATCTCAATATCAATATCAATATGATCGAATTCATCAAGCAATATAGGCTCATCATCCATAAAGGGATCCTCACAATTTTCAGCACTTATCTTGGTACAAAACTTTTGAAATTCATCCTCAAATTTTACTTGGAACTAAATTTCCTCATCATCCTCAAATTGTTCCATATGATGTGTATATGTAACCATATTTCTGACTTATATTTTTGCTTGATTGATCATTGATTGGCTTATCGAAAGTGAAAATACTCAAATCAAGTTTTCTTTTATCTCTAGACTTAAAATCCTCAACACGTATCTTCTCACCATTATGATTGCACTCATCCTTAAATAATTCATCAAGAAATAGAGGCTCATGAACTATACATACATCCTCACAATATGATTCAACTTTTCCTCTAGGGGTGTATATTGCTTGGTCTCTATATTTGCTTATTTCATACCACATCTTCACATTTATTTCATATAAAATTCTGCTAAATAATGGCTTTCTTGTGTGTTTCTAGGTCAATGACATGAGATGAAGAAGAACCCCAAAACTCTAATTTATTTTGAAAATTTTAAAGCCTAAAAGAAGCCTAAGAGTTTGAAGCCCAATCTGCCAATTTTGGGAGTAGAAAACAAGAAACCAGAGGTCAGAACCCATCCCATATTGCAGATACAAGGGCCACACCCTGACGTTGCGGCTCTGGCCACAGCATGGCCATGAAAACGCGGCCACGCTACGAGCCCGCGTCGTACTTCGACGCGTGGCCCTGTATGGCCCAGTATGGCCCCTGGTACCGCTGGTTTTGCCTATAAAAGCCTAGTGTTTTTCAGAACAAAAAAAAGAGTTTTGAGAAGAGTTTTGTAGGGTAATTTTTAGGGTAGTTTCCTTTCTTTAGTTTAGGTTAGTTGTTTTTCTTCTTCTTCTTTTGTATTTTTCATTTCTTGTAGATCTTATAATACGGAAGAGAGTAGTACATAGGATGAAAGTAAGAGTTCTTGTAATGGAAAGTCACAATCTATGAAAGGTTCTTTCTTTATCTCTCCTTGTTTTCTTTTCTCTAACTCATTTTACATGCTTAGCTAATTTTCTCTCATGGTAACTAACTACTAACCACTAACTTACTTACTCCTTACTTGATAATCCTTATGAATCTAATAGCCTCTACTTGGCCTTACTCTTACAAGAGCCATTGATGGCTTATGATGATGGATTCTAACACTCTAACATCCTAAATCTCTAACAAGCTAACATTACTTTATTCTATACTTGCTCTTGTTTAGCTTTGATGGTTTAAGTGTAGCTTGCACTTGTTTGTTGAGTTTGGATGTGATGAGTTATCTTATCGCTCATGCTTTGAAACGCTCTTGAACTAAGAACTAGTGATGACCAAGATACAAATGAGGCAACTATCACTAAGAGGTTAGCATGATTAGTGGAATCATTAGTAGTTAGTATCCATGAGTTTTCTTTTCTTTTTTCACTTTATTTTAGAAATACTATCAAAAATTATAAATATCTTCTCTTCTATGTTCCCACTTCTTTGTTTTCACCGTACTCTTCTTTTTTTCATTCTTTGTTTACTTTTCTTTTTATTCTTTGAAACATAGAAGAACCGTTAACATACATATGAACATATCATGAAAGATTCTATCGTCTCCCGTCCTTGTGGATTCGACCCGTTTAGCCTCTATGATATAACGAAAGTATCGAGGAAGCCAAAGCACATACACTTTAACTTTTGATTTCAAAACGACATTTTTGTGCGCAGGTTCACCCCGATCAAAGTTTGGCGTTGTTACTTGGGATGGGAATGGTTTGATCTCACATTTTTGTTAACTTTCTTCTTTGTTTTTGGTGTGCAGGTCAAAATTTTCAGAAATTTAGCATTGTAGAAATCCACACTTGCATTTGGGTGGTTGGGTTAATTCTTGTATATTGTTATATAATGCTGCTATTTTCTTTTTATATTACCTGTGCATTGTAATAACTTTAAAAACTAAAATACAGAAATTGAATACTTTAAAACAGTTTAGACATTTACATCTAGGCACGTATTGTTTTCAATTCTAATATATTGTATTTTGTTCTTGTGTTATTGTGATTTTGACGAAGGTATACATATTGTGTTTCATATAGCTTAAGACAAATACTTGAGTGATTTACTCACCTTTTTGTGTTCATTATTGTCTATATTGCCCACTTGCACGAATTGAACTTAAGGGCATAACCCGATACAATATAAGGTGAGGAAGTCATTACCCTCCCTTAACCCAAAAATTACCTCCCCACTCACACAACCCAAGCCTTAATAAAACTTGCTAGACGTTGACTCCTAGGGACATCTCAGACTCATTTAGGAGATTGACCTAAGGAGAAAGTTGTTAGAGTTTAACTCTTGTTAAATCGGTATCCGAGGTTGGGGATTGAGAGGTGAAACTTCGAAGAACAGTGATTTGGCATAATTAGGCCCGTTGTTCCAGTAAGGATACCTCCCACTGGTCTTACCCCTACCTAACCGATTAACTTGTGGTTAGATTTCCATAAGGTACCCCCCGTGGACAGTCAAACTAGTTAGGAGTCGTCTAGATCTAGGTCAACCCTAGCATAGGTTTGTTTTCATTTTTTTCTTTATCTTTATTTGTTTGTTTGTTTTTTTTTTTTTTTGTAAAAATGGATTTTAACAACAACAATTTTTTCAATCCTAATATGAATTCATATTTCACCCCGACCTCAATCGACTCGGATAACACCAACTCAGCTATGTACAACATGACCAATCATATAGGACGGATTGGATTTATCTGACTCAATATGACTTATGTCCCCAATGTTATGACCAAAATTTTCAAAATAATTTCTACTCTTCACAGAGTTCATGGGGATTCATCTCCCTATTATCAATCACCTTGTCCACCATCTTCTCTCTCACGTTTTGCTTCACATACTTTTTTTTCAGAACCACCAATTGAAGAAAAATTAGAGTTACAAAAGAGTATGGAAGGTATATTAGAGGCCCAAAAAAACAATTTGAAATCATGACGGCCTCATCATTTTCACAAAATTTTCAAACCCCATATAGTTCTTTTCTAGAACCACCAAAAGAAAAATCATTGTTGGAAAAGACTATGGAATTCGTGCAAGAGTCCGAGCGACTAATTCAAAATATGGTTGACTTTCAATGTCCATCAAATTTTCATATGACTCAAGAATCATGTCAGTTTGAAAATCAAGCTTCAATTTCATCATCATACCAACCTGATCTTAACCAAAATCATACCCTTGATATTTTGGCAAGTTATCCATTTCCTGAAATTGAACTTGAAGATGAATGTGAACCTGAGTTTCAGTTTAGCGATTGAGTCAATCCTTGAATCAATATCGACTCCTGTAGTGTTGCCTAAACTAAGTAATATTCTTGAGCCAGTTTTGATTCCCATAATTTCTGAACTTGAATCGATCATTTCACTCATTCACATTCCTTCTGTGAACGAAAATCAAAATTCAATTTCATTACATCCAAACTTGCTGAAAATTTTGAGAACCATCTTGACATTTTGGTAAGTTATCTGTTTCCTGAAATTGAAATTGAACATGATGTGATCTTGTACCTTATGTTGGTCATTCCACTTCACTTTTTGATTCCTAATGACTCCGGTATATTTACCAGTTTTTTTTCATATTCCAGAATCAACATTGAATCATATACCAGTACACTGTGAAATTGAATCATCAATATCTTATGATTACACTTCATTGATGGGGAAAGTGTGTGAACATCAATTTTTTTGTTTGGACCCCATTTTTGAACCAATTTCGACTCTCACTTTTGAATATCGACTTGATCTAAGTCACTGTCTTGAGTTGGTATTAGTTCCTGATTCTTTTGAGCCCAAATCAATCATCTTCCACAATCACACTTCATTATTAGACAAAGGTGTTGACTGAAATGACTCAAGAAATATTTTTGAAAATTTAAAATTGAATGGGGATAATTTTTAAATAAGGCTATTCACTCAATCATTCTTTTAATGAGTTATATTCGAGAGGTCACTGGTGGGTTCTACAAGATCCACAATCTTTGGATTTGGTCACATTTTGTGGACCAATCAGACCACCGTCGGAACCGCCACCACGAGATAATTTTTCTTCCTTTTTCATTTGTTTCATATACACATTCGCGATGCATTGAAGACAATGCATGAGATAAGTTTGGGGGAGGGTTTACTAACGTAGGTTGTTCTAAATTTTCTTTCTTTTACACTTTTTTTAGAAATATTTTTAGATTTTTCTTTTGTATAAAAACCTTTTTTTTACAAAACTTTTTGAAATAAGAGAAAATATATTTGATTTATTTTTAAGAAAATTAAGATTATTTTAGGAATTAGGAAGACCTAAAATTATGAATTTTTAAATCGAGTCAAAATAATAGATTTTGTTTAAATTTTAGTATAAGGAAGAAGATTGGAAAGATAATTTGATCTTTAATTTTTTGCCTTACATATATGCACTTCACATTTACACAATTTTTGGGATTGAAACAAAGACTGAAAATGACATAAAAAATATTAAAAATATATAAAAATGATGATAATAAAGATCAATTATTGAAGCTGGGTAATTATGCCTCAGGAAGCATGATTATCCACGCAAAAAAAAAAGACAAAAATAAAATACCCTTTTTGTTTTGTGGTTTTGTTTACTCAAGTCCTTAAGCCCGAGAGATGTTTTCTCATCTGGTGCCCTAAAATCATCTGATTTGGGACTTAACGGCTAAAGGCTCACTACTCGGGTAAATAAGAAAGCCTTAGAAAACTAAGGGAAGAAAATATATATACACAAATAAATGGCATAAAAGTTAGTGTCGATATCCCAAAAATCTTCACAGTTCACAAAGTGCATATTTTTCTAAGAGCTTTATGAAAGATCAAAGAATCAATTCAATTTTAAATTCTTACATTTAATTTATAACAAGATTTTGCATTTAGACTTAGTTTAAGGAAGAATAATTTCTGGTTAACTTATGACCTTGGGTCACTTAAATTTTTCAAAAATACTACAATACTTTTCTCTATTTCAAAATGTGTTTTCAAAATACTAACATTTAATTTCTTTCTTTCTGAATTTTGTGGGTATAATCCGCTGAAAACTCTCAGGAGAACAAAACTCCTTCTCTGGGGAAAACCTAGAGGTTTAACGGCTTGTAGCACATGCTCAGTACAATCGCGTCACTTGCAAAAGTAGTGTAATAATATTCTTACTTAGTTTTTCTATTTTGCTCGAGATGAGTAAAAAATAAGTGTGGGGGTGTGATTGGTCTCTATATTTGCATTTTTTTTATCACATCTTCACACTTATTCCATATAAAATTCTGCTAAATAATAGCTTTCTTGTGTGTTTCTAGGTCAATGACATGAGGTGAAGAAGAAACCCTAAACTCTAATTTATTTGGAAATTTTTAAAGCCTAGAAGAAGCCCAAGAGTTTGAAGCTCAATCTGTCAATTTTAGGAGAAGAAAAACAAGAATCAGAGGTCAGAACCCATTCCATATTGTAGGTACAAGGGCCACACCCTGGCGTTGCAGCTCTGGCCGCAGCATAGCCGCAGAAATGTGGCAATGGCCACAGCGCGGCCATGCCACGGGGCCCTGCATCATACTTTGACGCGTGGCCCCGTATGGCCCAGTATGGCCCCATAGTACCACTGGTTTTGCCTATAAAAGCTGAGTGTTTTTTAGAATAGAAGAAAAGAGTTCTAAGAAGAGTTTTATAGGGTAGTTTTCTTTCTTTAGTTTAGGTTAGTTGTTTTCCTTCTTCCTCTTTTGTATTTTTCATTTCTGTAGATCTTGTGATATGGAAGAGAGTAGTACATAGGATGAAAGTAAGAGTTCTTGTAATGGAAGGTCACAATCTATGAAAGGTTATCTTTTTATCTCTCATTGTTTTCTTCTCCCTAACTTCTTTTACATGCTTAATTAATTTTCTCTCATGGCAGCTAACTAATAACCACTAACTTACTTACTCCTTACGTAATAATCTACATGAATCTAATAGTCTCTACTTGGCCTTACTTTTGCAAGAGCCATTGATAGCTCATGATGATGCATTCTAACACTCTAATCCTAACTCTCTAACAAGCTAACATCACTTTATTTCATGCTTGCTCTTATTTAGTTTTGATGGCTTAGTGTAACTTGCACTTATTTGTTGAGTTTGGATGTGATGAGTTATCAGATCGGTCATGCTTTGAAACGCTCTTGAACCAAGGACTAGTGATGGCCAAGGATACATATGAAGCAACTATCACTAAGAGATTAGCATGGTTAGTGGAGCCATTAATAGTTAGTAACCATGAGTTTTTTCTATTTCACTTAGTTTTAGAAATACTATCAAAAATTACAAATATCTTCTCATCTATGTTCCCACTTCTTTGTTTTCACCGTACTCTTCTTTTTTCATTCTTTGTTTACTTTTCTTTTCATTCTTTGAAACATAGAAGAACTGTTAACATACATGTGAACATATCGTGAAAGTTCTATCGCCTTCCGTCCTTGTGAATTCGATCCATTTAGCCTCTATGTTATAACAGAAATATCGAGGAAGTCAAAGCACATACACTTTAACTCTTGATTTCAAAACGACACTTTTTGTGCGCAGTTTTACCCCGATCATATATGTAACCAAATCATCTCAAAATAAGTCATCCAAACATAGAAAGTTATCATCAAATTTGCACATTTCATGCACATGTATAACTTCCTCAATAGGTTCATCATCATTACTGTCATCCTCACAATATGAATTAACTTGCTCCCTACAAGATCTTTGTGTAGCCAAATGATCTCTGATAGCGTTATCTAGAAACCTAAGATAGTCATCAAATATGCACACTTCTTCAATAGGCTTTTTAACATTGTTGAATTTTTTAGCTTCATCAAGACGAATGTGATTTAGAATTGATATTTTCGCCTAGGAGTAAGTTGAGTAGAAAAGGAATCTTCCTTTTGCCCACTAACTAACTCACTAGCTTGTCTATTGAGTTAGTTATCAAGCACTTGTGTACTTGTTTTAAAAAAAATTTCAAATGTTGGTTGTGTGTCCTTCACCTCAACTTGTGAAAGTTGATGGGTCTCTTGATCTTGATCAAGAGTTTGGGTTGAAATGGGTTGATTTAGAAGAGTTTCTATCCTCTAAAAAGACTTTTTCAAGCTACTCTGATGGGATTCTATTTTATCTTCTAGTTTATCTAATAGTCTACACATTTTCTCTTGCTCATAATCAATTCCCCAAGCAGGAGGTGTTGGTTCAGTGTAGAACCAATTGGAGTGAGTGTTTGAATAGGATTGGTCCCATGCAGAGTCAGAATAATTTCAACCCCCTGAATTGAAATTTGAAGGATAAGGTTCGCTCGTAGGTTCTTGAAATGTATGGAATTGATTCTGACCCAGTCCTAACGGATACGCTATTGAAGGACACTGTTTCGAAGAATGGGATGAATTTTGACAGTAATTGCACTAAATGGGTGGATAAGATGTTAAAGATGAGTGGATGGCTTGAGTGTAATCGTTAAAGTTCAGGAAAGAGGTTGGTGGATGAAAAGGTGGGCTTGGCCTATAAAATGAATTATAACCATATAAATTTGGACAGGCTATAACTGGATTTATATACATATATATATCTGTGCGCGTGTGTGTGTGCGTGTGTGTGGCGATCCGGTGAGAAAGTTATCTTAGGTCAGAAGATGAGAAGGAAATACAGGACCCGTAGGATTATCTTTTAGGTGGTTAAGATTATTTTTTGAGTTGGTTAAGTTAGTTTTAGCTTGATTAATTTAGTTTTTGGGGTTTTAGTTTTATTTCCTCAAAATCTAACCTCAACCACTCAGAAACTAATCTGATAGTTCTAATGCCTCCCTCTCATCTTCTCATATAAGCTAACTTTCTCATATTTGCATGCAAATTAATAAAAACAATATCACCAATAAAAAAGAATAAACATCAACCAAGCATATTCTAAGGTAGACTTAGACCTAGACGACTCCTAATTTTAGATTATTTGCGTGAGGTATATTGTCGAATCGGAGTACGAGTTAATCGGCCAGGTAGGTGGAAAGATTGGTAGGGGTATCTGTCTAAGACGAACCTAATTAAGCCAAACCATCAACCTTCGAGGTTTCGCTTCTCAACCCCTACCTAATCACCGATTTGACAAGAGTCAAATTCGAACAACTTCCTCTTTGGGTCAATCTCCTAGTGAATTTGAGAAGTCCTTAAGGCCAACGTCTATTCAAATTTTAGATTAGGTTTTGGTTGTGAGTTCAAATGAGATGTTGTTTGTGGGCTAAGGAAGGGTAATGGCTTCCCCTCCTTATCTTGTTAGGTGTTTTTCCCTTAAGCCGATTTAGTGCAAGTGTGCAAGACAATAGAATAGTTTCACTCAAAGCAGTTAAATCACCAAAAGAGTTTCCTAATCTAGATGCTATGCAGACTTACCTCGATCTCCAACACTCTTCGAGAGTAATTGAAAATTTAATATAAAAATAGACGAACGCCTAGATGCAAATCTATCCGATTTTTAAATTTAAATCACAAGTTATTAATATTGTTAGAAACAGTGTCCAGATAAGTTACAGTAAAATCTAACAGCTACAGAAGATATAGAATTTAAACAATGACTACAGAAGAAAGCAAAAACCCTAACTCATCCTGATTGCCACGTTTGCGCGGCTAACTTGAGGAGTCTGGTGTTCTGCCTTCTTGGACAGTGTCTACGAAGTACTTTTAATTCTTTGCAGCTATTCAATATCTATAAACTGTCTCTGCACACTCAAACAGTGAAGAATTAAGTTACAAAATAATGTATACCGTTCCCTCCCTAGCAACGGCACCAAAATTTGATTGTCGAAAAAACAGAGACAAAATTAAGAGTTAAAAGGATGTTATCTGGATGAAGGCGTGTTTCTGTTTTTCGCAATATATCCGCGGTAGCAAGGGCTAAGCGAGCCGATCCTCAGGGAGAGATGCGATAGAAGCTTTTCGGTATTATTGTTTTCGTTGATTTCTTCTTTGTTTAAGAACTTAGAAAAGAAGAAAACAGAAAGAAAGGATTGTGTTTGGATATAGAGAATTGTTTTAATTTAAAAGAAAAGTTCCCAGCTTACTAATAATCAACCATCATAACACACTAATATTTAATAAATAAATCTTCACTTTAAATCTAACATGATAAGCTATCACAAACATCAAGTAAGATACATAAGATAGAAATAAGGTTATGACTGAAGTAACATTAACCAAGATTTAACATTAAAATATCAAGATTATTCATCAAGCATAAGATAAGAAAAATCATTAGAAAGTACTAACAAATCTAAACCCTATTTAAAATAACACTAATTAAAGTTTAACATTAAAATATAAAGTGAAAAACACCTAGAGGGGGGGTGAATAGGAGTAAGTGCTAATCTAGTGAACTAAATGCGCTAAATGCAGAAGCTAATGCAAATTTTACTACACAATTAGTACAATCAACAAGTGTGGCCGAATTCCCTGTGAAGGGCTTTGGACTAACTCCTCTTGATTCCTCTTGAATGGGTTGAGGTGCTATGTGAAGCTCTTGTTGATTAAGTATAAGTGAAGCACACACACAAGCAATCCAAGCATATAATGAATAAGCAATATGAATCAATGTAAGGACAACACAAGCAAATAGATATGATATGGCAATATGAATTATGCTCAACACAAGCAAATATGATATGATGTTATGAATGATGCTTTGCACAAATTAAAGAGAGAGAATTGAGAGATATTGGATCAAACGCAAACACAAGGATATGTTTTGAAGTTCGAGCCCCTAGCTCTACATCCCCGCCTACACCACCGTGTAGGATTTCCAATCCACTATAGGAGTACCGAACTCCTCTCTCAATGCCACCGAGGCAATACAACCACAATCCACCTCTACCGAAGAGGAATAAGGCCCGTAGCCAATACAACTCAAACACAATCACCTCTACCGAAGAGGGATCCAAACTCAATACCACTCCAATCAACCTCTACCAAAGAGGGATACAGCAAAAGCATGGAGGGTTTACAACTTAGAGGCTTAACCTCAAAACTTCTCTTTTCTCTCTTTTCCACAAAACAAAGATCCTAATAGATTAGGATAGTATTATAGCTCAAGTGTGGAAACTAGGTGTTTATGGAAACAAGCAACAAAGAAAAACTAATTGGGAAGTCAGTCTCTTGTAAAAGACAGAAAATGAAAGATCAAATCAAAATCCCAAAACCTAGTTTTCTTTGATTTTTCAAAAACCCAAAACAATACAAAGATGAATCTTTTTGGCACAAAACTCTTTTTAAAACTCTTTTAAAACAGTAGAGAAAGTCTGAAAATTTTGTCTCTAAAAACCTTGGCCAAAATCCCAAAGGAATGGGGTTTATATAGGCCCATCAGAAAATTAGCCGTTAGGCTGATGTGGCAGCCTGACAGGCTAACGGTCGACCGGCCCGGTCGACCGCCAACGGTCAGAAATGTGACCGTTGGGCAACCACGGTCGACCGGCCCGATCGACCCAAACAAACAGAGAGCACTGCTCTCAGACCGGTCGACCGGCCGGGTCGACCGTCCCAGTGCTGCCAAACGTGCACAGATCTGTGCACGTCGGTCGACCGGCCCGGTCGACCGACTTCATCCCAAGTCGACTAATAGACTGACTTAGTCGACTGGTTGAAGCCTGGAACAGAAAACTGGGTCAGAAAAACAGTTTAAAAATATTTTGAAAAATCTTTTAAGTCTTCTAAAAATCACCAGAACTTGTTTTAACATTTTATATTAAAACACAAACTTGTGATAAAGATTTCAAGACATATATCAATCATATCAATTCATTTTTTAGTCTTGCAAATTTTATTAAAAACAAAACTTGTATTTTTATCAAACTTGATTTTTCAACACATGAATAGGAAAGTCAAAATAAGTTTGTTTAAGATGTTTAAGCATGTATGTATAACTAGAATACATCTATTATACATATAAACCATGTAAACTTGTTTTGATCAAACTATTCATGAAAACCAAATCCAAACATAAACGTGTGTGTTGTGCACTTGAGCATATCAACTATACTAAGCTTTACAAATGGATCAAAAAAAACACACTATCTAAACTATGGATACCTAAGTCTTCTTGATGATCTTCATCTTCAAGTTGGCTTGCTCCAAAACTCCATCCATGGGCTAGGCAATGTGTGATCTTGAAGCTTTGGCCCTGGAATCACTATAAAAGCTTCTAAACACCTTTGTTGAAGCTAATCACCAACTAACATCTTGCTAATGATCTGAAACTTAAAATCACAAGAATATTAGTAAACATAACTACATGAGTTAATCATCATCAAAACTAGGGTGGAAGGCCTTTAGGCCAACAATCTCCCCCTTTTTGATGATGACAAAACTCATGGAGTTATAAATGCATGGATTAAAGTTAAGCTTCAAAGAAGCTCCCCCTTAACTCATGCATAAACAAATAAACAAAAGATATGCAATGAATGTACATAAATATGTATGCATCAACATGCATAAAACAAATAAACATATTCTAGAAGCTCTAGATACCAATTAAATTAATAAAATATTAACAAAAACACTAGATGCTCTAGATATCAATAAAACTTAATATATGCAAAAACATAAGTATGCATATATAAAAACATGTACCAATCATGCATAGAATAATTTGTGTTTTATATGCATGTTAAACTCTCAAATAATTCTCCCCCTTTTTGTCAATCATCAACAAAGGGGTAAACAATCCAAACAATAAAATGAGGGGTAAAAATCTTTCTCCCCCTTTTGTCAATCAAAACAATACAAACAATATTCTCCCCCTTTTTGTCTAAAACAAAAACAAGGTCAATAAGGGGTGACTATAATCAACATGATATCAATAGAAAATATGTCAATAAAGCATCTTGATACCAATCGAAAATAAACAAAGATCAATAAATGTTATATGCTATATACATTCATGAAGAGGAAGACGCTAAGTTAGCTTCCCTACACATATGCATTACATGAAAGAGGGATGTTAAGCCCTAATTCACATAACACACATTATGTAATGCATAAGAGGAGATGTGAAGCTCCCCCTACACACGTGTACCACATAAAGAAGAGATGTTAAGCTCTTCAATACAAGATACACTCATCATGAATCTATATGTAGAAGAGATGTTAAGCTCTCCTTGCATATAGTCAATATAAATCAAAACTTTTATATTTTTCTTTAAACAAAAAAAAAATTTAGATACCAATTTAAAACACAAGACATCTTGATATCAAAAGATAGTATTTTTTTAAGCCAAATAAACAATTGAAATGACTATTTTCTATCATAAAGTAAGGGAGTGGAAATACAAATACCAATTGAAATATAAAAATAGAATTTTCTCCCCCTTTATGAAATACCAACACAAACTATGCATAGGCTTGAAATAAGATACTAATTGAAAACTAAATCAATTGAAATGAAGTTGAAGCTCAAGCTCTAGCATAAACAAAATTTGTGCTTAAGATATAGAAATATAATAGCACAAATAAAACAAGTATATGTGTATGAAATAGAATGAGTACCAATCACCAATAGATGATACCAATTGAAAGTATACATACACAATAAACATATGAGTATACAAAAAGATCAAAATGATACCAATTGAAAGAGTTCAATGATACCAATTGACATAGCAATAAGTTCAAGTGTATACATCATATTACTAATCCTCCCATCTCATGCACAAGTTTAAAAAGATTTTCAATATAAACATACAAGGCATGGACTCCCATCCAACCTCCCGTAAAGGGTAGGGGTTTTCAAAAATAGATTTGAAAATAAGCTTTGTTTGAAAAACTCTACCAAAATGAAGAATACCGTAACTAGTTAAATGGAAAATCTTTTAAACTAGTACGAAATCCTTCAAGCAAGGAATACATCAAAATAGTTTTTCATAAAACATGAAATCCACATGATATCAAACACTCAAGTCAATGAAGCATAAAATATGACTCATGAAAACAAAATACATGAGTAAATAAGAAATGTGAGTGTACAAATACAATGTGAAGAACATGATCATGAACATATACAATTTAGCTCAATATTCCTTGAAACAAGAAAACATGAAAATCATCAAACTTTATTTAATCTTCAAGGTATATGTATGTCCTATACAAATTAAAGTATACATACATATCCAAACACAACGAGTCCACAAAATATATGCATGAAGGCACGTGGCTCAAAAGGATAAACATGCATATCTAATAGTTTGGACAAGATAGACATATACATGAAGTTTAAACATAAATACATGTAAACATGAATAACTAAATTTTCAATTAAAAACAAATTTCATTTCAAGGTATATGTATGAATTGTCAACACAATAAGTATGCATACATATCCCTAAATACAATTGAGTCCATATATAGATTTGCATGAAAGGCAAATGACTCAAGGGTATACATGTATAACTTAAGGTTTGGTAAAATGCACATATACATGAAATGAAAACTCTTACTCATAAAACAAATTCAAAAATAGGAATACAAGTTTAAAATGCATGAATCATCAAAACTAGACTATACTAGCACATCTAATGGGTTCAAATAAGCATTCAAGTTCAAACATATATAGATTTATTTGTGGCCCACTATATGCACAAGTATACACCAAATTTTAATGAAAACTAACATCTAAACATGTAATCAACTCATGAAGTATAAAACGGGATAAAAAATCAACATGATAAACAAAAACATGATTATTATGAATATCCACATGTTATTAGATTTATGATGTACATGATAGCTAATCAAATACGAGAACACAAAATAATAATCCACATTAAACATGGGTGTCTCAAATACTATACATGTATGTCAAGAATCTAATTATCATGGCATTTTCATACTAATCACTAAACAATGAAAAACATGTTATGAAAGATAAACATGAAAAGCATGTAAACATAAGGAGTTAGAGATTCGATACCAAAACCAATGAGAGCACCGCTCTAATTCTCCAAACCAAGGTGGTCTTCCCACCAAACTTCCCTTGAAAGTGATGCATCCAATTGATTTCCATGAAGTACGGAACGCATCCACTCCAAGGTGTCATCACTCTCACGTCATGTGAGAGCCCACACCTACATTAAATAAAGGAGGGGTGGTCTTTGGTACCCATATCTTATTGGGTCCATGGGGGTTAGTACCTTCTCTAACCCAAACAAAGTTCTTTGCTAAATTTGAAGTATGTAATCTATCAAAGAAAAATTTAGTAAGGTGGCCCTTAAGTCCACAATGTGTACAAGTGTACACATGAGCATACTTGTGATGGGTATGTCCGTGTGGAGCATGTGTATGCCGTGGAGGGTGTGCATGCATAAAGGATGGAACTTGTTTCTTTCGAACCAAGGTTTTCAAACGTGTATGATTCATGGCACATTGGCTCATAGTGGAGCCCAAACAATCTACTCTCTTCTTTAACATACAAATATCATCATTAATCTTAGAAGAAGAGGTACATGCATTAGGTAGACTAGATGAAGAAGCTACACTAGCATGACAAACATGTGCATCCATCTTATTTTGCAAAACAATGTTTTTCTTTAGACAAACATCTAGATCATTAGAAATAGAAATTATTTTGTTTTTCAAAGCAACATTCTCTTTTAAAACAAAATCAATTTTTGAAGATAAAAACTCATTTTTCTTCAACACATCATCACAATCATTTTTAGATTTTAAAAATTTATTTTCTTTTAAGGCAAGGTCTAGTTGAGATTTCAATGAATCCCTTTCATTAGAAATCTCCTCCTTCTCTTGCAAAACCATGTTAAGCTTAGAAGACAAATTCTCTTTTTCTTTATTTAAAGCACAAGTTTTCTTTTTCAAAAGGTTGTATTTTTCTATTAGTTTTTCACACACAATAGAAAGTTCTTCATTCAAAGCATGGGGATCAACATAATCATTTGAAGAACTAGCACAATCATTACTATCTAGTTGAGATTCCGAAAGTACCTCAAGGGAGTCATTCCCTTGGACCGTATAGCATTGTTGCGGCTCGGATTCTCCACTAGATTCTTCCTCCGGTTGGATTGGCAATTGAAGCTTGGAGGTGGTGGTGGTTGTCAAGATATTCCACACTGCAAAGGCGGAATCAATGTTAGAAACACGTAAAAGATAATCTTTAGATAATGTGCTTCTAATAGCCTCAAGGGCTAATGCATTGGCCCCTATATGCTTGCGGTTACCAAGATAACATCTCTTGGTAGCGGCAAGGGAAACATGTAAGCCTAGGGTTTGGAGGTAAATGGACATCTTAGTCTTCCAAACAAGAATGTTGGAAGGGTCAAACATAGGTGGGGTCATGAAGGTCATGGGTCCAAACTATATGTGTGCAAACAAGCAAATGCAAACAATAGATTAGCAAGTAAGGATCTCACTCCTAGGATGTTAAGCCTAATATCAGGAGCACTAGCTCTGATACCAATTGAAAAACACCTAGAGGGGGGGTGAATAGGTGTAAGTGCTAATCTAGTGAACTAAATGCGCTAAATGCGGAAGCTAATGCAAATTTTGCAACACACTTAGTACAATCAACAAGTGTAGCCGAATTCCCCGTGAAGGGCTCTGGACTAACTCCTCTTGATTCCCCTTGAATGGGTTGAGGTGCTATGTGAAGCTCTTGTTGATTAAGTATAAGTGAAGCACACACATAAGCAATCCAAGCATATAATGAATAAGCAATATGAATCAATGCAAGGACAACACAAGCAAAAGATATGATATGGCAATATGAATTATGCTCAACACAAGCAAATATGATATGATGTTATGAATGATGCTTTGCACAAATTAAAGAGAGAGAGTTGAGAGATATTGGATCAAACGCAAACACAAGGATATGTTTCGAGGTTCGAGCCCCTAGCTCTACATCCCCGCCTACACTACCGTGTAGGATTTCCAATCCACTATAGGAGTACCGAACTCCTCTCTCAATGCCACCGAGGCAATACAACCACAATCCACCTCTACCGAAGAGGGATAAGGCCCGTAGCCAATACAACTCAAACACAATCACCTCTACCGAAGAGGGATCCAAACTCAATACCACTCCGATCAACCTCTACCAAAGAGGGATACAACAAAAGCAAGGAGGGTTTACAACTTAGAGGCTTAACCTCAAAACTTCTCTTTTCTCTCTTTTCCACAAAACAAAGATCCTAATAGATTAGGATAGTATTATAGCTCAAGTGTGAAAACTAGGTGTTTTTGGAAACAAGCAATAAAGAAAAACTAATTGGAAGTCTCTTGTAAAAGATAGAAAATGAAAGATCAAATCAAAATCCCAAAACCTAATTTTCTTTGATTTTTCAAAAACCCAAAACAATACAAAGATGAATCTTTTTGGCACAAAACTCTTTTTAAAACTCTTTTAAAACAGTAGAGAAAGTCTGAAAATTTTGTTTCTAAAAACCTTGGCCAAAATCCCAAAGGAATGGGGTTTATATAGGCCCATCAGAAAACTAGCCGTTAAGCTGATGTGGCAGCCTGACAGGCTAACGGTCGACCGGTCCGGTCGACCGCCAACGGTCAGAAATGTGACCGTTGGGCAACCACGGTCGACCGGCCCGGTCGACCCAAACAAACAGAGAGCACTGCTCTCAGACCGGTCGACCGTCCCAGTGCTGCCAAACGTGCACAGATCTGTGCACGTCGGTCGACCGGCCCGGTCGACCGACTTCATCCCAAGTCGACTAATAGACTGACTTAGTCGACTGGTTGAAGCCTGGAACAGAAAACTGGGTCAGAAAAACAGTTTAAAAATATTTTGAAAAAACTTTTAAGTCTTCTAAAAATCACCAGAACTTGTTTTAACATTTTATATTAAAACACAAACTTGTGATAAAGATTTCAAGACATATATCAATCATATCAATTCATTTTTGAGTCTTGCAAATTTTATCAAAAACAAAACTTGTATTTTTATCAAACTTGATTTTTCAACACATGAATAGGAAAGTCAAAATAAGTTTGTTTAAGATGTTTAAGCATGTATGTATAACTAGAATACATCTATTATACATATAAACCATGTAAACTTGTTTTGATCAAACTATTCATGAAAACCAAATTCAAACATAAAACGTGTGTGTTGTGCACTTGAGCATATCAACTATACTAAGCTTTACAAATGGATCAAAAAAACACACTATCTAAACTATGGATACCTAAGTCTTCTTGATGATCTTCATCTTCAAGTTGACTTGCTCCAAAACTCCATCCATGGGCTAGGCAATGTGTGATCTTGAAGCTTTGGCCCTGGAATCACTATGAAAAACTTCTAAACACCTTTGTTGAAGCTAATCACCAACTAACATCTTTCTAATGATCTGAAACTTAAAATCACAAGAATATTAGTAAACATAACTACATGAGTTAATCATCATCAAAACTAGGGTGGAAGGCCTTTGGGCCAACATAAAGATGCTCATCAAGTATAGATTAAGAAAAACAATTTAAGAAGTGCAACTTTAAAATATAAAGATGCTCATCAAGAAAAACAATTTAAGAAGTGCTAACAAATAATTGACCTAGTTCCCATCCTCATGTGCCTTAAAGATTATTCTAGGGTTTAAGTAGGCATATGATTCAATCGGGTTTAATTACTAAAGTTAGATGTGATGGTGGTGATATATTAGTAAGCAATAAGAAAAAGATCTAGTAACTCATGACTAAACTAAGTTAAGTATGTATGTAAAAGAAAGCATATAAAGAAAGAAAATAAAAAAGCAATTAAATATCAATGAAAAGAAAATTGAAAAGAAGAACAAAAGAACTTTGTTTATTGAGCTGTTACCATCAAAGTACAATCACTCCTTCCTTCTTTACAAATCTCTCTCTCCAATCAAAACTAGAAATTACAATAGAGAAGAAATTAAAAAAAAATTAAGTTTGATTCCCAGATTAGATCTGAGATACCCTCCACTGCTGCCTTTGGGGTGCTATTTATAAGGGAAATAGAAAGTAGAGTCCCAATAGAATAGGTGCACCCAACTGCCAACCCAACTGTCAGAAGAAAGTCGCGAAAACACGGCTTTTGTCGCGTTTCCGCGGCAATGTAGGGGAGTCAGGGCACGCACTTTTGTGTGTGGCTTCTTCTCATCTGTCCATCTGAAGATCCATCCTCTGAATCATAATTTAAACTCCGAAATTTAAAGTAATCTTGTTTCCTAGATAACTTAGGAAACAAATAATCTAAAAATCTGAGTTTAAATTTGAATTCTCCTCTTTTATCTTTGACTTGGAGCACAAGCAACTTGATTTCAGTTGATGTTCTCCTTTATCTCTGAATTAGGATAGGGATTATCTCTTCTATCCTTCTCTTCATCTTTATTTCAAATTGATTAAATTTGAAATTCAAATTTAGATAGGATAATTGGATAAATTAGAAGTGTGTTCACTCTTATCTTTCTTTTCAAAATATCTACACACCATAAGCAAAAAGAGGGTTAAATAGCAAAATAAATAGAGAATGATCAAAGATAAATGTGAAAATGTGATAACAAATCTACAAAATTTAGATGCAACATTGTTCCCGAAATCACTCCTCCTCCCGATGGAACAACTATCCCGAGGACACTCCTTCTAAGAACACTACCATCCCAAGACCATTTCTTTTGTCCCGTGTAAGGTGACTGCTGCAACCAATCCATTGATATCCGCCTACATTTATAGAGTTTGTTATGCCGCCTGATCGTCTCACGTCTCAAATATTGCAACAACCCCTACTCTAACGCGGACTATGACAGAAGGTAGCAAAAATTACTCCCGCCATCAAAGCCAACATCCAAGCTATTGCAAAAGAATCATAATGTGCAGATCATATAATTATTGAAATCCGCATGACAAGCACTGCCAATGAAGCCTCCCTGGGTACATATATACACTGAAAGAAGGGAAGGATGAAGAATGAAAAAAATCCGTGAAGAAAAGAAGACTTCCCTTCCAATAGAGAGAAGAGAACTTCCCAAACCATTATTCCATTATATTCAGAGATTAGATCAGAGTTTTAGCTCTGTTGAGTTCACTTAACCTCTTGAAAATAGTGAATTCTCTCCCACTCCCTGTGACTTTTTTTCAAATTGGGTTTTCACTTAAAAATTTGTGTCTTTGCATTGTCTCTGTTACTCTCTCTTAATCCTTGTTACAGATTAAAGTGTAGATAAATTCTTCCTGAGAATTTTTCCTACATTTTTTGTGCTTTCATTGAGATTTGAGTCTCTACGCTTAAGATCTCTCCCCCTTCAACCTTCTTCAAAAATTCTCTTCTAGATCGGCAATGCCCCCTCGGCAAGTAAGTTACCGGCGGCGCGACCTCCAAGAGCAAGGCCAAAACAATTATAGGGGCACGACCTTCAAACTAACCAATAATCATCCGATCAGCGAGGGTGCTGCCTCTGCTTTATCGCAGAAGCCGTCCACCAGCTCCCACCCTTCTTAACAGCCAGAAAACTAGTTGTTTCAGATGCTCCGCTAGATGAAGAAGCCGATGAAAGAACATCAACTGTAGTCAGATTGCGAGCAAGAGCAGAGGAGGCTCGAACGTGACAATATCCTCCGCGAGTAAGAAGAACTGAAGCTGCTCACCAGCAGCTCCAGACTCAGGTCGCCGCCCAACAGAACAACTCTGTACACACAGAAGGCAACACCGAGAGCGAGAGAGCCCCAAATCTCCATGCTCTTGACGAACTGATCCAGTAGCTGATCGAGGAGGCCAAACTGCCTCAGCACATGATCCCAATCACCTGCCTCCATGACTCACTGCTTCCAAGGACATTCAAGAGTGTGAGCTTTTGAGGAAGTTCTCGACTCCTACCTTTGACAACTACAACGGAGCGAGTAATACAATTCAACACATCCGGCATTTGCAAGACAAGATGATGCTCTACTCCTGCAACGATCCGGTAATATACCTTACCTTCCTTTCAAGTCTACTGTGTCATTCTAGAAGGATTTGAGCCCGAATCCTTCCCACTCAAATACTAACATCTGACTTTCAAATACAAGATCCACTCTGTTGAAGTTGATCTATATTATTTAAAATAACTAAAAATCAAAAGTCGAGCGTTTTAAATACTTTTTGCCCATCCATCAAGTGGCACAAAATGGACGGTCAAAAGTAGCGAGTTGGTTAGATCTATATCTTTAGACATACAAATTCTCAATCTGGCCATTTAATCATGATCTAAACATTTAAAAACCCCTACAAACTAATTTTCGTTAGGTTTCAAATGTTCTACACCGTTAAACTAACCAACTCACTATTTAGGACGTTCGTTTTTTCTCTACTTAATGCATGGGCAAAAAATATTTAAAATACTTGATTTTTGGTTTATAAATACTTGAAATAATATAGATCAACTTTAATAAAATGGATCTTGTATTTGGATGATGTATGATTGTATTTGAGTGGGAAAGATTCGGGCTCGATTACTTTCAGAACTACACAATTCTATCTCCTATTATATATTATTAAATCATGTATTATAAATTAGAGATATTACAAATACAATGGGAATTGTGAATGTGACTAATTGGGGTTACTGTAGATACAAGCTTTCTTCTAACTAGCGCCACACCACTTTTCTCCACTCTTCCCAGATACTAATAGTCATAGGACGTACAATCTAAGATTTATTTACTCAGAAGCAAATTCTTGAAATACATCTAGAGGGGGGTGAATAGATGTACTAACTAATCTAATGACAAATGATGCAGAATTTAAAACTCAAATGCAACACACTATGTGCAATCAAGAGTGAGCCCGAATTTCCTGTGAAGGGCTCTGGAACTACTCCTCGAGATTCCTCTGGATTTAGAGTTGAGGTGCTATATGAAACTCTCTTGGTTCAACACAAAGATGAGCACACACAAACAATATCTAGCATATGAATACGTGCAATATAAAGTAATGTAAGATATAAGAAAGATAGAGTTAAGAGATAGTGGATCAAACGCAAATAATAAGATATGTTTCGAGATTTGAGCCACTACTCTACGTCCCCGCTTGCACACAAAAGGATTTCCACTATATCTACAAAAGACCTTCTACAAAGGGATCTTCACTAAGGAATTACAACTCTACACTTAGAGTATACTACTCATCTCTCAATCATAATCACCTCTACACAAGAAGGATAGGCATAAAGCCAAATACAATCACCTCTACACAAGAGGGATAAACACAGAGCCGAAACTCAATCACCTCTACACAAGAGGGATAGGCACAAAGCCAAAGCTCAAACACAATCACCTCTACTCAAGAAGGATAGGCACAAGTCAAAACTCAATCACCTCTACACAAGAGGGATGGGCAGAAAGCCAAAGCTCAAACACAATCACCTCTGCTCAAGAAGGATAGGCACAAAGTCAAAACTCAATCACCATTACCTCTACACAAGAGGGATAAGACACAAAGCCAAAACAAAAAAGAGATTACAATCTTGGTGATCACAATAGATCACAAACAACACTTGGTGATCACAATAGACCACAAATAATTTTCCTCATAAAAATATGATCATATAGATAGGATTAGAGATGATAGCTTAAGTGTGAGAAAATAAAGTATTTGGAAAGAAAAATAACAAAGAAAAAACACTTGAGAAAAATAATAGATAGATATGAAAATAAGAATTAAAACCAATTTCCCAAAGATTCTCTTTTCTTTAATTTTTTCCAGCACTTTATAAATAAATAAAAGATAAACTTTTTGCTCAAAAATTCTTTTAAAAACTTACTGTTAAATACTTGAAAAGATGAGAAGAAAATCTCTTAGAAATCTTATTGAAAACCGCTTGAAAGAAGCCTTATTTAAAGGCTCTCAAAAATATAACTGTTGGCAGTCAGAAATGGTCAAAATTGACCTTCCGGTCGACCGTCGGTCGACCAGCCAACGGTCATATTTCTGACTGTTGTGCCTCTGGTCGACCACCCGGTCGACCGAGACTAGCCTGCCGGTCGACCGCCCGGTCGACCGGCACTACCTGAGAGTTGGGTAGTTACAGTCGGTCGACCGGCTTTCTAGGCTGGCCTTGCGCAAGTTCTCATGATCGACCGACCGGTCGACCGACCTCTAGTATGGTCGACTTCCAGCAGGCTCTGGCTGGAAATAAAGGTTGTGAAACTTGGTCTTTTTAACTTCTATAAAATTTCATAAATTCTACATTCTTATAAATATTTGAAAAACAAATATATGTGACAAAAAATCAACACATATTACAAACTATTTGAACTATTTTTGTGATATAAAAATTAAGCTTTAAATCGAAAACCATATTTTTCAAAACTTGGATTTTAAAATGAAAATCCGTTTTCTCCTAAACTTATATAAATACAAAAATATGATATTGAAATATATTTGAAGCATATTGTGTATGGATAAAATTCAATACACATGTAAATGATATATCTATGTTTTTGACACGAAATCCAAAATAAGTTTTGTTAATTACAAAACTCTAAACACATGAAATAATCAAAATAAGTTTCTAAATATATAAAGAATAGATGTATATAGATGAAATCCAATATACATTAAACCATGTAAACTTGTTTTGATTCTATCTATTCATGAAAATCATATATATGTATATTTGAAATCTAAAACCGGTTAAACCGAAAACCAAACGTATTGAACTTGTGTGCGTGTGTGTGAACTTGAGCATATCAACACTAGTCTATCTTACATAAGATCTAAACACAACTAAACTAAACAAACCGAAGTCTTCTTATTAAACTCCTTCTCCAAGTCGACTCGATCCAAACACGATCCAAAGAGTTTAACTCCATCCGAGTGCTAGATGCGATCTTAATGCGCGAGCTCTTGAATCTACATGTGTTAGCTCCAAAACTCCTTTGTTGAAGTTAAATACCTACTAAGATCTTGATTAATAACTGAAACTATATAAATACAAGATCATTAGTAAACTAACCTTCATAAGTTAGTTATCATCAAAACTAAGGTGAAAGGCCTCTGGATTAACAACTCTCTAATACGACACCAAACATATACGCACCATGAATTCTTACAACATTTGAACATGAAACCCTACCAAGCCCGAACCATCTAATCCATGTCTGCCTAGTAGAACTGATTGACCCAAGGAGAACAAGTCACCCGAATAGTTAGGCCCCTAACTAAGATAGTATGCTTGCGGTTCTCACTTAAACTCCTCATCTATCAATTACACTTTTGCACTCCCTATTCATTTGAAGACATTAAACTATGGCCTTTGTTTTCCAAAGGTGTGATTAGGTATTACATAACTAATGAAGAAAGTCATTTCTGCCCTAGTCTTTTCCAAGGTTATGCAATATCGACCCTCATTTTTTTGCTCTACAATTGAGTGGTCCATAGTAAAATTGATTGGGTTACATAGTCATGCTACGTAGCTTCTTGACGCAATAGATATAAGCTCCTACCTATCCTTATCTCTCCTGGCTAATAATAGTTTGGTTAACTATTCCCGTTGACTCGTTTGCTTGAGACAGCTTGAGGCGTATCAATAATCAACCCCCTTCTTTTTACTCTACAATGGAATAACCGGAAAATACTAATTAGTCGAGCATAGGAGTTATGCTCTCTGGGCTTCTTGAGGCAAAGGAAGGATTCCCTATCCATTTCCCCACATCTCTCAATTCCCACATATTATGTTGGAACGCGAGAGCCCTTAGAATATTTGGCATATTTTTTCTACAATAATTTTCTAGATACCACTAGCTTCTACTTGAGGGAAAACATTGTAAGGATCTTTGTGATTCCACATCAAGTAATGTATTATTTGAACTGCTAATGTGTTTCGTGCAAAGTGTGCAGAAAAGAACACAAGACCAAAACAGAATATCATATATACACCAAAATCTGCAAATACAAAACACAAAATTAGTCCCTCCGCTCACTCTCTCTCAGTACGTCATCTCTCTGCTCACCATCCCTCATGCTAGTCGGAGTCACGGACTGCACAAGCTTGGGCATCTGAGGGGCTTGCCCAACTGGAGTTTGGCCCACACTACCTTTGAAGAGATGATCAAGCAATATGTGTACCTGACGCTGTAATCTCTAGACCTACTCCTGCGACAACCGCAACTATTGTTGGGAGTCCTGATGCTGCTGCTGCAGTGTTTGTATCTGCCCCTCCAGTCCATGAGTTTCCTTATATCCAAGCGAGCTCCTCTCTCACACTGGTCTCCTTCACATGATATATAAGTAATTTATCCAACAAAAAACTTTGGAAAAGGAAAGGAAAATGCAAAGGATAAGAAGAATGTACCAGGGCTTTAACCGCCTTAAGCTCAACAATATATCTGGTCGTGCCCACTCTCTCTCTCTCTCTCTCATTGAAGGTCTTCATTTGCCTTGCGCAACTGGAAGTCCAATGAATGTATCTCTCAAGAATCTCGATCAACTCGCGCATTCCACGCTCAATCAGAAATGCCCCCTCCATGGTAGCCTGCCTGGCCGGTAAATCAGCAACGATCGTCGTCAACTGAACCTCTCTAACTTGCAAAGACGATAGCTCGCATCGTACCACAACGAGCTAGAAAGGAGAACCATATCAGAAACAATATTTAGATAAAAGGAAATCGAAACAAAGGAGATTCAACGTACGTACAATAGCCTGACGCTTCACAATAAGCTCGGCCACCTGCCTGTGCAAATAGCCTGAACTAGAAGAAGAGGAGCAAACATCTGCCCAAGTTATGTCGTCCGTCCGCTAATACAAAGAAAAGACATAATTAGACTCAAGAAATTAGGAGCAAAGCAAGCTACAAGAGTTACATAACTCACATATGATCCAGCTCTGCCTCCAGCTCCCTGAGCTGAGAAAGATGCTACTGGGCCAATACACTTATCGCCTCAAGACCCACCCCGAACACCAACTACTCTGTCCTGCTCCAAAGCATCAAGCTGACGCTGCCTATCCTCCCAACAGGCTCTATGAGGTGGCTGTAAATGCGAAGATATATCAGAAATGCCTTGGAAGCTCGAAATGAATAAACAAAGAACCAAGGAACAAGTAATACCTCAATGCAGCTGGGCACCTTTCTTCCCACCGACTGCGACTTCGGTCTTAAGGCTCGGCCGAACAGTATGATGGACTGCATCCTCACTCTGTAGTGCTCCTCGTACTAGGTCCACCGCTCAGCCTGCTCCACTGTTATCACTAGAAGATGACTCCTAACTCCCGAAGTCCACAGTGCAAGCTCAGCGCCTGCCTCGCCAATCACGAGTCCTCGCTTTTGACCAAAGAAGATGACTTGACCATGGTGCAGGTGCCTCGTCGGGAGATGCTGACACTCATATGGAGACTGCCACATCACGCACACAAACCAGTGGGGGATGTATCTGATCGTACCGATGCAAGTAGAGATCATGACAGAAACGCTAACAACCATCTCTAATGACACCTATCGTCTCGCCTTACGCCTCAAGATCTCAATATGGATGGAAGATGATCTGCAGATGAATCACAGTGCAGCAAAATCACAAGGAAAAGAGCCTCCCCAGATCGAATATACTCACATCACTAGCGAACAGTCTGTCAAACTTCCCGCTCGTCAGCCGATCTACATAAGGTGCCGGAGTCTAAATCCAACTGTGATATGACCAGCAATGTCTGAGTGATAAAGTACAATTTGTAGTTGGCCTCTCCGCAGGATGCAACTGGCGTAAATGCTAAAAGCCCACATCTGCCAAAAGACTAGACGTCAATAGCAAGTTTTACTATTGTAAAAGCTGAGACGTGAAAATATGAAGAATCACTCACCGCCAAAAGAGGGATGACATCGTCGATCTGAGTGGCGCATTCACTTACCTCTAGCAGCTGCCAGGATATCTCAGCGATAACCTCATAATCCTCCAGTGCAGGAAGGAAGGACAGATGAATCAGCTGAGAAGACATGGCGAACAACAGTCCACCAAAAAGTAGCTTAAGAATTGACGAGCTTGGTGCTGTAACAAATCACCCTCAAGCTCTGCGCCAGCCTCCCTGATAAGCTAGGCACGTAACTAAGTAGCCTGGACTCGCCGACACGATGGAACCAAACCACGACTCTCACTAGGGGGAGTCACCCTAAGAAGCTCCTTGAACAAATCAGTATAATCAAGTGGAGTCTCACAGTTATGTTCTCTCTGAATACTCTTCAAAATGTATTTGGTTTTTTCTCTATTCCATGATGCAAAGGCTCTGAAAGGACAACCATTCACTTTGTAGATTGTTATTGTCCTGTCACTTTCATTTTTAGTAAATTTGTAGTCATATCCATTCTCACATCCATAATGTCTAATAAAGGCTCTAAATTGTATTGGGTCCTCAAATTCCATCCAACTTTAGGCTAGGGTCTTTGAGATGTAAAGTCTCATTGAAAGTGTGATACTTTGTAAGGCTAGTGACCTTTTGCACATCTTCAGAATTGACAGGAGTGTGGAGTGATTGACTGTTGTAGTAGTATAACTCAACAACTTTTATATTACATTCAGCCCCACCAATCACTCACTCCTTATTTCTGGATCTCCCATAAAGATTATTTCTAGAATTAATCTTATTTTCCCTTCCATTTTGTTCTTCTTCACTAGCTGCTCCTTGATCCTCTGCATTAGCTGCTGCTACCCCTTGATCCTCTGCATTAGCTGTTGTTCCTTGAGTATCACAAATACTCTTTGATTTAGTAGTCTCATGTGCATCACTTTCATTCACAGTTAAAACCACTTCGCATTCATTATCTTTAGAATCACTGTCATAATCATCAAGCATGTAGTCACTATCATTGTCATTGTCTTCATCATTGTCTCCAAAAATAATTTTTTTCCTCTCCTATCAGATATAATATCTTCAGTGTCAGGCAAATCATCATCTTCATTATTGTCTCCAGAAATAATTTTTTCCTCTCCTATCAAATATAACATCTTCAGTGTCAGGCAAATCATCAAATTAATCATCATAATTCGAATCTCTTTCCTCAGTAGTCTCATCTGTGTCAACTTCTTTGAAAGATTGTTGAAACTCCTTGTTTGTGTCTGTTGGCACATGGTCATCTTTGACTGTCTCACCTTCCACACCATTTCATCTAATGTCACCTGCTCCACATTATATTCTATCTACAACATTTAATGCTCAGTAATAGTGGGATGCTCACAGCTCTTGGAAGAGGGAATACTCTTTCTGCCTCTTGGAGTGTCAGCTTTGCAATAGTTTGATACAAGTTTCTTGATCCCTGTCCCAGCTTCCAAGTGTTCAATGTAGTATACAACATTTTGATGCTGCTCAAGATACTTCATGCTCTCAAGTGCAGCAATTGTTGGCCCAGAGGCCCTTCACCTTAGTTTTAATGATGACTAACTTATGAAGGTTAGTTTACTAATAATCTTGTGTTTAATAAGTTTCAGATATTGATCAAGATCTTAGTAAGTGTTTAGTTTCAACAAAGAATTCAAAGTCAGTTCTGGAGCTAACACATGATGATTCAAGAGCTCGCGTGTTAAGATCACATTTAGCACTCGATTGGAGTCAAGCTTTATGGATCGAGTTTGGATCGAGTCGTCTTGAAAATGAAGATCGACAAGAAGACCTCGATTTGTTTTAGTTAGTTTTTTATTTTAGATCTTGTGTAAAGATAGACTAGTTTTGATATGCTCAAATTCACACACACAAGTTAAAATAGTTTTTGGTTTCGGTTTAACCGGTTTGAATTTCAAGAATACATATATGGTTTCATGAATAGATGGAATCAAAACAAGTTTCACATGATTTAAAATATATTAGATTTCATCCATATACATCTATGTTTCATATTGACTAAAAGCTTATTTTGATGATTCTTATTCATGTATTTAGAGTTTTTTTTTTAAAACAAAACTTAGTTTTGGATTTATTGTCAAAAACATAGATATATCTTTTATATGTGTATTGGATTCTATCCATACACAATATGCCTCAAAAGTGTTTCTATATCATATTTTTGTATTTATATAAGTTTTGGAGAAAACGGATTTTCATTTCAAAATCTAAGTTTTGAAAAATACCATTTTTGGTTTAAACCTTAATTTTTATATCACAAAAATAGTTCAAATTGTTTGTAATATGTGTTAAATTTTAGTCACACATATTTGTTCATCAAATAGTTATAAGAACTTATTTTTGTGGATTTTATCATATTTTATGGGATTTTATAGGATATTAAAAGCCAACATTTCAATCCATATAACCCTAGTTTTTGGGCTGCTAACGGTCAACCGACCGTTTGACCGAAGCCTGGCTCGGTCGACCGAAGCCTGGCATGTACAGAAGTGCACAGGCTTTAGCAATCGACCGTTCCAGAGAGTCTTCTCTCTGAAATTGGCCCGGTCGACTGACCCGGAGAGGGAGCTCTCTGGTTGTTCCCCACGGTCAACCGGGCTATCGATCGACAGGCAGTTTGCCTTGGGATGGACGACTGATCGGTCGACTGACAACCCCAACGGTCGAATTGACAGTCGACCAACATGTCACTTTTGACCTGTTCTGAACCCCCAACGGCTATATTTTCAGACCCCCTATAAAAATGGGTCTTTTGGGGCTGTTTCTCTCAAGATTTTTGAGAGCAAATTTTTCCCACTTCTCTTAAGTTTTCAGCAAGTTTTGAAAACAATTTTTAGTGCTAAAATCTATATCTTTATTTGTTTTCAAAGTTTGAAAAATCAAAGAAAATCAAGTCTTTGGGAATTCTATTTTGTTCTTCATTTTATATATCCATCAAGAAGTTTTTCTCAAGTATTTTCTTTATTGTTTTATTTCCAAACATTTTGATTTCTCACATACTTGGGCCAATCAATTCTAATCCTATCTTTAGGATCTTGTTTTTGTGAGAAAATTGTGATCCTTTGAGATCACCAAGAGAGATTATTTGTGATCTTTGTGATCATCAAGTGTATTTTCCTTTACTTTGTGCTAGGCTTAGTGTCTACCTCTTGTGTAGAAGTTTTGTATTTGAGAGAGAAGTTGTGTACTCCCAGTGTTGAGTTGTAATTCCTCAGTGGAGGTCCCTTTGTGGAAGGTCCTGTGTGGACATAGTGGTAATCCTTCTGTGGAAGGCGGGGACGTTAAGCAGTGGCTCGAACCTCGAAATATATCTTCGTGTTTGCATTTGATCTACTATTTCTCAACTCTATCTCTCTTATATCTTGCATTACTTTACTTTGTTCATTTCATATACATGTTCGGTATTATTTGTGTACCCACAGTTATGTTGAACCAAGAGAGCTTCTAATAGCACCTCAACTTTTAGTTTAGAGGAATATAGAGGAGTAGTTCAAGAGCCCTTCACGGGAAATTCGGGCTCACTCTTGTGTATTGCAAATTAGTTTTTAATTCACATCATTTGCACTAGATTAGCAAGTACACCTATTCACCCCCCTTTTAAGTGCACTTTCAGCAATATCACAGTCCATGACTATCAAACCATTGTCAAAATCTCTTACTAGCAGCTTATGATAGACTATAAAGTGTTCTACAATCCCCAGCTACTTAAGATGGTATCGTATTTCAAATCAAGACCACTCATTTGTGTCAAAATATTTTATTATATGGACTTTATCATCCACATATTTTTTCTTCCTCCTTACTATCTTAAAAATACCACTATAGTATATTTCAACAAACATCTTGAAACCTGTTACATAACATGCATACATATAAAGAACTCTTAATCAAAAGCAAATAAAGACATATACTCAAGTCCAATTTTCAACAAAAATTCAAAGAAAATGCTACAAAGATTGCAAGTTATACTAAATTACACATCTTGTTCTAATCTTCACGATTCAAAGCTTATTACACATCTTTTTGTCACTCAAACCCCACATTGGAGACAATAAACTAATTGATCTCATGCATCTTTGTCCCCACTTTAGTTGACAAAATTTTCTAATCAAGATTAATTAATTAATTAATCATAAACTAATTATTAAATTAACCTACTAATTATTCATTAAAGTATACTGTCATACTAAAAAAATCTGCAACTTCAATGAAAGTTCACATGCTCTATACAACATAATCCGCAGAACAGAGAGGATCCCCCTCTTCCACATGTCCCCACAAAAAAAATTCAAAATAAAAAAAAAGAGGAAACTTTAAAAAAAACACTGAAAATAGTGATGAGAGACAAAAAAAATGACCTATACAGCTTTCAACTCCTTCACTTTAAGTAGTCTCCCTCTAATTCACTCTCCTTCGCTCCCTGCAAAACAAATAGAATAAATGTTAAAAACATTAAATCTCTCCTCTTGTGCTAACAAAACCAAAAAACTCACAATGGGTCTCACGAGTTACCTTTTCTCTCCAAAGGTCGACTGTGGTTTTCACGACACAAGCCCTCAATGATTGCCTTCCACGATCGTCGCTGGCAACCGATTCCAACCATTTTTAATCGAACTTCGAATTTGGGGGAAAAAGCTCAATCAGGTGGGTGGGCGAGCTGGGGGATTTGAGATAAAAAGAATTGTCCCAAGTTTTGATTTCTTTATATGAGGAGAGGGGCAGAAATGTAACTTTACTCACGCCGTAAACGATGTTTTGGGTTAAAATGAGAAATAAATATTTCAAGGGAGTATAGTGAGATTTCAGAAGATGAGGAGGGTATTTTGATAAAACGTGAAAGTTGAAAGGAGTGCTAAGAAAATAAGCCATTATTATATTGTAGAAAAGAGTATAATGAAATTATCAATAAACATATGTAATTGCAGAGTCATCCTTGCTCGTTAATAATTCCAGTTCTTTATTTAATTCTGCCTTCAGCAACAAGTATACAAGGTTTAGATGATGTCTTGCAAATGTTACTTTCAATTGAAACTTTTGCCTAAATTTTCATAGCCTCGCAAAGAAATTACCCGAAGTTATTTCCTAACTCATTATTCTTTAAATTGGGTGACTTGCCATTCATGAAGCTCATTCACAATGTACTGGAAGACAGCATAAGAACACAATGAACAACCCCATTATAGAACTTGGGTTCCTCATACTACAAGTCTCCCCCCACAAGGAAGATATAAAAGTATGTAGCAATATAAAAGACCACATAAACTTAAAAAGTTACCAAGTTAGAAAACAAGAGAAAATTGAGGATATCTTTCAGAGAACCCCGCAAACTAGAGGTATATTTGTGTAGATTTCCCAAGACGTAACACTAGTTTAGCTCAGTGAGCCAGAACAGAACCTAACAGATGGCCACATTGAATAAAAACAAACCTCCCTACAACCATAAAGTATGACAAAAAAGAAAGATTAGAAGCTAAAGAACTGATGAACATCCATCCTCTCTTTGCCATATTTGGAAGAACCAAGAAACTTTGTACGAGCACAAAACCTCTGTAAATTTCACTCCTATGTGGCAAAACTGAAAAGCGAATACGAATACAGTATCTAAAATTACACAACCATAATCAGGTAGATATCACAAACCACTACTATTTGACATTCTTGGTATCCCGGGCGGATAAAACATCATATGTTGTTACATGTTCATCGGTACAAACCCCAGATATTATTCAAACTAGTAGATACACGGTCCTTTGAGCCAAGCTATAGGGTCTCGTGTTTCAAGCATTAGCAGCTTTCCCTACTCGGCAGCAGCTTCACCGGTCCCCGCCTGCTTCAATTTCTTTGCTTCGTAGTCCTTCACCGCGGCCTTGATAGCATCCTCTGCAAGCATGCTGCAGTGAAGCTTCACTGGAGGAAGGGAAAGATGCTTTGCAATTTCACTGTGAAAATTACGAATGTAAGAATACCAGAAATAGAAGCATATCAAAAGTTGTTTTTCTTGTTATAACTCATCTCTGTTACCATATTGTAATTGGTGAACTTACAAACGAACAAATGTATCATGATGTAGAGCAGATTAAAAGAACAATGATGCAAAGCCATTGTGGATTACAACAGAAGTGCTGAAAGGGAAGGATAGAATTAAACACGTCCATATACACCTCCAAAGCAAGTAGTGATGTGCTTATATTATGAAAATTGTTCTAAATGACTAAGATATTCGTTCAATAAAAACAATAATTTTGTACAGAAATTCAGAGGGAGGGATGTTGCTAAAAAACTACTGTGCCTACCGAACTGCCACCTCTATGAGATATAAAAGAAATTCCCAAGATTGAAAAATTAAATGTTAAGTGCCAGCTTAATGTGCAACGCTGAAGTGTTCATTAAGGTTGAAGAAATAGTGCATCAAACAAAGGTGCTCATTTATGTCTGAAGCGACCATGGAGTGCACTAAGCTATTTAAACATCTTTTGAGTACAATCAGTAACCATTCTTTCACCATTTAAATGGGGGATCTACGTTAGTAGTGTCAGATCCTAAAGTATAAGAATATCTAATCCACCTGAAATTATCATAGTAATTGAACTACACATGTCAACACATGACCTAAGGCCAACTTATGTATTAAGATTCCTTTCCTTCGTGAATATTCCTCAATGTCTGTTAACAAAATGTCTGCAATATCAACATAACAGAAGCTGCATGATCACGGGTTAAGTTTGAAGCAAGAAGCATCCAGGTGTCCCAAGTATCCAACAGTTGAAACCTTCAATCTAGCATATACAATATACAATTTGTGTCAAGTGGCATTCATTAACTACTGAAGTAAGTTGACCACCTAACAGCAGGGCACACAAGAAAGAGATAGAAGGGCAAAAAAAAAAGGAAATTAATAGAACTACCTTTTATCCCAATTTGCAGGACAGCAACGTGAATCCTTCTTCGTGCTTTATGAATCTTTGGGGCCATTTCTCAGTTCATCTAGCTGACTTCACATCCATTTGTGACCTCAGTCCACATTCATTTTTGTCTTGCCTTGTCCTCAAATATGGTCCTAACCTATGATGCATTGAGACAGCAGAACTAGTGTGGCACCTGTGTTTCCAATGTGTCTTTGTTGCAGATGCATTGTGATATGCAGGGGATGTGAAATGCTACTACATCTGTCAGAAACCATAGTTTCCCAACTGAAGTCCCAATTTTTTCCCCATACGCCAACCCTAATCCAACCACTTTTTCAATAGGTATCACCTTTTACTTCTTGGAATTTTTGTGTCAAGTTCGATTGTCTACCCTAAATTGATACTGAACTGGCTTTTAAAGATAAAGCCCACTCCACCAAATCAATCAATACTCTTTCCCTCTCAAATCCTCTCCCCTCTCTCAGCATGAAAATAAACCTAGCCCTCTCCACGCTGGCCCTGACTTCTTGCTGACCCTGACGGCCTTCCAAAATAAGTTTGAGTTTTAGCGGCAAGTTGTAGGATATGGCAGTGATTGCTTCACTATGATTTCAATAACCAGAATCTATTATGAACAATTTATGCAAGGCAGCAACATCAAGCAGTGATTTCCTATTCCCCTCATCCCAGGTATGCTCCTCCACCCTTCTTCAGTTCTCTACACTTACCCGCCCAGCCCAGCCCCACCCCCTTTACTCACCATATTCCTGGAGAAAGAACAAGCTGTTTGCTCAACTACTTGCAAACCCTTTCTTGTTCAGCTACTTGCAATCAGAATATATAATAGAAGGGGTCCATCAAGAACGGGTAGCCCATTTCGCATATAACTCTAAATTAAGCCTGCTCCCAACGTGTACCCTAGGGCTGCTCTGCTCTTAGCTAGATGAATATACATGCTGCTCCAACTACACAAGGCTAGCATTGGTGCCCGGTTAATGTAGTTCTATAATTTCAGCAGTTGGTGCTGGAAAAAAGGACCTTCTTTGGTGCATTTAGAGTCGAGACCAAATTAGATCCACCACTCATTAGAGATTACCAACTAGAGCAGCCAAGATCATTATCTTATAGAACGCACATGAGCTACAATAATATCACCATAATCACGAAGATCATTGTTCTTCCTCTACCAAATGTGGCCATCTAAAAGATTGATCTTTAGACCTAGAAATATAAATAATTGCAGCTTAGGCCATCTAAAATATTGACGTCTTGACCTAGAAATATAATTGCAGATTAGTTTAATTTCTGAAGAACAAAAAATCATTTGTATAATTATTTATTATTCATTTTTAGCAAAGCTGTATCAAGAACTCAAACTTGGGACTTCCCATAACCAATCCATCCTTCACCAAATGGGTGAATTACGATAACTAGCATTGGTGTTTCCTAGGCAGATTTCACAGTCCCAGCCCTGCATATAGTAAGCTCAAACTAGGATGGATGAAAGAAATCCACATCTAGCTACCTTCTAGTTCATCTTGCAAGAGAAACTAAACCCCCTCCACAGGCCCCACGATTACTATACCAAGTACAATCATTTCTACACATGATTTCTGCCGCATATATATGATAAGTATAGGAAAGAATCATCTCACATGGGTCCTTGAATACAGCAATTAAATATACCCGCAGAAGCTAGCAAGTACTTGGATGTAGAGGTAAAAGCGACAGGAGCAGAGTAAAAGCCACAGGAACAGTGTAGTTTCTCTTTACACTGAACAAGAGAAACTAATGCAGTAGATGGCATTTGAAGAATAGGCCTAATCCATTAGTGAACATGGAAAACAGTACGTATTGAAAAACATTTGAACCACTTTTTCCATCAAAATCGGGTCATCTATGAACCAACTCTAAACCCCATAAATTACCAATCTCACTATAGTTGTAAGCCTGATGCCAACAGTTTGATGCCAATTTACGAGTGAAGCATATAGGATAACCTACTTAAAATGAGAAACTCAACCAAATTTCTGCAAATCCAGCAAGCACGTGGGAGAAACTATCTAACAACAGTATAAATTCAATTCCTACCCAGTGCTAATTCCAAATAGTATCCTCCTGCCTACTGACCACAAACCACTCAGACTCAAGATCTCTCTGAAGTTCAAAAACGAGCACTTTCCTGATAGCAGTACTCTGAGCATTCCCAGATCCTGATGAGGTCAAAGCCTTCATATGGTTACTTATAATTGGTGCCTTATTTTCAAGAGAAAACCTTAAAAAGAGGAACTAAATGGCCGTTCTTCAATTTCCCTTTTGCTAGGAGTATTTGAGATATCATTCTCTGTAGTTGGGATGTGGAGTTGCACACCTCACCTAGATCCCTTAGACAAGTGGTTTGCAAATAATAGTCCTAAAGTTAAGAAGATCTTTAGTGATACTATCATTGTCGCAGCATAACGAAGTATATGGCTTGAGAAGAATTCTAGATGTTTATTTATGACAATAACATTTAGAAACCTGCTTCTACTTAGTCCCTCATTGATTATTGGGCAAGTGGCATCACTAGGTACAGCGTGACGAAAGAAGCCCTGCGAAAGGAAGACGAACAGCTACTCCTGAACTTTCCCACTACGTGATCTCTCTTGGCCTATACAACAGCTTCTGTTATTTAATTCTCTTTTTTTATTTGTGACCCATTTATTTTGTTGGTGGGATGAGAGACATTAATTTTAGGATGTACCTTGATAATCCCACGCACATTATCTAGTGCTTCTTTATGACATTTTATTATTGTCTCATACTGAAATTCCATGAAGTAAACCCACCTTTCATGTAACACTTGCCTTAATTAAGCATCCTTTTGACTAAATATTCATACCTTAAAGGGGTAATGGGAAATGGTATGCATGCTAGATACCTTATTGATTTCATGTTTATTAAATGTGTATGTATAAAAATAAATACATAAGTATGTATACACCCATGTATGTAGATATAGGAATACCCCACATGCGGTTGACTTACCACCATCTCTCTCACCATACATGAGGTACATGTACCTCATGGAGAGGGGGGGAGGCATGGAGCTTTGTCATAGAGCATGGTGTAGGGTAGAGTGATGGGTTGAATAGGGACACTTGGCACATTCTTGTGGGAGGTTAGAGGCTATAAATAGGAGGGATGAAGGGAATTACCTCATTTGATAAAACTCTCTCTCTCTCTTCATCCCAAAGTCCCAAACTCTCTCCCTCTCTTCCCTTTTCTGCAGCAAAACCAGCAACAGCAACAGCAGCAATAGCAGCAATCAAACAGCCCTATTTCCTCCATTTCTCTTTCATAAAAACACTCCTTTACTATCTAAATTCCCCACAAACTTTTCTTCAGTCCACATACAAGAAAAAGGTTCCGTATTCCTCCAAGAAACCGTTAGAACGAGTCAAGGAGTGATCTAGAACTAGAAGTTGAAGGGGGAAGAGTCATTGGTTGAACGGTAAGAAAACACTTCTAGGACTATACCCTCTTGCGTCATTTTCGTTAATTATGAACTAATATTGGCGTTATGACTTGTAGACTCCGTTGTAGCGGGATATCAAACTTGAGGAAGAGCATACCACTTCAAAGGGTGAGTAGAACATATGGATCTTTGAGTCATGATAAATAGAATAAAGTTTGGAATTTAAAGAAATCGTAAAGGATAAATAGACATAAAAATAAAGATTTCGAAACTTGCTTATTGTTGTACTTTATGTATCCTAGCATATCGGTAGTACATAATGCATGTGATTGTTGTGTTTTTGGAGGAAGGGACCGGGTTGAACCGGAGGTGTAAGTAAGGGAGATTATGCGGTAACGCATAGGAGGAAGGGACCGGGTTGAACCGTGGTGGTGGAAGGAGGAAATTATTGCGTGGAATGACATATAGGAGGAAGGGACCGGGTTGAACCAGAGGAGACCGAAGGGGGAGCTCAATGTTAGGGTTAATAGAGTATGTTGATGTGGCTAGATAGAAATTCTATGTTGAGATTATATATATATATAAATCCTTAATGTTGAATCTGGAATAACTTCTTATACAGGTAAATTTTATGTAGGTTAGTCGACTAAGTCCCTGGGATGAGTCGACTATAGGTGTGATACATAGGTAGACAAACTGCTGGAAATCATGGTTAGTCGACTACAGACAGACTGTAGTCGACTAACCCCAGATACAGAGAGCAAACAGAGAGTTGACAACTGTTTTGGACTTAAGTTAGTCGACTATAGTTGACTTATAAGTCGACTAATACTTAGGGTAGTCGACTACACCAGAAAGGGTAGTCGACTATAGGTGGCAAACAGAGAGCATCATACTTTTTGACCTACACCTAGTCGACTATAGGGGACCTTCAAGTCGACTAATATATAGTGTAGTCGACTACACCAGAAAGGGTGGTCGACTACATAAACCCTGGCAGCCAACAGAGAAGTAGATACCTTTGGATTAGTCGACTATAGCTATAATATTAGTCGACTTATGAGTAGTATTAGTCGACTATAGGGTGGCCTAGTCGACTAATAGAGCCTTGTTACTGTGTTCTGACTGGATTCTTGGTTAATAACAAAATTATATAAAAATGGTATAATGACGCACTTGTCAACCTGATGATTTAGCCTATGTAGACCTACTTATAAGCATGCTTAAATATTGTTTACTCACTGAGCTGTCAAGCTCACTCTACTCTAATTCCACCTCCAGGTCTGGACAAGGGCAAAGGACCCGCTTGAAGCCAAATGTGCGGGACAAGCGCCATCGGAGCCATTGCATTAAAAGTTACTTTTGATATGTATATAACTGTTTATAACCATGCCCGCTATTAGTTGGAGGTTGTAATTGACTTGTAAACCTTATAGGGCCTGGTATTAGACTCTAACCTTGTAATATATATATATACTTTGATATGGTAAATTTTAGACTGTGTTTTCTTATGGGTTATCAAACCATATGTGTTGGCATGGTAAGTCATGATTAGATCATACATGTTATCTTAGTGGAATTTTCGATGTATAGTGTAGAGTTTTCTGATGATAGTAATGGAAGTATTATAGCACGATGGGTCCCACGCCTGGATTATTAAGATAATTGTAATCAAACGGAAAATTTTAACTGGGACCGTTACAGTTGGTATCAGAGCAAGGGTTTATAAGTAGGAGTAAGAGATGATGAAGTTGTTAGGTTTATACGTGCAGACATGTGATCATAGTTAGGTAGTGAGTCTTATGTGACGAAATAACTATGAGTCAAACGGTAATTAAGTATTTTCCTCACATCAGAATCAGGGTGCCCGCACATCCTGATTCGGGTGAGTTGACTAAGGGTACGGGCTCTCAGTAACAACTTCTAGTGGGATAGGACACTGTGACGAGGAAATGCATTAAATTATCTATTGAATCTAAGTTATTCTAAAAACATGAGACTTATAAGTAGACTAAGGATAAGTGTAGTTGCAAGTGTGTCTATATATGCTGCTTCTTGATTATAGCCGTATGTTAAGACTATTTCATGGGCTTGAGATTGATACGACCTTTTTGTTTACATATAGATGGGGGACTCCGACGTATATTGGCCAATCTCTAGCTCAGATAGCTCGAGTGAGAGCTGGGAGGCGGATTCCATAGATTGGGGTTATGAGTCGGACGAGACTGATCCAGAGGATATAATTCAGCCCCAGATCGCGTAGATTATGAGGAGGTTGAGTTTCAGGCATCTAATGAGCCTGAACCAACCATTGTTGATACGGAGAGCTTGGTGGGAGATTCACTTAAGGTAGAAGAGACGGAGTACTCTAGCACAATAAAAGAAGAGACCCGAAGAGGATTCACATATGGAGGTGTCTTTTGGGACGAAACGTGGGAAAATGATATGGACCTTTATGATGATCTGGACGACTGGTGTTGCGCCGGGGACGAATCACCAGGAGAAGACCCCGAGGAAGATATGGATGATAGCGATGATAGTAGCAGCACTAGCGGAGATTCAAGTGGGGATACTCTATCCTATGAAGGGTGAACCTTTGAGCCGACACTTTTTGATGTATATATATGTGTAGGCCTAGTATGTTAGATGATGGATATCCTTAGAGTTGTTGTATGTGCCCTGGCATATCTCAAATGAATGCACATGGGTTAGTCCGGATATCCAAGAAGGTAGACATGTCAGTATAATATCTTTGTATCCATGTTGGAATGTACATACATATATATAACAAGTTGCTTGTTTGCAAAAGTAATGTTATTAACATGATTGCATGAGACTAAAGTTTTATACCAATTTATTTCTAATTGTGTAGTATGTTGATTAGACGTCCTTATTTTAATAGGAGGGACGCATGGATCTGAACCAACTACCACCTGATGAGTCCCCGTCGCTCGATACGTCACACTACAGTGTGATGGGGAGCGCACACCCTATGAACAATGATGGAGACTCTGAAGTTCAAATAGGAGGGAATGAGGGAACTCCAGGGGTGATGCCGGAGTGGCTCGCACAATTAATGACCAGAGCGAGTAATAACAACTCCCACCAAGCACTGGAGCAGTTTCAGAAGATGAAACCGCTCGTATTTGAAGGGGAGACGGACCCCTTACAAGCCGAAGCATGGCTTCTCCAAATAGAGAAGATCCTAGACATTATGAACTGCACCAATGAACAAAGGGTATCTTTCTCTTCTTTTATGTTCCAAAGGAAGCGGAACATTGGTGGAGGGCGGTGAAACATAGTATGAGGAATGCAAGGGAATCAATCACTTGGGAATTCTTGGTGAACAAATTCACTGAAAAATACATCCCGGAGACGGCCAGAGATAAGATGGCGACAGAATTCTTGGAACTACGTCAAGATTCTATGAATGTGTCCCAGTATGATCAGAAGTTCACTCAGTTATCCAGGTATGCTGATGCCTTGGTAAGGAATGAAGCAGAAAGGATGAAGAGGTTCGTAAAAGGCCTAAGATCAGAGATTCGAGGCCGACTGATTCCGTTACAACTGAGGAATTATCTCCAGGCGGTAGAAAGAGCTTTGGAGGTAGAAATGGATATGCAGGAAGGTCAGGAAGACTGGGTGGAGGAAATTCCCAACCCTAAGCGCTCCCGATATCAAGGAGCCTCAATGATGATGGCATCAGGATTCACCAGTGGCAAGGGGTTTGGGTCTAATACCACTTTTCAAAGGGGAGGAGGAGCCAGAAGCAGGAGAGCATGGTTGAGGGACAGAGACACTCCCTCGAAAACACAAGCTACCTCGGTATTACACCCCAGAATCTCGGAGGCTCCTTGGTGTCAGAGATGCAGAGTAAACTATTTTGGAAACTGCCTCCTAGATAGAGCTTGCTTTAATTGCGGAGGGGTGGGACATTTAAAGAAAAATTGTCCGACAAGGCGCGGAAGCCAAGGGCAGAGTAGAGGAAGTGGGAGGCCAACCATGAGGACGAATCCTCCCAGAGGACAAGCCAGTAACTTCATGCCGCCCAGTAATGCCCCACGTCCTGCTGCAACTCAGTCATCGGTTCAGCAACCACGGGCGCAAGGAAGAACTTTCGCATTGACCCACCGGGAAGCAATGGCCTCAATTGCAGTGGTGGAAGGTATGATCTCCATATCAGGACATATTGCCCATGCATTGTTTGACCCTGGAGCTACTCATTCATTCGTATATAGTGCTTTTGTTTATAAACTAAATCAAGTATCAAAACCCCTAGGATTTCAGTTGGTTGTGTCCACACCCATAGGGGAAAATTTGATAGCTAGCACTAGATATGCGAATTGTGAAGTGATAATTGGAGAAATGAAAACATCTATTGATTTGATTAAGCTAGGCGAAATAGAGTTCGACGTCATACTAGGAATGGACTGGTTGTCTGCCTGTAGTGCTCATGTGGATTGTAATAAGAAGAGGATTATCTTTAAAATGGAAGGGACTCAGGAGTTTATTTTTGAAGGAGAAAAAGTTAGTCATGATATACCTCACATATCAGCCATCAAAGCCACCAAGTTAATGAAGCAAGGGTGCCAAGGATTTCTGGCTTCAGTGTTGGATACCACCAGGACTGATATAAAATTGAGACTATCCCAGTTGTGAATGAGTTCCCTGATGTGTTCCCGGAAGACTTACCAGGCCTGCCCCCAGATCGGGAAGTAGAATTTACAATAGATGTAATACCCGGTACTGCCCTAATTTCTAAGGCACCATACCGTATGGCCCCTGCAGAAATGAAAGAACTTAAAACTCAATTGCAGGACTTGTTAGACAAAGGTTTCATTCGGCCAAGTGTATCTCCCTGGGGAGCACCAGTACTATTTGTAAAAAAGAAGGATGGGAGTATGAGACTATGTGTTGACTACCGGGAATTGAATAAGGCAACTATCAAGAATAGGTACCCTCTTCCTCGAATCGATAACTTATTTGATCAATTACAAGGGTCTTGTGTATTTTCTAAGATAGACCTTAGATCGGGATATCATCAGTTGAAGGTCAAACCTGAAGATGTGTCCAAATCGGCTTTCCGGACAAGATATGGACACTTTGAATTTCTAGTCATGCCCTTTTGGACTCACTAATGCCCCGGCAGCATTTATGGACTTAATGAATCGGATGTTTCAACCATATCTAGACCAGTTTGTAGTGGTATTCATTGATGATATTCTGGTCTATTCAAAGAATAGAGAAGATCAAGAGAAACATCTTAAAATTGTCCTTCAAATCTTGAGAGAAAAGCAACTCTATGCAAAATTGAAGAAATGTGAATTTTGGCTAGAGCAAGTAGGATTTCTTGGCCATATTATATCCAAGGAAGGAATATCAGTGGACCCGATAAAAATCGAAGCAATCCGAGACTGGCCTAGACCCACAAATGTTACTGAAGTTCGAAGTTTCTTGGGATTAGCTGGGTACTACAGAAGATTTGTGGAAGGATTTTCTCTAATTGTGGCACCAATGACCCAACTAACTAGAAAGAATAAGAAGTTTGCATGGGGAGAAGAACAAGATAGGAGCTTCCTGGAGATTAAAACTAAACTGACATCTGCTCATGTCTTAATTGTACCTTCGGGGACTGAAGGATTTACCATTTTTAGTGATGCATCAAAACTGGGATTGGGATGTGTGTTAATGCAATATGGAAAAGTTATTGCCTATGCATCCCGACAATTGAAGATCCATGAAAGAAATTACCCCACTCATGACTTGGAATTAGCCGCTGTGATCTTTGCTTTAAAGATCTGGCGACATTACTTGTATGGAGTGTCTTGTGAAGTTTTTACTGATCATAAGAGTTTAAAATACATCTTCACACAAAAAAGAACTGAACATGAGGCAGAGGAGGTGGTTAGAACTAATGAAGGACTATGATATTACTATCCAATACCACCCTGGGAAGGCCAATGTGGTGGCTGATGCTTTGAGCCGAAAATCAGGAGGAATCATGGCCACTTTGATGACTCGTCAAGCAAGAATATTAAGGGATCTAGAAGAAATGCAAATAGAAGTGCGAGTCATTGATCCTTCTAATTCTAAGTATCAACTGAATCAAGTAAGTATTCGATTTAATCTATACGACAAAATCAAAGAGGCTCAACAAGGAGATGCTCAAATAAAGAAAATTATGAAGAAAGTACAAGAAGGAGAACTCAAGGAGTTCCAAATAGAAGGAGATGTACTGCGATTCGGACGCAGATTATGTGTGCCAGATGTGACAGAGATCAAAGAAGAAATAATGAAGGAGGTTCATAGTACACCATATACCGCTCATCCAGCAAGCACAAAAATGTATCAAGATCTGCGTCGTAACTTCTGGTGGGATGGAATGAAAGTAGACATTTCTAATGTTGTCCACAAGTGTTTAGTCTGTCAACAAGTGAAGGCGGAACATAAGAAGCCCCCAGGTTTGTTGGTGCCTTTATCTATTCCTGAATGGAAGTGGTATCAAATTGCTATGGACTTTGTCACTGGGCTTCCTCGGACGTCCCAAGGACTGGATACAGTCTGGGTAGTAGTAGACAGACTTACTAAATCTGCCCACTTTCTGCCTATCCGGATCAATTATTCAATGGAAAGACTGGCTCAGGTATATGTCCGAGAGATAGTTAAATTGCATGGAGTACCTGAATTCATTGTATCAGATCGGGATCCTAAATTTCAATCTAGATTTTGGAAGAGCTTGTCCAAAGCTATGGGCACTAAATTGTAACTCAGTACAGCAGCCCACCCCCAAACGGATGGACAGTCAGAAAGAACCATTCAAATATTGGAAGATATGTTGAGAACTTGTGTACTAGATTTTGGGGGAAGCTGGGACAACTATTTACCCTTAGTGGAGTTTGCTTATAATAATAGTTATCAGTCCACTATTGGTATGCCTCCATTTGAAGCATTGTATGGGAGAAAATGTAGATCATCAATCTGTTGGGAGGAAGTCGGGGATAGAAGATTGTTCGGCCCTGATGTAATTCAAGAAGCTACTGAGAAGATCAAGTTAATCAAGGAAAGGATGAAAGCAGCCCAGAGCAGACAGAAAGCTTATGCGGACAATCGTCGCAGACCACTGGAATTTGAGGTGGGGGATAGTGTTTTTCTGAAGGTATCTCCAATGAAGGGAGTAAGACGCACCGGCGGTAAGAACAAATTAGCCCCTAGATATGTGGGTCCGTTTGAAATACTGGATAAAATTGGACCGGTTGCTTATCGTTTGGCCCTACCTCCCGCCTTGGAAAGGATGCACAATGTATTTCATGTCTCTCAGCTGAGGAAGTATGTGCCTGATTCTGATCACGTAATCTCCTATGAACCTCTGCAAATACTAGAAGACATGTCTTACGCGGAAGAACCAGTGCAAATTCTTGATCGCAAGGAGAAGCAATTGAGAAGCAAAAATATTTCCTTGGTCAAGATCTTATGGAGAAATCAAAACATAGAAGCCACTTGGGAACTGGAAGAGGAGATAAGAAAGGCATATCCACATTTGTTCTAATATACGTTAAGTTTCAAGGACGAAACTTCCATAAGGAGGATAGAATGTAACACTTGCCTTAATTAAGCATCCTTTTGCCTAAATATTCATACCTTAAAGGGGTAATGGAAAATGGTATGCATGCTAGATACCTTATTGATTTCATGTTTATTAAATGTGTATGTATAAAAATAAATACATAAGTATGTATACACCCATGTACGTAGATATAGGAATACCCCACATGTGGTTGACTTACCACCATCTCTCTCACCATACATGAGGTACATGTACCTCATGGAGAGGGGGAGGCATGGAGCTTTGTCATAGGGCATGGTGTAGGGTAGAGTGATGGGTTGAATAGGGACACTTGGTACATTCTTGTGGGAGGTTAGAGGCTATAAATAGGGGGGATGAAGGGAATTACCTCATTTGATAAAACTCTCTCTCTCTCTCTTCATCCCAAAGTCCCAAACTCTCTCCCTCTCTTCCCTTTTCTGCAGCAAAACCAGCAGCAGTAACAGCAGCAAAAGGCAGCAGCAACAGCAGCAAAAAGGCAGCAGCAACAGCAAAAGGCAGCAGCAATAGCAGCAACCAAACAGCCCTATTTCCTCCATTTCTCTTTCATAAAAAGACTCCTTTACCATCTAAATTCCCCACAAACTTTTCTTCAGTCCACATACAAGAAAAAGGTTCTGTATTCCTCTAAGAAACCGTTAGAACGAGTCAATGAGTGATCTAGAACTAGAAGTTGAAGGGGAAAGAGTCATTGGTTGAACGGTAAGAAAACACTTCTAGGACTATACCCTCTTGCGTCATTTTCGTTAATTATGAACTAATATTGGCGTTATGACTTATAGACTCCGTTGTAGCAGGATATCAAACTTGAGGAAGAGCATACCACTTCAAAGGGTGAGTAGAACATATGGATCTTTGAGTCATGATAAATAGAATAAAGTTTGGAATTTAAAGAAATCATAAAGGATAAATATAAAAATAAAGATTTCGAAACTTGCTTATTGTTGTACTTTATGTATCCTAGCATATTGGTAGTACATAATGCATGTGATTGTTGTGTTTTTGGAGGAAAGGACCGGGTTGAACCGGAGGTGTAAGTAGAGGAGATTATGCGGTAACGCATAGGAGGAAGGGACCGGGTTGACCGGTGGTGGTGGAAGGAGGAAATTATTGCGTGGAATGACATATAGGAGGAAGGGACCGGGTTGAACCGGAGGAGACCGAAGGGGGAGCTCAATGTTAGGGTTAATAGAGTATGTTGATGTGGCTAGATAGAAATTCTATGTTGAGATTATATATATATATATATATATATATGGAGCTGATCCTTTAAGAACGGTTCTCACGGATTTCTGTGAGAACTTTCACGTGGGTCGTCGGATCTGATAGATCAAATCAAATAAAAATAGATCTCTATCAGATCCGACGGCCCACGTGAAAGTTCTCACATGAATTCGTGAGAACCGTTCTTAGGGGATCAACTCACTATATATATATATATATATATATATATATATATATATATATATATATATATATATATATATATATATATAAATCCTTAATGTTGAATCTGGAATAACTTCTTATACAGGTAAATTTTATGTAGGTTAGTCGACTAAGTCCCTGGGATAAGTCGACTATAGGTGTGATACATAGGTAGACAAACTGCTGGAAATCATGGTTAGTCGACTACAGACAGACTGTAGTCGACTAACCCCAGATACAGAGAGCAAACAGAGAGTTGACAACTGTTTTGGACTTAAGTTAGTCGACTATAGTTGACTTATAAGTCGACTAATACTTAGGGTAGTCAACTACACCAGAAAGGGTAGTCGACTATAGGTGGCAAACAGAGAGCATCATACTTTTTGACCTACACCTAGTCGACTATAGGGGACCTTCAAGTCGACTAATATATAGTGTAGTCGACTACACCAGAAAGGGTGGTCGACTACATAAACCCTGGCAGCCAACAGAGAAGCAGATACCTTTGGATTAGTCGACTATAGCTATAATATTAGTTGACTTATGAGTAGTATTAGTCGACTATATGGTGGTCTAGTCGACTAATAGAGCCTTGTTACTGTGTTCTGACTGGATTCTTGGTTAATAACAAAATTGTATAAAAATGGTATAATGACGCACTTGTCAACCTGATGATTTAGCCTATGTAGACCTACTTATAAGCATGCTTAAATATTGTTTTACTCACTGAGCTGTCAAGCTCACTCTACTCTAATTCCACCTCCAGGTCTGGACAAGGGCAAAGGACCCGCTTGAAGCCAAACGTGCAGGACAAGCGCCATCGGAGCCATTGCATTAAAAGTTACTTTTGATATGTATATAACTGTTTATAACCATGCGCACTATTAGTTGGAGGTTGTCATTGACTTGTAAACCTTATAGGGCCTGGTATTAGACTCTAACCTTGTAATATATATATATACTTTGATATGATAAATTTTAGACTGCGTTTTCTTATGGGTTATCAAACCATATGTGTTGGCATGGTAAGTCATGATTAGATCATACATGTTATCTTAGTAGAATTTTCGATGTATAGTGTAGAGTTTTCTGATGATAGTAATGGAAGTATTATAGCACGATGGGTCCCACGCCTGGATTATTAAGATAATTATAATCAAACGGAAAATTTTAACTGGGACCGTTACATTTCAAGTCAAGAATAAGAGTAAAACAATTTCTTAAAAGAAATAATAATAAGATTCCCAACTTGAGGGACAATACTCTCCACATCTAGCCATACAACAACAATGTCTTTAAGGGCCATCACCTTTGTTAAACTAATCGTTGTCATATTCTTTTCAGCCGCTCTATTCTATTTTCAGTTTGGTCCACCCCTATCCTCCTTTCTCTGTCAACTAAGATCGTATAACTCCTAAGTCCTAATTAGCACTTAACAGTCTCTATTGAATAGCCAAATAGCCAAAATCCTCTAAACAGTTCTCTGTTATTTTCTCCTCAGTTGCAACCATCTCAAACTTCTTTACCTTTAGCCATATACAATGTTGTGGAAAGCAAAAGCGAGAGCAAATCGGCAGGCAATGCTTTTAGCGGCTTTAGTGGGCCTTTAGCAGCAAAAAGTGCCAAACATTTTTTGAAAGATAAAAAACAGTAAAATAGAAAAAACTAGAGAAAACATTAAAAATTAAAAAAGTTCACTAAAATCTTAATAATAACAATGAGTATCAACATAAGAAGATAATACATACAAAGTTAAAATCTTCTAAATCTAAAAGTGGGGGCTAAAGTGTCTCAAAGCAGATATAGCGAAAGCGGGAGCTTAAGCGGCGCTATAACGGGCTATTTACAACAATGGCCATAAACTTCTAATTAGTTATCCATGTGTATAAATCTAAAAGTGGGGGTTAAAGCATCTTAAAGCGGATATAGCGGAAGTGGGAGGTTAAGCGGGCTTTTTACAACAATGGCCATATACTTCTAATCAGTTATCCATGTGTATTCACATGTTAGGATTATTAAGAGAGGTTCCGAATTTTTTGAAAGACATGCATTAATATCAAGCTCATACTAACATAAGAGCCACTTACACCATCAAGAGGTGTTGTTACAAATTCACAAAAAAGATGCATCTAATGAGGATTTAGAACCTGTCCAGTACTATACTATACCTATTGGAAATGCAAAACCATTAAGATGCAAAAATAAATAAATAAATAAATAAAATATTCTGATAAAGTCTGATCACCTCCGCACCTAGCCAAGACAAACAAAGCTACTACCTCTATTCAATCTTAGACTCCCATCAACTCATTTTACAGCAAGAACAAAGTGAACTATCCCACTTGATGAGATCCGGCAACAATACACTAATATAATGAAATTACTATAGACAAGGAAAAGCATAAGGCTTAAACACACATCAAATTTAAGATTTCCCAGAAGTAGAATCCAAAGAGATTGAAAAGTAAAGAGGTGTAACTTACGTGTTTTTAATGGTTAGAACTTCCTCCATCTGTTTATCCTTGACCCATTCAGTTACTGCAACAGAATGTAAAGTTAGAGCTCAGTTTCAAAAAGTTAAACAATTGTGGTTAGCGGTGAATCAAAAACATTACCAGAAAATTACTTAAAATGAATACACAAAATAATAATAAAAATGGCTACCTGAAGTACTAATACATATAGAAATATTCCTTGCAATTAAATGGCAAAAAGAATACTATGTGTCTTAGGATAGTCCACAGGTTTAGAACAGTTTTCTTGGATATATGAAGCTAATTTGCCATGGATAATAGATATGCAATCCGCAAAAAATATAGAAAAGATATAATGAAGGCATCCACTAACTGACTTTTAATAGCGAAGTACACTTTTAAAGAATCAGTTTATCATCAAAGTATAACATGAATCCTCATGATGAATGGAAAAGAAGGGAACGAAGACCACATGATAAAACTAATAGGAATGCCGGATTCAGTAAGCCACCACTCATCTTTTTTCTTTTTCTGCAAAACAAAAAAAAATCTCAAATCCATATTTAGCGCACCCTATTACTTTTTTTTCAAGTGTGCCCAATGGATGAACACTTAACTAATTCTGATTTTAATTATTAAGTATGATTTCACACTGAACTCTTGAAATTATTGAGAACGCTACCAAACCAAAAGGAAACAACATAATGCTATTTTTTTCCAAGAAATAAAATCTATGAAGTGGGCTGAGTCTGCTACACACAATATACACATGGCAAACAAAGATTCAAAAGAAGAAATTCCTTTGTTTCCTTAACAAGTAAAATGAGCTCCTGATAGCTGAACCTAATGAACTTTCATAACCAAACAAGCAGAAATTAAGATTTTTGCAACCCCAAATTATCTCTATGATTCTCTACAATCCCAAAAATCTAATCAACCCAACAATTTACAGAAACTCCAACATGTTCTAGTATGCCCTTTGATTGAAGGAAGATACAGTTCAAACATATAGAAACTATTCTGATTAAATTGATACTTATCAGTGCACAAACAGGAAAATAACCAATAATAAACCCCAAAAAAAAGTTCTAAAAATAATCTTTTTTAGCTAACATAATAGTCGCAATCCAGCAAAAGAGCCCAAAAAAATGCAATCCTAAAAGTTCAGCTTCTCAACACGCATCATCCCAATTCCCAAACAACCGAGAACGATTTCCCTAACAAGCAATCGAAACTAACCTCAAAATTGCAACTTTCCCATAAATCAATAAAAAAAATAGAGAAAACGAAACCCTAGGAATCAATAATCAACAAAACCGAAGCTCACCGACGGACGAGGACGCGATCGCCGATCCGCACCCAAAGGTCTTGAAGCACGCGTCGGTGATCTTCCCGCTCTCGTCGACCTTGATTTGCAACTTCATGACGTCGCCGCACGCCGGCGCCCCAACGAGCCCCGTCCCCACCGCCGGGTCGTTCTTGTCGAACGACCCCACGTTCCTCGGGTTGTTGTAGTGGTCCACCACCCTCTCGTGATACGCCCTCAACGCCGCCGGCGCGATCGCCGGACGGTGACCCGACCCCTGCGCTAGCCCGAGCAGCCGCTTCGCTCCGAAACGCAGCATGTTTTTTTTTAGTTTCGGTTTCGTTTCGGTTCTCGACAATGAACTATGAACGTAGACGAATATTATGGATTGAGATGAGAGAGATGAAGGCGGTAGTGGAGGATGGTATCGCGTGATATAACAGCGAACGGGGGGACACGTGGACGGGAATCGGCAATTGAGGCGGTTTAAGGTGATGATTAGACCCATTTATTTGGATTTGGATTGAGACTAGAGATTTCAGTCCAGCCAATTGGAGCCACATGAAGTAATCTTGGTAATTTTTTTAATAAATATAATAATGGGTGGAAAAATGATGATTGGATTACGGAGATATTCTTTTTTGGGGCTTCGAGCTTTGATGGTCTCCCGAACAGCGCCCCTGTCAACACCAAATAATACACGGACAATTTTTTTAAATAATCTAATTTTTAAAAATAATTTTTAAAAAGATTTACTTCAAAAATATTTAGCAAACGTGAGTTTTTGGGACCCACGTAAGCGTCACGTCAGCTCAATAGTCGACTTCAGTACTAGCAAGACGTGTCTCTGTGTTTTGAGAAATTTTCAGGATGGACAATCTCAGAAAAACAAATATTATTTTTTTTATCTTTTCAATAAGCTTTAAGGTTGACAGCATCAAAGTTCAAAGACCGACAAATACAAAACAAGCTTGTGATTTTTTTTTTTTTTTTAAGAGAATTCTGGCCTTGGCAAGGCCAGAGTTCTACAAGCTTGATTTTTTTTTTTTTTTTTTTGTGCAAGGGAACTCCGGCGTTGGCAAGGCCGGAGTTCTCACAATCTTATTTATTATTATTTTTTTGTTTATGGGAACTCCGGCCTTGACAATTCACAAGTTTATTTGGTATTTAAACTCTAGGGTCACCGGAGTTTGTTGAAAAGTAAAAAAAACAATATTTTTTCTCCGTGGTTGTCAACCCTAGAGTTTTTCAAAACAGCTACGCACGTCACACTGGCGCTAGAATCAACAGTTGGGCTGATGTGATGCCCACGTGACGTTCAGAGGTCAGTTTTACTATTTTTTTGGGAAAGTCTTTTTTTAAGATTATTTTTAAAATAAATGCTTACTTCAAAAATCGTTCATAATATACTATCGTAGTATACGGCTGTTGATAGTGGAAAATCAAGCGACAGCGACTAGAGACTGATTGTGACTAGAGAAAAAGAGGAGGCAGCGGCTAGAGGGAGAGAGACGGCTAGAGGGAGAGGGGAGGAGAAGGCTGGAAAGGAAAAGGTGGTTGTATGTGAGAGAAGAGGAGGAAGAAGAAGGGCTGCTCTCTCTCTCTCTCTCTCTCGGATGAAAACAGACAGCCGAACAACATTTGCGAAAGAGTTACGAGAGGAAACTTCGCTCCGCTCGATTTTGAATAAAGTAAAAAATGAATGAACAAGTAAATAAATAGGAATAAATAAAAATAGAAAAATAAAGAAGAATATAGGAAAATAATAAACAAAGCAGAGAATCATGATCAGGATTCGATTGTCACGAAGACTCTCCAGTCTAATTTTTACTCTTAAATCTGAGATCTGAGTAACTTATTTCGTGGGCGCAGCACATCATCAGAATTCGCAAATCTCAGATCTGAGTAAACAATACTTGAGAAAAAGAACATGTCTGTAGCGTCACTTCGAGAAAAGAGACCGACTGCAAGTTTAGTAGGCGGGTGCTCAAGTCCCCTGTGCAAGCAGATGTTCGTGAAGTCTGCTTGTATGTGTGACTCGTGAATGTGCACCACGCGAGGATCAAAATCAAATACACATCCATACCACAAAATCACAGGCACAAAGTCCAATCCCCGTTTGGCAACAGCATAATAGGACTGCTCCAATGAGAACATGCTGATCAAACACAGGACTCTCAGAAGGTACAGCAACGTGGCATGTTAATGTAAAGCTCGAACCTTACATAAGTTGACAAAATCAAGAAATATTTTTACATCGCAGAGGTGCTTAGTCACATGTTCTCTCACATATTTCTGCTTACTTTGATGTCAGGGCGTCTGGGTTCAATCCCGAAGAACACAAAAATCTGACGCAACAGGTTTCAAGACGGTAGTAAGAATCCTGATCAGACGAGTGATCAATCCCAGCAAGAAAGCAATAACAGCAACTGGAAGCTCCCCACTTTTCATTTTATATTTTCTATTACTTTTCGTGTACTTGTGGAAATACAATATGCAGCAGCAACAGTTGGTGGAAATGAGACGGTACATTAAGGTTATGTGATAACGGGTGCACAAAAGAGATTACATACAATGATGCAGGAAAGAGGATAGAACATGATATATACAAAGTTGAGGAGCAACTAGGACCACTGGCAGATGCCTTGAAACTCCCGGGATATCCTAGTATGAAAAATAACGGAAAAACAAACATTAGCAGTGATGGTTTGAGTATACAACTGACGTTAGATAAAACAACATAGCTAGCACCGTACATGTCAAGTCTGGTTCAAAAATATTGGAAACTTCAAGTTATCAGTTAAGAACATGCATGCGAGAGTGGTAGAGTCTATGCAGGAAGTGCTGAAGGAAAAGCAAGGGTACCACCACCAAAAACAGGCCTTCAGTATTGGTCAGCCCTAAGCCCTTCAAGTTGCGCTCTACAAATGCTTGAAAGAGATGATGATTTTTGGTGCATTTTGTTGCATATGAAACAGACAAGTTGTGAAAGCTGGAACTTAAATTTAGTAAAATCAAAACAATGATTGAGGTACTTTATTCTATAAGTTGTTCCCCAGATATGCTTGCATCAAAACTTTAACCTGGGACTACCGGCTACCATACTCACTCCGTTACCAACTGAACCCGACTTCAGCGGCAGATGTGAACCAGTTATGTATATCAGTTGTCATCTTCTTCCTACTTCTCTAGTGTGTTTTTTTTTTTTCGAGTTTGGAGAATTTCAGATGGCTGCTTTTCTAGGTAGGCCCCTTTCTTCTGGGTGTTGTTCCAGCCACTTATAACTTGAAGGTCGACTCTATGTTGACAACAAGCCTTAAAAATTTTGCTACTTCCTATTTTGCTTGTTACAGACATAGAGCTGTGTTCTATACTGGTTCCATTTGTTAGGCAAAGGCTGGATGACGACGACGATGCGACTAGATAGTAACAAGGTAATAAATTAGACGGATAAAATAGAGTTTATTGCTATCACACACAAAGAGGGAGGGAGGGAGTTTAGACTAACTTGATTAGTAAACAGAATTATGCAACCATGACATAAAAGTAAAGTCAGTCTGCTAAGTGTGAAAAAAGGGAAAAGAAAGGTTAGGGGTAATATACAAGAAAGCAATTGACTTAAATTTGAAGATAGATGGATTACTTAAATTTTGGGCTTATGGCCTAATAAATTATATACACATCTTAGTAAGAGGATCACAACTTTACTTCCTAGGATCGGATAAAGCTCCATAGAATTGGCAAATAATCATAGCTCCAGCAAAAAAAAGGACACGCAAAAAATATAGGGAAAGGCTAACTACACTTGCTTGCTGCCAGACCATAATCATTAGTAAGTCCATAAAAAGCAGAAGAAAAGAAGTGATTAGCGCCAATACTGAGCCCATCGATGAATTGTCTCAACCATTTGAGGAAACAATGCGCTAACACTTTCGTTGATGAGATCTTGGAAGAAATGTATGGGGAATCCTCGTCGTCCAAATCCAATCGGAATTTCTCTTGGAGCTATTCATAAAAAAAATTCTTAGTTATATAAGTCTAGATATGCTTTAATCTGAAAACAAAATACAAAACAGAAATCGTTACCTTGAGAATGCCTTTTCAGGGTCAGAAGTAATATCAGGGGATGTTGGAACCGGCCATTAGGTGAAACAGGTTCAATATAAGATTACTGGACTTCCGTAAAATATTATATGCTTCACAACAGTAAGATTTGAAACGCGTATAATATTGGCTGCAATTCAAGAAAAGACTATGTCATGATGTAACACATTTACTTAAGAGAATTTTGACTTCAAATATAGTAAAAAATAACAATCAATTATAAATATGCCTAATGTTCACAGAGAGAAACCATTGTAAGGTCCCTAATTTCCTCAAAAGACGCAAATTTCATATCTATTCTTCACCATCATTCTCCAATTATCAGGAAAGTCGAGAGTATGCAGATTCTAAAGATAGGGTTCCACACTACCAAAGCCACAGGTACAAATAGAAAAACAATCAGAAATTGGGCTCATTGACATCTTCAAGCTCGAAAAAGGTATTGTTCTAAGAACTTGATCTCCATCTCCAGATATTACTTTTTGTTGCTACCCACAGTCTTCAAGATCTCTAAGTTTAATCCTTCTCTGTCCTCTTCCAAGGGCCCACCCTCAATTGTACAAGAAAATAGAATTTAGCTGATTATTTTTTCACCCACTGATGACACCCTTACTCTAAACTTGTAGTTCAAGAAATGACTATTCAGAATTTCCACCAATTCCTTCAGACAACGGATTTAGTGTAAAACCACAAACCTCAAGTGTATTATTAAACATTCTTAATAGCATCCACAAATCTTGACGATAGTAGATTTGCAATTTTAAACTAATCAAACTAGGCGAGATTGAAAGCTTACTTGTATTGTTCTTACAATACAGAGTTAGATAAAGAGAACAATAATAACCCAAAAGAAAACATTTGAATTAAGTATCTCATTGTTGAAATATTTAAATATTAATTGAAAGTAACATGTCTTAAGAAAAATTCTAACTGCTGCACCAGACTATGCTTCAGCAAAAAGGTGGGGGAAGTTATTAAAAAAAAAGAAAGAAAGAAGAAAAAAGATAGGATTTCTCTATTGCAGGTGCTGACCCAAAATCTTAGAAACATAATCTTCCTAGTGTGCATGCATGGGCAAGTACACTGTGGAGGAGGATAAAAGGAACACAAATAAAGTACCTTTCTGCTCCAACCCATGGCCTCAACCATTTCTTTGCAAAGTTTCATTGGTGGGGGAAATCGCTTTGGATCTCGATCCAAAATAAAGCCAAAATCAACATGAAATAGGCGTCCATCATCCCTGAGGAGAAGGATATCCAAATGCCTGCATACGAAATCAAATCCTGCTTCAACATATATAACTAAAAGAAAATTGTTGAAATGCAAGATTGGTTATCATATTGTGGTGTTTCTACAAACAACGCAAGGCCACAGTAATTCCAAAGTTTTTTTTTTTTTTAACAAAATCGCATATTTTTGGAAGATAATGTATATCCATGTGAGAATTAGAAGAAATATTTATGTGCAAAAATTGCATCAGATCAAAAAAGAGAAATTTTTAAGCATAGAATTCAAACCAGAATTCAATATCTTAGATCAATTTCTTCAATCTACCAGCATCAATTATGCATTCAGCAGTAACTTTTTGATGCTAACTAGAATCATACGCCCCCGCAAATAAAATGAAGATTGACACCAAACAGTACACCGAGTTCACTGAGATGAAATTTAGCTAGAATCTAATTGCAATCAAAAGTGTACAAAAGTTCCCCAAAAATCATTAGAAAATCCCCTAGTATATAATATTTTAGAGCATGGTTTCAAATATTGGTCGATTCCAATATATATCGGCAATATTGCATAGGTTTTGAGGTACCCGATACGATATTAACCATATAATATCGGTGATATTGCTGATTTTGACAGCCGATGTTAATGATATTCAGACTAAAAACCATTTTCTGATACCTATTCCAATGCCGTGATTTTAATCCATGGTTTAGAGTCTTCCAAGTAGTAAAGTGTTTTCCGTTCTTAGAAACTACATAGGAGGTCAAATTAACTGCAAAACTACTGATAAGTGTGTGCAAGATAAATTTTAAACTGGAATATTAAAATATCAATGAGAGAAAATGCAAGCTTACATGTCACCTATGCCCAAAATGTATGTAATGACAGAGTAGCCAGCACAGCTTTTAATAAAAGTTTCAAGACATGTAGCTGTAATACCAAATGGTCCATTTTCATCAGGGTGAAACTTTTGAAGATAGTTCACAATACTCCGGTGCTCTGACAAAATCTGACAATAATTTTCAGGTAAACGCAGAATGTTAGTAATGTCACAAAAGTAAAACATTATATTTGTATGGAAATTACAAGAACTTATCACACACACACACGCATCAACTTTCTTGCTTTTAGGTCTCCCAACTTCATCAAATCTTCACAGCACACATCCACACAGTTTTTTCATCACAAGTTCAACAGAAATTTCATCCTCACAATTTTAGCAGCAATTCCAGTTATTTTCCCTCACAATCCTCACAACTATCTCGTAGCATTATGAATTTACAAATAAGGCCCTACCCACCTTTGCTAATGATACTATTTGTTATGGCAACGGCCCCACTAAAGTTGAAGGAGTGGGTCCAGTGGCTAATAGGCTAGACTAAACTCATCTTGTACTACCCACTTAAGTTGAAGAAGCGGGTCGAGTGGCTAATAGGCTTTAGAATCCATACAAACCAAAAGGGAACACTTATTGGGGTCTTCAGTCTAAAACCTTTTAATCACTTGACCATCCTTCTTTCTATTCCATGCTAGACTATGCTCACCTTGTACCACCCACTTGCCTCCTGGATTCAGTTTGAGACAACTAATCCCAACACAACATAAGAATTGAGATTCATTTGAAATGAGAAACTATAAAGATTCTCACAAGTGCACCTCTAAGCACCTTCCCAGGCGAGACCTACTCCTACAGCCTCAACATGGAGCAAGAACTCAATCTTAGTTCTGTGCTCTTTGCAAGCAATATCCCTTAGGCACACCAAGTTTATCATGGGCTGAATTTTTACAATCAATCCCATTTTTAAGTCACTCAAAACCCACTTCTACTTTACCTTCTCTAACAAAATGACATCCAGATCAAAGTCTATCAAGTCATCTAATAGATTTTAAGGTTTCCTCTTTCTTGCCACTCAATTATGAAAGAACCACAAGGTCGTGACCCCCTACACATTGTCAGCTGCAATCCGACTTTGATGATTGTCAACGGTGACCTAGCTGCTGCGGGCTGCCAGTTGAGATGTAACTCATATTAAACCTATCAAGGCCTAACACCTGCCAGCCAAATAACCAAAACCTAGACCAACTCTTGCTTTCCTTCTCCAGTCAGGTGAAGGTGAGTGCATCTTCCCCTCACCTCCATGCTCCTGTTTCTCTTCTATTCCCTTTTTCTCCCTTCACAAGTTGCTAGAATCCTCCCTTTTTGTTCCTTTCACTTCCCCTTACTCTGTCCCCGCTTCCTTTTACTCTTAACTCGTCTACCTTGCTTTTCCAATCGCAAAGAGAGATTCATCTTCCTTTGCTTCTACCTCCTCTGGTACTCTTATTTTTTCCCCAACCACAAACCATCAATTGCACCCACAGAAAATCCCCTATATGATTTTATCATTCCTCTACTTTACCATGAAATCAAAGGAAATTTTTTATAAAGATGATTACACGAATAATTCGTAATGTTGTTAAAACGCAAATGTTGAGATGAATGAGTGACAATATGATAAAATAGAGGATAAGAAATGAGAACATTTGTAAAAAGTTAGAGCTAGCTTTGACTAAGGACAAAATGAGTGAGAGCTGGTTGAGATGACTCAGACATGCAGCGGGGAGTAACTGCCTTGGTTTAGGTTTGAAAAAGTCATAGTTAATGGAGAACATGGACTGGAGCTGGCCTCAATGGACATAGATTGAGGCACCGAGAAAAAGGGTATGATAGTTGTAAACTTAACAGAGGAAATGGCGCTTAACAGAGATGAACATAGAAAAAAGATTCACATAGCCAATACCAAAAAAAGGATAAATGCCTTTTTGTTGTTATTGCTGCTGCAGCTGACGGATATTCCTCTACTTCACTATCACATTTGTTTTTATGACTTTTACCGTGAAATTTCCAATTCCTCATGTACAGCTATATAACTTCAGCAAAACTTAAAACAATGAAACCATATCTTATATATCCTCTTTTTCACCAGAGAAGACAAAACCCTCCCTCCCATCCAGAAGGAAATGGAACACAAAATAATACTATGAACCTAAACTGAGAGCTGTTGGATATTTATAGTTTTAAATATCTACACAGTTGCCAACCTACCTATAGGCAATTGGCTATTTATTCCAATTCTCAGTTAGTTACCTGTGCAAGTGAGCTGGATGGAATAAACTCCATCATACCTTCGTCTTGTCCAGTAGCAAGCACTCCATATGGAGTTAAATGCAAGTCTAGGTTCTCCAACTTAAGCAATCGATCCATAAGAGAAACCATCTGAATAACCTACAAAAATTGGCGCAAAATTAGCATGCAACATTATGGATTCTCCCAGGGAAGTACCATATGACAAGGAAATTTTAGCTACAACAATCAGACAGAACAGTGGGCAAGGGAAAGCTATGCAGCATGGACAGTCCTATCATGAAGCCGTGTAGGTCAGACGCATGTGTGTATTCTCAAAAATTTTCCACGTGACGACGTGTCGTGTCCATGTTACTATGGCCATGTCCATGCAACATAAAGAAAAAGTGAAGCATCATTCTTACTGACACACAGTTAATAAATTAGGTTAAATTATACATAAATTGTACTGCAGCATGGTAAGCCAGTTAAAATTCACAGTTAAAATGTTCTTAATCATGTTTATATACACGAAAAAGTTATGCATAGAATTCCAACAAACAATACTACTTCACTAAACTTCCAAGTAAATTATAATTCCTGAGTCTAGGACCATATGAAGGTGTCCATCTGAGCCATTAAATTTATTGCAGGATGGTGCTCTGAAGGAAACAACAATAGGTTCCATGAGAAATAGTTTTTCTATCACCTACCAATTGATCTTGCCGTAAGTCATCTCCTTTCTTGTATATTACTTTGCAAGTTCCACCACTTGCTGGCCGGAAGGTCAAACGTAGAGGATGGAGTGCACTTTTAAAAATTGATGATTCTGATGGCACAATCCCAGTTATGAGTACATTAGGTGCAAGAGGGGATCGAATTGGCTGGAAAAATAAAAACCAAGAAATAGATAACATCATCCCCAAATAGAAATAGTATGACCAAGCTCATCAAATACACAAATAAAAGGCTGCCTGCATTAAAGAAAGGCAGTTAAAATATTATTAAGATATTTAACTAAACAAATACCTCATCAAAATAGGTAAGCTCACTAAGAAGTCCAGATAGAAGCTGACTTAATTTTTCGATTTTCTTTTGTGTTCCACCACGTACATTTCTAACATCTTTCATGATAGAACACAAATGAGCAGTCAATTCTGTTTGGCGAACCAAACTATGCCATGCACCAGATGCCAACTGAGTAAGAATAAATGAACTTTTCAGCTTCAGGAAATAAACATGTTAACAGAAAAGGTAATATCTTAAGATGAACAAAATGAAATTAAATATGATGAAAACCAATTTATAATGATACATAGGGGAGAGAATGTGGAGCAAAAGCAGTACATTAATTTAAATAAGATTTTTCGTAATAGAAAGCTAACATCAAGCCGTTTTCCGAAGAAAAAGGGAATAAAAATGCACATGACAATGGAAATAAATATAAATATACCTTTTAGCAACCTAGTGAAAAAGGTCCACCATGCTCACCTAACATGTTGATTTAAAAAATGAAAAATAAACATGTGAATTGAAAGTGCCACAACTGTTTTGTATTCTCATTTTTGTTCTGGCTGCCTCCATAAGGTCTTGAATGGCTACTAGTTCCATCAAAAACCTTGCTCCATTGTCATCACAACCATAGTTTTTTTGTTGGTCAAAATGGGTCAATAATGGCACACCAAATAGAGAAAGTTATGAGGAAAGATTGACAAAGACCAGCTGCCCTTCTGACATGAACACTTGAGGCCAAAAGATGGTTACCGAAAAGACAAAAAAAAAATCTAAATGTTGGCCTCACAGCTTATTCCTCTCACAGTTAGCAAGGAAACCCACCTTGTCAGTCTCACAGTTTAAGATCATGCAACCAAGTAGAAACAATCATCACCTGATGGGAATATGAAAAATTTGTGATGGTCAGAAACTATAATGAAGTGCCATGCACGAAATTTCAAATTTACAAGAGAGTAGAAAATGTTATAAAGCAACACATAGCTGGGATTCCTGGTGATGTATAGATGTGCCCGAATGCCAATGATGAAGACAAGGCCATTTGAAAGTGGAATTTGGAGGGAAGAAAGAAAAGAAAGTGGAGGAAAAAAACAACCAAAGTATCACATGAGGTAAGAGTTCCAAAAAAAAAAAAAAAAAAAAAGAGTTCCAAACACCCAATCTTGTAGAGGTTGACCCAAAAAGACCTCTTCTGTGACTTTTAGATAAATTAGTGAACAAAAGAAAGCTTAAGCAAACACCTCTTAATAAGGGAGAGAAGAAGTCGAGGGAAGTTTACTCACCATTATGTTAGTTCATGGGGCTTACGCAGAGGGAATTTCATTTTGTGCATTCAGCCGTTTGGGGTTCTATCTCGCATGCAACAGTGCAAGACCATTGATAAGCATGGGTCAAATTACAAGGGGGCCAAGCTAGTATCAATTTGGGGTATATCTCTCAAAACAATTATATAAGAAGGTAAATGGTAATCTTGAGAAGCAAAAGGTAGCCTCTGAAAAATATGGATTCAACATATTGACTCATAGGCGGACAATAAGTTGCATAGGCGTGTGAAAGGAACTTGTGTGTACATTGATTATCGATCTCTTGTTGGAGGATATTGGAAAGATTCCCAAGGACAAAGCAGTGATTGATATGGTAAGGTTTGTTAATATTTCTGCGTTTTCATATCATATTTTGCATGGATGCGCATGTTCACTAATGGAGAGAATTTGTTTACCGAAAGTCACAAAATTTTCCACCACATTCCTTTGTCTTGGTGTCTTATTGGCGAGAAGATGCAATTAGCTAGTATGTTGTCATCAACTGATTGAAAAGAGAATAGATGGGCGAGAATTGCAAAAGAAAGAGAGTATTTAAAGTTATGATTTATTACGTTGTGTTTTGAAAAGATGCACGACAATTTATGAAGATTTACATTTCTCTTTTTAATCTGATGAGAATAGTTGATGCAAACAAGATGCCTTACATGGATTTTTTCTACAGGCTTGGATGCCAAAAATTCAGGTCAAAGCTGTCAGCAATAGGAAAGAGTGTTTCTCAGCCGATACTCGATGTTATTGAGAAGGCAAAAGATGCTTAATAATAGTCCCCTTCCTTTGACAATCTACTACTCGAATACCAATTTTTACTACAAGGATAAAGCAATCTAGAAGCCAAAAGCTGCTAGGGCTGCAGTTATGCATTGCGTCAATATGTTCTACACCGAGCAATATGATATTAGCATGGTTTCAAATATCGGCCCATTTGATATATCGGCAATATCATATCAGGTTTTTTAGGTACCCGATATGATATTGAGCCTATAGTATCGGCCAATATCGTGTCATCTGATACGATATTGACCCTATAGTATTGGTCAATATCGTGTCGTTGTTGCCGATATAACTGTTATTTCTGATATTTTCGCGATACCAAGATTATAAAACCATAGATATTAGGATAAAGTTGGGTTGAGAAATTTGTTATACGCAAGAAGTCACAAAGAATCATGGGATGTGACGCGGAGATTGAAAGGGCTTAATAAGCACGTATAATTTTGATCCAAGTAATGTATGTGTTTTATATGATGGTTTAAAATCTCAAAATCGATATCAATATCGACCAATAATTTTTAGTATCAATATCATTAATATTGTATGTCAAATATTGGGCCTCATATCAGCATATCATACAGAGTACCTCAAAACCTAATACGATATTATCAACATATATCGGAGTTAGCCATTATTTGAAATCATGGTTTATATATAATACATAATCATTAATTTAATTGAAACATGTAATTGTGAATATATTTATAAACTTAAAAGTAGTTCATCTGGAATAGACTTAATATATAGGAGCTATGCATGTTAAATTTGGATTTTTTTTTTTTTTTGGTAAGTGCAAAATCTACGTAGTTTCAAACATTTACTATTATTAATATCCATTTACTAAGAATTTGTGGAGATGCTACCACTTCAAGTATATTTTGAGCCACACTTGGATTATCCCTGTAGTATATTGGTGCAAGATGCATTCATGTTTTATGATTTGTAGCTTTCATTTACAAGTAAAGTTATAGGTTATAAAAGCATATATTTACAGTCGTTTGCATTATCATTTCCATAATAGTATTGATGTTATGTACGTGCTATTGATATCCGGAACAGCATATTTGGTTATATCTTTATTACAAAAAGTCATAATCAAGAAAATAAAATCTATGTCATCTGCATTACATCATGTTTTCAAACATAGTCACAGGAAGAGATGCATAAGCATGAAAGCTGATGATTATGGATTGGATGATTATGAATTGACAAGCTTATTATGACATTATTTTACTTAGCTCGTGCATTCTAGTCATCTTGTGTCAATAAACTGGTATATGGGCAGAAATTATGTATTTTGGTTTGGAGAAAATAGACAGCTTAAATCTAGATTGGGATTGCCTCTCTTTATATAGATGAAGAATAAATAAGAAAATACAAGAACACCTTTACACAATCTATACACCCTCTCAAGCTGGAGTATAGATATCAATCATGTTCAGGTTACTACAAAGACTAGATAAAGACTTTCTAAACAAAACTTTTCTAAACAAAAAACAAATATTTCAGAAACAAATAAATATTAAAATTGTTCAAAGCGAATATTGAATTGTTGATCTGATACCATATTGTTGAATCATTGATGTCAATGCTAAAATTGTCAAACAAAACAGTTACGCGCGAAGGCTGTCTGAAAAATCTCCTAAGATACAGTTAGGATTTTAGAGTCTTTCAAACGCAGTAGCAGGTTTTGAAGGATCCCAAAACTCATTAAAGTGAAGATTTTGAGATATCCTCAAACTTAATAGTAAAGTTATAGATGATGATAGAGACACAACAAACATCGATGGCAGGAAGCAACAAAAGTCTTTGCAGTATATGATGGAGGATAGAATCAATCGGCAGCATCAGCAGAAATTTGTAATAGTAGTAGTTGGCAGCACCAGCAGTAGTCGACATCGTTTTCTTTTATAGGTTGTTGCAAATGTGGCACAAGAAACAACAATCTTGTCGTTGAAAGTTACTGAAGTTTTAGATGATGGCATCTAGGTTTTTGAGGGTACAGGTGATGGCGACAACACAAGATAAAATTGTAGGTGGAGTTGGTGAAGGCTTTTAGAGTTTTAGATGATGGCGGCTAAGGTTTTAGATTAAAAAATTGTTGTTATTTTTCACAATGAACGGTACCGCGTATTGTTCATCGTGAACAATAACATTTTTTTTGTAGATCTAGATTCATATCACATAAGATTTGAGGGGGAAAAGGAAAAAGAAGATGGTATAGATGGGTGGTGGCTAGGGTTTCTTAGATGACGGCTAGGATTTGGTGGTAACTAGGGTCTGAAAGTTGATGGATGATGAAGATGGAGGCGCGGGTGGTGACAAAAGAAGGATCACTCTAATATCATATTATGTTTGGAGAAAATAGACGGTTTAGTCTTAGATTGGGGTTGTCTCTTTTATATAGATGAAATAAAGATAAAATTATAATAGTACCTTTACTTGCTATTCGCTCTAGTCTAATAAAGTAAATCATACTAGGGCTCATGTGTGTGTGTGTGTGTGTGTCCTAATTTGTGGATCTCAACTTCCAACCACACATTTCATAATTGTGGCAAAACCAAGTCAATCAGGGCATGATGTGTGATGTGTTGACTGCATTAATACGCGGCATGCTTATTTTATTTGTGATTTCATCTGAGTTTCCAATTTTTGAAAGTTAGCAACATTAGATATTATCATGATTGTTAATTTATTTATGTCATTTTGTTAATGCATATAATATGATATGAATTCATTCACTTATTTGGGGAAGTCAGCTCATTTTTGTAATACCATGTTTTCCATAGCGTCATGGCTCAAGTGGTGCTACTAGTGTGCCCCTTGAACCTTAGGAAGGAGTTGAAAAGCTCAAACCCAATTGATGTTGGTGGCTTGAAATTAATCAATGTGTTAGATAGAATCAGTTGAGTTCCAAAGTATCATTAGAAACTTATTAGATTAAATTCATTGTTGGACTTTTAGTTAAGAAGTATATTATTTCTAGGAATGATGTAACTGTTCAGGAATTATGAACTCTTCTCAAGTTTCCTCATTTAAGTGTGGATAGAGTTTGGGATTTTATTAGTGGGAGGTTGGAGTATCCAGCATTTTGGATTATTAAGAATTTTTTGATTGTTATTATGTTGATGTCTATATCAAATATGAATAATGGACTCGATATTTTAATTTCTTCTAGTGTTATTGATAATCTGTTTTTGGAAATGATAGTTGGGTCGATCATCCCTTACACCAATTGCTGTTAAGGGATTGGGTCATGACAATAGTGCATGCCAAAGTCCAAAAGAATAATAGAAGTCAAGAAAAATGCAAAACAAAACTTGATTAAAAATAATAGGGCATGCGCAAAATAAATAATTCTAACCTGAACATCACTCCATTCAACGCATCGGAGAAATTTTGTGAGTGCTTTCTTTTCAGACATCAAACAGAAGCGGAACTTCCATAACAATTGCCCTTCATCACCACTCAATGTTCGTGTGGGAGAGTATTTGAGGATTCTTTGTATTGACCTTACATACCAAAAGATACACAGTTATGCTAACAAATAATACTAGCATGATGTATTGATACCAACGCATGCATGTATAGATTTTATAGAGAATCTATAAAGGATTATATATATGAGAAAGAGACAGAGACTTGGCCACTTCTAGAAAAATTTAGAAGATAATCTTTCCCAGTCAAATTCAATAGTAGGCCATTCAAATAGAAAAACCATTCCATTACAGTTGATTTAATCATTTAAGCATGCCCAAAAATGAAAATTTAAATGAATTTGAGTTTCTTGCCTATGCATCAAGTAGCCAAATTTGAATGGACGAAAATAGCATATTGCTTATATCTATTATGGATTTGGACCAGACAACTTGTTGATATGAACTTTTGATCATGATTTAAGTACTTTAACCCTTACATACCAATTTTTGTTAGATTTCAAACAATGTAGACCATAAAATTAACAACTTGTTATTTTCAACAATCTATTTGGAACATACTTGATATGCAAGAAAACTTAAAATCACTTGATTTTTGTTTGGATATATATATACCCTATTTTAAAGTAGCCCGCTCATCTTAAAAACTAAATACATAACCCCTCTAAACTATTGCCGTTAGGTTATCCGTTAGTCTCGTGGCACCATTTTTTCCATATTCCAACTTTACTATTTTCATAAAATAATGAGATTTTTTTAAAAATTCTAAAACCTTTTTAGTGAGAAAATTCTACAAATTTGTAAAGGTTCCAAAGTTTGATTTCTCCCAACTCTCTCAGAATCAGTTTCTTCTCCTGAACTTTCTACTCAGAGAAAAATATTCTACGGAACTTTAAAAATCCCAAAACTTTATCTACTTTTCCTCCACCCAAAATTATAGAATTTTCTAAAAATATCCAATTTTGACCTTGTTCCTCCTTAAAATTTCTAAAAATTTTCTTTATTTGAAACCAAATTCTAAAAACATTTTAAAATCTCCAAAATCAATATTTACTTCTTACTCTAAAATTTTTAAAAATCCTGAAGGTGGATTTTCCTCTGCCTTTGAAAGTTCTTAAAGTTTCTCATTTTAGAGAAGTCTATAAATTTCTAACAAAAAGTTTATCTTCTTTTCGTTCGCTTAAGGGTCTGAAAATTCCAAACTTGACCAATTTCCTCCTTTAAAGTTTTAAAACTTGTAATATTTCTGAATTTCAAGCTCGTCCAACATTTAAAGCCTAAAAACCCCAAATTTCTCTAAGCCCCTCGATCCCAATTTATAAGTTCATAAGGAGACAACAAACTATTGAGCTCTAGGTTGTAAGTGCTTCTGCAATAGTATTGTTGTGGTTGTCATCCACGGTGATTTTCCACTGCAAGGTGGGTGAGTTGTTGCTCCTAACATAAGGAGGAGCCATGCAGAGGATCTGAGGGAGGGAGGAAGATGATATGAGGAATGGGAGTGAGGAGATGAAGATGAGAATAACGAAAGGAGGATGGTTTGAAGAGAAGAGATGAGAGATTGAAGGACGATTGTTGTTGTTTTTACTTTTCTTATCTCTATTTTTTTTAAATTTTTTCGTGGTGCAGGGGCGGTAGGACATTGGTTTTCTTTTTCTTTTTCTTTTTCTTTTTCTTTTTGAGTGCATGATAGATTTGAGGAAAGGGAGAGGAATAGGTTAGAGTCTAGTAAGGGCATTTTAGTAATTTTTATTATTAAAAAACAAAAATTTATAATGCTCGTTACCTCTTGTTGTTAAGTGAAGGAAGACCAAGGACTTCCTAAATAGAAGAATATGAAATATGATCCCAAGAAAGACACATTCTTAATCAAATAAAGAACCTAGTTGGTAAAGAAAGACTTCAACCATCCTATCTAAAATAACAAGAATCCACCCCTCAAAGAAAAATACTGACAAAATACTTGGTTAGGTTTATTCAAGTGAAGGTTGAAAGTTTGAGAGGAGAAGAGAGAAGAGAAGATAGGAAGAGAGAATTGAGAAAATAAAGTGCAAGGGGATAAAATTCTAGATTGCACCTCATATTTATTTATATTAGCTTATAATGATAAGTACACTCATAATTACTTGATTGTACCCACACCAAGACTAATAACTCCAACAATTCATGTATTACAATTCTCTCGACCTAATATCTCCATAAACAATTCTTGATGTGTGTAACCCACTAGCTGCACTATCTTCTCTTTCTTTTTTACTCAAAGACCCTAGAAGATATGCAGTAAAACCCAGGCAAGGCGATAGATTACAACAAATATCCAGCTTGCCCCAAATAAATTATAAAAGAAAGCTAATAATGAACTAGCAAATGGTTTTCAGATTGAAACTTCAGACTCTATGCACTCCTTAATTCATTCTGCATCAAGAACACGGGGGAGTGACTTGAACTTGACTACTACTGGTATAATTTGAGGCAAAGCGTGCAGTGCAAACAAATATAGCGGGCACCCAAATTGAAAAATACACCTTCTAATTCCTTTCTAGAATGCCTAATACTCAAATGAGAATACTCCGAAAGCTTCTATTGCATACATCAAATGGAACAAAACATACAGTCTTCAATAGTATTGTGAATAAATTATAGTGGGACCATAAATCAAAAACCCTAACTATATAGCATGTGGAAAACAACTTAGTTAATCACATACAGAACAAAGTAATGAGTGGTTACAGTAAACCCCAAACAGTAGACTAATCTACTAGATGCATCAGAAATGTTCATTCTCTAAGCACTAGATGCATAGGTAATAAATCTCTATGATTTTTGGAATGGCAATTTTAATTTTATTTTATAGTAATAATCAACGATATGCTTCAACTTTAATGATAAAAAAAATTGCATTAATGAAGTCCGAATAAACCTCTAAGATTTCTGAAGTTGAAGGTTTACAAAAAGATTATTTGCATTAATGAAGTCCAAGGATAACACTGCCATCGTTGTTTTTCTTCTTCTTCTTTTTTTTTGAGTAAACTGCCATCATTGCTGTATGACCCTCACATAACTACACAAAGATATACTACGTTGTGCCCCACATGGAGGTGCGCACGTGTGTTTCCTTTGGGAGGTGGGTGAAATGTTAGTGTCATGCAGTAAAATTTACTCTAAATCACATGACTGAAAGATGTACCATCTAAACTGAGAATACATATCATTAACTACCTATTGTTCCAAATACCTAAAATGCAAACAAAGAAAACAATAATTATTTTTCAAGTTTCTTATTAATGCTTCGAGTAATTAGAGGAAATCAGGTTTAATAGTTAGGCGTGTGCTGCAGGCCATATAATTTTAACTATAGATCGCAAAATAGATACCTCCAAACATAAATGTATTAGAACCAAAACAACCTGGATGTTTCTAAACCATAATAAGAGCAATGGGTTTATCAAACTCTTTCATTTGCGTGTTCGCGAGTGGTTAAGAAGCTGAATAAGATATTGTTTTTGGTGTGCATATAATTTAGACGATATAAATACCTTAAAACACAGTCGAACATAATATGTTGGGAGGGGATCGCTTTAGATGGCCGAGAGAAAAACCAATGAGCATCGCAGTAAGGAGAAATGACAGGAACGTAGTTGAAGTAGGCTGGAGTAGGGAAAGACTAAACAAATGTGGATTGGGGAAGTGAAACAAGATTTGGCAATTGCAAATTTAACAAAGGAGATGGCCCCAAACAGGGCTGAGGGAGACAAATGATCATATAAATGATCCAAAATAGAGGCGGCCCAGTGCTAGCAGCATTTTTTTTTTTTTTTTTGTTTTGGGGGGGGGGGGGGGGGGAGCACATTTGGCATGACTTTGAAATCACTAATAATGCAGCAATATAAAAATGATGAGATACCTAACTAAAGAAAGAAAGAAAGATTTACGAATTGGAGGAACTACAAGCTTACTTTCTTTCATTATTACTTGGTTTAAGGTCCCTGTCAATTATCCCCGGGTCAAGCTCCTTGCAAGCGTTAGCTGTTTGTGCTCAGGAGGATTTTTCCTTCCAACTTCTGGATCCCATACGGGAACAAGTTCATTTGATGAAGATACAAATGTTGGGACCAAAAAGTTTGTTCCAGCCTCCTACACGTTCAGCAAATAAACTAAAGTTAACTCAAAAAATAACAAATAAGACAAAGAAAGACCGAGGACGTGAAGCCAGACAAAAAACTAACTTTATGTAGGGTCCGTTTGTTTCCCCGCAAAAGGCCGCAAAATCGCAAGTCGTAAAACCTCTTTCCATTTTTCGCTGTTTGTTTCGCTGCAAAACAACTTGCAAAATACAACTCTCATTTCCCATTTGCAGTTGCTACAGTTAAATTTGTGGTCATGTAAATCTCACTTTTACACTCACATTTTCCCACTTGCAATTGCTACAGTTAATTTTGTGGTCATGTAAATTTTACTTGTAGTACACTTATAGTCCCAAAGCAGTTACTTGATAATCAATATAATTTAATATTATTAAATATTTAATATTTTTAATATTTTTAATAGTGTTTAATTTCTTATCTAATTATTTTATATTTGTATTTTTATTTTTTATTATTTTTAATATTGTTTTAATATTTAATATTTAATTATTTTAATTTAATATTTTAATTTAATATTGTTATTTAATACTTTATTATTTTATTAATATTTACCCAATTTTCTTAATATTTTATTTAGATTTAATATTTTATTAATATAACAATAATATGCTTTAATATAAAATTATTTTATATTTAATTTATTTATTTCTTAATATAAATAATTACTTTATTAATATTATAATATACTTTAAAATTTTATTATGTTAATATTGTATTATTTTATATTTTTATAATATTGCAATATTATTATAATAAAATTTAATATTATAATTATCTTAAGTATTTTATAATGTTATAATATTATAACTATATTTTATTATTTTTCTTAAGATTTTTTTTAATATTTATGTTTTATTAGTATCCTTAAAATTTTATTAATGTTCTTTATATTTTTCTTAAAATTTTATAATTATTTATTTAGTTAATATTTTAGTAATATTTTACTAATTTTACTAATATTTTATTATTATTATTGTTATAATTAAAATATTAATATTTTATCTCAAATTTATTAGTACAATTTAATTTTCAATAGTATATTTAATTTAATAGTATTTATAATATTTAAATCACTGCTACAGTTAATTTTGTGGCCACTTTTTCACTTACACTTTTAAGTTATCAACCAAACACCGTAAAACACATATACTTTCTTATTCACACTTTCACTTTACCAACCAAACACCGTAAAATACAATATACTTTTCCATTTACAATTTCACTTTACCAACCAAACACTGTAAAACACAATATATTTTCTCTGCTACAGTTCACTTTTTTCATTCTCATTTACGACTTACGACTTGCGACGTTTTGCGGCGAAACAAACAGGCCCGTAGTCAGCTAAACATAGAATACTATAATCGTATTTTCCTAACTTCTGTCACGCAGTTAATGTTCAAAAACTTTCAACTAAAATCTTCAACAGCGGATAAAAACAAAAAGATTCTTGGCCTGCCAGCAGTGACCTGAAAAACAATTGTGTGATCCAGGCAGGAAAAATCAACAATCAGGCTTAGGTGGGAATTGCCATTTATACTGCTTTCCCGCTCCTTGAGCTTCTCCACAGATTTAAACGCAAGACGGTCCAGCCAATCAATATGTGTATCCGCCCCCTTTCATACTTATTCACAAGCCTTTCAGGCGTTCTATCTCACCTCGCTCATGCCTAGGAACCTGACAAACTCAACAGGTCAGAAAGCATAGATAAATTTTAATTGTGCAAATTAACAATATATGTAAGAAAGAATAGAATTGGCAAAAATGAGCTTCAATCTTAATCATGCAAGTCCTATAACTGAATAACCAGAAGATCAGCATAAGAGCTATTCAATAACCTTTCCAGGTGTGGCAGTGGGAATTGTTCCATGTGCTTCTTTTCCTGGCCAAAGTCGAAGCTTCTGCTCCAGTTGTAAGCTGCTTTTTGCTATTGAAAAGAAAAATTGTAGCACCACCAACTAAATAATCATCACTACCACAGGACACATCCCAAACCTACAAGCAAGAAACCAGCATGTATGATCAGATAAAGCAAGAAAACAATTAACAAGTTTCAGACTAAAAGAATCTAATGAAGGAGAAAAGATTGATAAGTGAAAATGTAATCAAAATCTGAATCAAGAAAATGAATAGTGGAATCATATGCAGCCTTCTTTCTCATTTCAATAAAACAAGAAAGACAGCGCAGAGTGTTTGCAACGTGAGTCAAAGGCTCCTACCCTTCTGTTATTATTAGGAGAAATTCATCCAATTGCATATCTGAACATATTGCCATGCTATGAATAATTTGTAATCCACCCTTATGATACTTATATACTAAATAAAGAAGATTATTCCTTGGTAGCACTGGGCCATGTTTTCTGTTTGGCTCTTTGAATTCAGTTGTGCCTTGGTTGTACTATTTTAAAATTTGTTTTGTCGATGTTTTGCGCCCTATCGTGTCCCTATCTTGAAGGACCCGTGCAGGTGCTTCTTAAGCCCAAAAACATAAGATATCTTGAGAATGCTAATTAAACAGAAAGCTTAGAAATATTTTCATCAGCCTCAACCATTTAGCTATTTCACACAAACCAATGACATTTGTTGGGATATAATTTCTTTCCTTACCCATTGAATCATGCATAATTATGATGATTCGTAATTCATAATTCAGCAGGAGAAAGAATATTGTCTAATCTTCCCAAAAACAAAATGCCAAGTTCGTTTGTCCTAAAGTTGTACAACTATATACTATTCAAACTACATTAAGCAGCAAGCAGCTATGGTTTACCTGCGTATAATGAAGAAACAGTTTCCAGGCTAGAATGTCTTTTCCAAATGAGGTTTCAAAAGAACATGTACCTTAGTGATGGCGGGCTCCTAGTACATAATTAGGCAAGTTAATATTTTTAATTCAATTAGAAGCATCATGATCTTTGTGTGTCTGATATGATTTATTTCCACTGTTAGCACTATTCGACTATTGCACGTTAGGTATATAAGTCATTAGTTTCCAAGTGAACTTAACCATCATCCAGATAAAACTAATGGCATAAAGCTAAATGGTGGTCATCAAATCAAAAGAAATAACCCAACAAAAGACCTCAATATTTTCCAATATAAGAAGATTACTGTGGATAAAGACCCAAAAAGCTGACGTCAACTTACAGTTACTGCAAGTTGTGCCTGAGAAGTTAGGTCCCGTTGTACTCAGTTTGACGAGCGCATTCCAGTAATATGGGTGTCCTGAAGACTCCAACCTGGTATATTAGTATGACAGATGATTATCAGGTTGTACAAGAATACGAAATCTGAACAAAGAGAATGAAACAGAAAACTCTTGTATCAACTCGTGTCAGCCAACAAATAATATGACTGAAAGGATCAACCAACAATATACACATTGAATTGAAAGGAATGCTAGGTGAACCTCGTTCTTGCAGGCAATCCGAGAGGACTCCATCAAGGAACAATGCACACTCAACATATAGCTCAGCATTTTTATTCTCATTTGAAGAGATAACTTCTGTAACAGACCAAGTAAATGCACACAGGAAAAATGAGAAATAAAGAAATTAAATGTGAAAACCAAAAGCAAAAATAAAAGAAAAAGGAACTATACAATCACTAACACTCTTTGTGTGTTGGTTGTTTGTCTGTGCGTGCGGGTGGGTGTTTGTTAGGGGGGAGGGGGGGCTATTATTGTTTTAGAAGTCGCAGTCACCACAGAAATTTCCACTCTCCATCATTACTATAAGATTTTGAAATTAGCTCAATTAATGCTGGGAAAAGAGTTAACTCCTACTTTTCGGGTTAACATAAACTCACTGGTATCTGTCTGCGGTCACACCCTATGATTTGGGTGACATAGTCGCAGGTGTAGGCTAGCATGACAGCATATATACAAATGTTGAGCACGAAAATTTATAAAATTCAGATAGATAACACAATATATGTTGTATCTCCTTTTTTTTTTATCCACGTGTATGTTTTTTTTTACGAAGCAAATAACAATATTAGCCACAAAGTAATGGTTAGCAATATTATATGCTCTTAGCTCTTAATAAATTGGCCATAATCATTTTTAAAAGCTAAAGATTTATATATAGATTGCAACTAGCCCTGTATATGTGCCTATTAGGTCATGTCAAAGGACCAGTATTCTAAATGTCTATCAGATGTTGGGACCATCACCGACAAAAAAAAAAAAATCCCATATCGGGTTGTAGATATCAGGAATATTAGTAAATGTCGGGTGTCATAACAAGTGGTGGGAAAACCATGCATATTATGTCCTCGATGTCCTAAATATTGCAGTCTTAACAAGGAATGCATATATAAATCATGTAAAAATAATGTCGCATCCAAGGTGAATAGAGTGATAATCGCACATGGAATGTGAGCTAGAAGGATTTCTAGCATATAATCTTGTATATTAAAAAATAATTGTATCTAGCATTTTTTAGGGCAAAACAGCGAAAACTCCATGTTAAGGGGCTATTTGTTTACTCGGAAAAAAAAATCCCAGAGTCCCCGAAGTGACTCCTCTCCGGGCTGTTCGGTGTTTGTTTATTTGGAAGATATTGAATGGACTTTGATAAATCTGATGTGAGTCCTATGTGGCGAGTGCCATGTAGGCCTATTTCATGAATTGTATTAGGAGCAAAATAGATTGGAAAACGCATAAAAAATAGTGGTGGGTCCTACAAAATCTTTCATCTAGATTATGTTCTAATTTTTGAAAACCAATCATTTAACAATCAAAGTATCAAACAACAATGCTAGAAGTATAAATAGGCATTTTCGTGTTAAAAACAAACAAATGAAGTCCTAAAACTACCTCTGACTCCAAAATTTTCTGTGCAAACAAACACCTTGAAATATTTCAGAACTATGGAAGAGGGTTCGGGTACTTCAAGCTCTTCATAGCAAGCAAAGAGCACCAAAGTGTTCTTAAACTATAGTGGTATTAACTACTATAATGGATTATCCTCTAGAACATCCTTGCCTGGGCATGACACCAACCACTGTACCCAAAAGCTTAATCTACTAGCAACATATTATCCAAAGCCAAACATCATGATCTACATGCATATGCACAGATACATACATGTATGCGTGTATTATGTATCCATAAATACAGACACATGTACAAATACAAACACATGTATGTTCATATCACACTCACTTTCTAGCCATGTTGCTTACTGATAGTGCACCTTCCTAGAACCACAAATCAACTTCATGTGTATTCTGCACTCACATTGTACAGTTGAGGTGCTTCACTTCAACCATCTTGCTTTAATTCTATAAATAGCATCCTCCTCTTGTGACAGAAGGCTCTCTGTAAATGAATAATCACATTTAGGTATTTCTTGGCCATTTTCTTCTAGATGCGATGGTTACCTTAGATCATCAAATAAAAATTCTATTTAATGCCATATAGCCAAAGAACTAACCCAAGCACAATGAAGCAAAGAGGAACAGAGAACTAATTCAAATAAACCCTAGGTCCATAAAGTAAAATTAAAAAACATTAAATAATTGCATAAAAAAGAAAGTGAATACAGTAATTAAGTTGAAATTGTGAGCAAACAATCTATGACACCCTAGTTGTGACCGAATGGATCCTCCATCGGGAGGACGAAACTGTACCAGATTTGGCTGGTGATTTGGGGAGATTCCCCTCCAAGCATTAGTTCGTGAATTCGACGCAACGATTGGCAATTCTACTCTCAGGTTTCCGCTTCAATTCTACAAACGACATCATCCTCTCGCTACAGTGGACTAACTCTAAACAATTAAACGCTTTTAGCCACTTCTCGGTCAATTTGTCTGGATCATTAGGTCTATCAATTTAAATTCCAGTTCGAACGGATTTAGAATTATGTTCTATTAGTAATTCTAGTTGAACTAGAAATCCAAAGAATCCTAATTACAGTGAACACCTACGCGCGTAAACCCTAGCTGCCCAGTTTCAAGCGAACACAGTGTTACGGTCCGGAAACTCCAAATCCCTAATTGCAAACTGAAAGAGATCCTCAGATCGAGGCGGAATCGTGCCGGATTTGGCCGGCGATTGGGGGAAGCTACCCTCGAGGCGCTCGATCTTGAAGGCGACGGAGAGGTTGATGCCGCAGGAGAGGAAGAAGCGGAACTCGTTTCCGCTCATCGCGATCGAGCTAGGGTTAGGGTTTCTGAGAGCATGAGATTTGGGAGGAGCGCGAAAGTGGGGGCGGGGAGGAGGGAAGGAGGGAGGGAGGGAGAAGTTTCGTACCGTTGGAGGGTAAACTCGGAATGACAAGGACAGGTCCGCTTAGAATTTTGTTACTGAACAACCTCAGTGAGTGATGAAATAAGCCTACATAAGAACATCTGATCAAGTTTGATCCAGCGAGTGTATTCTGGATTGATAGTGGGCTGAGCATCCTTCTCAGTAGAAGGAAGGAAACGGACACGGAGAGGTTCCGACGACGAGGCCTTCGTGCGGGCGCTGGCCGGTGAAGTCAAGGAAGTTGGGCGTAAAGCTCCATGTTAGAGATAACAATGGCAACACGTGACTCATGTGGAACATGTGATCTATGTGAAGACGTCCCTCATGAAATCAACCAGAGCCTAAAATCTCTCCATGATTATAGGAACACATGGGATTCATGTATCATGTGTTTCTCATTCTTTCTCTCAGTTAATATTTTCTCATTCTTTCTCTCAGTCAATATTTTCCTATTGTATCTCCTAAATCAGTGTAAAATCAGTGTAAACATGTGACCAATATGTGTGTGTGTGTATATATATATATATATATATATAAATATACAATCAAGAACCATAATTAATGGTATCTTGTCTTTGCACAAATAAGTCTTCTTCTTCTTATTTATCTTGGTATCAGAGCAATTCATGTACTATGTCGAGTATTTCCTCTTCATCTTCACTCACCTTCTTCCAAACACTTGCATTCATGGTTACTCCCAATCCTAACATCACTCACTTTCTAAATGTCAAACTCGATAAGGGAAACTATCTGATGTGGCAAACTCGATAAGGGAAACTATCTGCTGTGGCGTTCCCAGTTCCTTCCTCTTCTCAAGCTCCACGATCTCGAAGGCCTGCTGATGTCGTCGGCCTCACCGCATCTCGTGATGTGTGGTGCTATCTGGAACGAATCTTTGCGTTACCCTCCAGAGATAGAGTGCAGCAACTCAAATATCAGCCGCACACCGTCAAGATGGGCGCCTCTTCTATGTCAGAGTACATCCAGTCTGTTGAGTCCATCATGGACAACCTGGTGGCAGTGGCTAATCCAGTTGCCGACTCCGACCTCGTCTCTACCTTGCTCAGGTCTGTCTCCCGAATATGACTCGTTCGTCACCCCCGTCAGCACACGAGTCGACCCTGTACTGTCAGAAGAGCTCATCGGCCTCATGCTTAGCCAGGAGATTTATCGTGGGCGTGCTATCACTTCACCAGACTCCACAACCCTCATCTCCCCTTCTCCTGCGGTTCATACTGTTTCCCGCACTCCAAGCTACTATTCAGCTCCATCTTTTTTCCTTGGTCGTGGACGTGGCCGGGCAGGGAGCGCGGTCGTGGTCGTGGATGTTCCTTCTTACCGTCACATCAGTCCACCGGTGGCCAACCTCAATGCCAGATCTGCAATCATTTTGGCCATTATGCTAACCAATGCTACAATCGTTATGATGATTCGGCTAGCCCAACTGCTCTTCTCCACTCTTATGGGAATAGTCCAGTCGATCCCAACTGGTATGTTGACTCTGAAGCCACTCATCACCTAACGGCTAACATTGTGAATCTGACGGTTCACTCCGGATATCAAGGACCCGACAGAGTTCGTGTAACCCCCTGATCCCTGATGTACGTATCACAATATAAGTTTGCGATACGACGTACAAAATTGATTTGACCTCCGTGGTAGCCCGATTGAGCTGATTTCAGTTTCAAATATCATTTTTCAATATTTTAGATTTTTCAGAATTTTCTGGATTATTTTGGAAAATCTCCGTAGTCGGTGTCGACCGATACCGATAATCGGCTTTACGATTTCTATTTCACAAACGGAGTAGAATGTTGGAAATCTGCTTTCACCTTGTGTCTTGGAATCCTATTTTCTACGTTAGGCTATTTTTGGGGATTTTTCTGAATTTATCGAAAATCGGGTCAAACTGGTGTCACCCAATATCGGCAATACCTTTCAGGATTTTTAATTTGTAAATCGGGTTGAATTTCGTCAAACCGTTTCATATTACGTCTCAGGATAATATTCTCTATTTTCTGTAATTTTTGGGTATCGTTCGGAGCTAGTCAAATTTGGACCGAATAAAATAATATTAATTAACTAATATAAAAATTCTTTTTCTCTTTTCTTTTTCCCTTCTCTTCTCCATTTCTCTGGAGCTTTCCACCACCGCCATTCCACCGCCTCTCTCTCCCCTATAAAAACCTCTCTCTCTCTAAAACTCTCTCAAAACCCTCTCTCTCTAAAACTCTCTAAAACTCTCTCTCTCTCTCAACTCTCTCTCCTCTCTCTATCTCTCTCTTTCTTCTCTCTCACTATCTCTCTCCCTCTCTCTGTGCAGACCCAAAAGGGGGGCCTGACCCGTTGCCAGCGACCAGGCCAGGCCGCAGGCGCCGCCAGCCGCCGCGCCCCAGCCCGGTCGGCGCCACCGCCGCCCCTCCCTTTTCTTCTTCCCCTTTCTTCTTCTTTTTCTTCTTCTTCTTCTTCATGTTCTTTCTTCTCTCTCTCTCTCCTCCGTCGCCGGCGGGTCGCCCTCGCCGCCGGCCAGCTTGGTTGGCCAGCCGGCTAGCAGGCGGCAGCAGCAGAGACAGCTGCTGCCGCTGCTGTTGTTTCTTTGTGGGTTTGGGTAGAACCCAAACCCATTAACCTTATTTGGTTAAATTGAAACCCAATAACCCGTTAACCTTATAAACCCATTAACCCATTTACTTAAGTTAATTGGGTATGGGTTATGGTATTAGATCCAAACCCAACCCGTTGACAGCCCAAACCCGCATCCAAAACCCAATAAAGGTAATTTTCCATAAAACTCCCTGTTAAATAATACTTGTTGCATTTTAAATCCTTATTTATTACATATTTAACCTTTTTTTTATGATTTAGTATTCGGGCGATATCTGGAGCATTCGGACTCCGATTTGGACGATCCTGGAACCGTTGCGATCGTGGGAAAGAGAGCTACCTTTCCATAGCCAGTTTGTGAGTGTTTTTCTTTTATAAATTATATTTTTACCATGTTTAGTGAAAGTGATTGATTGCTTAATTAATAACACTTGATTATCGGTAAATCATTATAATTATTGTTAACTCGGTAAATCCCTTGAATTAAAGCATAAGAAAACCTGATTTATTATATGGGATAAATCATTAATAATGTTCATAAGTAAAACTAGCCACGAACTTGATATTAAAATAGATCATTATGTTTAATACTTTGGTGGTACCTACCGTATTCATAAGATAGTAATAGTGAATATATAGAAGTATTTACCACTCGAATAGATGATATAGCCATATTACACCGGACACGATAGTTTACATACAGTGCATTATATATTCACGTCCATCTGTTACATAGAGACTTGTTAGACTAGACAGTAGTGTGCATACACTTGGAACACCGTGACTTACATATCTTGTCACAGGGGACACTGTTATCTCATGTACATGTATCACCGTTACACATACTATGACACGTCACACTATTATTTCGTATTCATATCCCACCGATATATAGATACACCGATGCACAGAATACCGTCATTTCATATATTGTTATCATCGTTACATGGATTCTCGGCATATCACTGTTACACATGCATGCATGGTTTCTTTATTCTTGTCATATGGATCCCCGTTCATATTACATGTAATAGTGTTCCATGTTATCCCCGTATTCCTGTTATATGATTGTTACCCGTTACTGATATTGTTATTCCCGGTACTAGATACATGAGCTATTGATATGCGATGTGTGGAATCCCACATCTATTGTTCCCGTTTCCCGTTATCTTGTTCTATGCTATCAACAGAGCTCAGGTCCTGTTATCATGTTACATGTATCATGTACTGTATTTGTTCTTGCTACACTGTGTACTTTAAATATTAGATCATAAATATAACCTGGGGGATGGGGGAGACTTGACGGTTGATTAGATCTTATCGGGTGGATGTACTGGATCCATATTGTTACTCCCACTGTAGGGGATGGTAGTGCTACCTACCGATTGTATAGCTCCATGAGCTCCCGTTACTTGATTCGTGCTCCCCTCTTAGCGAAGGGCCCTGGTCTCAGCAGCCAGGGGTTTGTTCACGGCCGTGATCCCGGGTATGCATGGGATACACCTACCCGATAAGAGCTCCTCGACCATTTGGTTTCCAAGTAACATAATAAAACAGTATACACAATAGTGACGTCGGGAACACTTGTTATTTGGTCACTCTCTCGTTTGGATAATGGTACCCGTATGCCATGTCCGGATGGGTTCGACTGGAGTGCGCGCTCCAGTATGAACTGCCAGTAGTATGGGACACTGGAAGAGATTGATTAAAATACCAGGTGGTACTGATTGTTATTATTGTATAAATCACATGACATGCTCGACTCATGTATATTATTGTCCCTTCATATTTGTTACTATTCCTGATATGTTATTCATTATCATGTCACATGTATACTTTGTTACACTTCCTGATATATGTTACACTTTCTGTACACTACTCATGTACATCTATATTCTGCATTGCATATACTCTGCTTTATGTATACCTTGCAAACATCATTACTGTATATGCACAACTCGGTAGTATGGTTCTATTGCATGCTGCACATCTGCATGTTCCTTATTTATTATATAAAACTGGATACTACTGTAGACATGACCCGATGATAACCGGCTAGGTAGTGATGGTATTAAAAGATGACATGTTTATATATTTCTACTGCTTATTATATGCTTATTATATGGTATCACTATTACAACATCATGTATCATATATTATTATCGTGTTTGTATTAGTATAGTAGATATTACTACCTCCTTCATTTTACCACTCACTAGGTCGCTTTCTGACGACCCTGAGTTTGCGTGCCCATGTTGGAGATCCGAGTTATCGTTTGGTCAGATAGTCCATTGGGTTCACATAGGAGACTCATCATCGAGACCATTCATAGGTATCTTTATGATTTATTGCTGTTATCTTATTTATCCCTGTTTTCCTATTTGTTATATCACTAACCTCTTTCTGCAGGTATTCTTGTACTTATTTCCTGTTGGACCTCTTGTCTATATGGAGGCTATGTCATGTACTGAGGCTTAACGTACGCGTGAGTGTGTTTTCACCTCGCGCATGTACGTCGCCATAACGTCTCCGTATCCTTGGGATCGGGGCGTTACATAGTGGTATCAGAGCCTAGGTTCATACCTGGTATGGGTAACCACCTGGGTCAATGCTTGAGCTCTTACTAACAGTACAATCAGGTTCAGATTAACTTATATGTAACTGAATTCGGGGATTCCAGCGACGAGTACAAGAATACACTGTCATTGACAATTTATTCCTTGACTCTTTTGTATTCCTTACTTACAGTTGTCAACCAGAATATCCGATTTCCTTCTCGCTTTCTTTGCATCCTATTGCTTCTAATCCGTTAGTGTTAGTTCACTCCAATACTTCTCCATCCCGAGTTCCTTATAGATATCAGAGTGCGCAGTGGAAGCGTCGTGGACCCGTAACATTTAGGCTTTGGGGTTGAAAATATTGTTCTTACACCCGAATTGAAATTTCGAGGACGAAATTTTTTGTAAGGTGGGGAGAAATGTAACCCCCTGATCCCTGGTGTACGTATCACAGTATCAGTTTGCGATACGACGTACAAAATTGATTTGACCTCCGTGGTAGTGATTAGACTAAGAAGGTGTACTTATTATGAAGCAAATGTATTTTATGTACCCTTTCTTGTCTCCGCTATAGCATAGGACTATACCGAGTCGATTCTCAGGGAGAGCTCGTGATGGAAGCTTTACGTGTGGTAGTGAAGTGAACAAACGAGTATTCTTCTCTTGCTTATAAACTTAATGAAGCAAATGAAAAAGAAACTAAAGAAAAGATGGATATGTTCATGGTGGAAATCGTCGGAAAAGAAATCAAGAAGTGGATGTGGTATTCACAAGAAAAGAAATGAAACTTAAAGAAGAATCAATCCATGACTAGCTTACCTTGCTAGCTTGCCAAGACTTACTAGACTCCTTGATAGCGAATGCGTGCCTAATGTTGTCACTCCATCGGCTTAGGATTCGTCTCGCGTGTTGACCTAATTGCTTTCTCACTTGCAAGACGGTGGTTTAACCGTCGGAGAAGAGAAGATCATACAACTTGCAAGATGAACAAAGGCAATCACCCATGAGTTAGTGAAGTGACAAGACTAGTGGTAAACTAGTACATGGAGAAGAATTAGCTACAACAAGCCATAAGAGAAATACAAGAAAGCATGAAGTAAAACAAAGCTTGAATTAAATTGCAAGAATTAAAGAAAGCACATAAGAATGCAATTAAAGAATGCAAGAAAACTAGAACCAAGCTTCAAGTAGAGGAAGGAGGATGGATCAATCCTTGTTGCTTCAAGTGTCACCCTTGATTACACAAGCTCTCTCCCTCACAATCACTCTCTTTTACATTGAATTCTAGGGAAGGAGAAGAGGGATCTAAAGAACAAAACCTAAAGAAAAAATACATGAAAATTACAACACTAAACTAATCTCCTCTCTTCTCCATTCAGCCTTTTTTCGCAGGTCAAAGTCCAGGTATTTATAGACCAAGGTGAAGGATCCAGAAGATATTCTGTTGGCGCAAAATCCGAGGCCAAACAGACTTGTAACTGCCGCTCCTTCTGGAAGTACTTGCAAGTTGGCGGCAAAATCTGGGCCGTTGAGCCCAGATTTTCTGGTAGGATTTGTCTGTTAGGTGGTTAGCCACGTGTAATATTTAGAATCTTCATTTGTTGCGCGGATCTCTCTGGATCTGGTTTGAGATTTGGCTTTATCTTTAATCTTTAATTAATCACCTTAATTATTGCTAATTAAGGTAATTAATTGGCTAACTCTCCTTTAAGTGTGTACCTGCAAATATGTAGAGAAGAGGAGTAAAAATCACATATTTATTTGTAATATGCATGGGAGTTATGATGTAAAATATGCAATATTGGATACTAATCAGGTAGCCCGTTGAGCTGATTTCAGTTTCAAATATCATTTTTCAATATTTTAGATTTTTCAGAATTTTCTGAAATTTTCTGGATTATTTTGGAAAATCTCCGTAGTCGGTGTCGACCGATACCGATAATCGGCTTTACGATTTCTATTTCACAAACGGAGTAGAATGTTAGAAATCTGCTTTCACCTTGTATTTTGGAATCCTATTTTCTACGTTAGGCTATTTTTGGGGATTTTTCTGAATTTATCGAAAATCGGGCCAAATCGGTGTCACCCAATATCGACAATACCTTTCAGGATTTTTAATTTGTAAACCGGGTTGAATTTCATCAAACCGTTTTCATATTACGTCTCAGGATAATATTCTCTATTTTTTGTAATTTTTGGGTATCGTTCGGAGCTAGTCAAATTTGGACCGAATAAAATAATATTAATTAACTAATATAAAAATTCTTTTTCTCTTTTCTTTTTCCCTTCTCTTCTCCATTTCTCTGGAGCTTTCCACCACCGCCATTCCACTGCCTCTCTCTCCCCTATAAAAACCTCTCTCTCTAAAACTCTCTCAAAACCCTCTCTTTCTCTAAAACTCTCTAAAACTCTCTTTCAACTCTCTCTCCTCTCTCTATCTCTCTCTTTCTTCTCTCTCTTACTATCTCTCTCCCTCTCTCTGTGCAGACCCAAAAGGGGGCCTGACCCGTTGCCAGCGACCAGGCCAGGCCGCAGGCGCCGCCGGCCGCCGCGCCCCAGCCCGGCCGGCGCCACCGCCGCCCCTCCCTTTTCTTCTTCCCCTTTTCTTCTTCTTCTTCTTCTTCATGTTCTTTCTTCTCTCTCTCTCTCTCTCCTCCGCCGCCGGCGACCAGGTCCGCCGCCGGCGGGTCGCCCTCGCCGTCGGCCAGCTTGGTTGGCCGGCCGGCTAGCAGGCGGCAGCAGCAGAGACAGCTGCTGCCGCTGCTGTTGTTTCTTTGTGGGTTTGGGTAGAACCCAAACCCATTAACCCTATTGGGTTAAATTGAAACCCAATAACCTGTTAACCTTATAAACCCATTAACTCATTTACTTAAGTTAATTGGGTATGGGTTGTGGTATTGGATCCAAACCCAACCCGTTGACAGCCCAAACCCGCATCCAAAACCCAATAAAGGTAATTTTCCATAAAACCCCCTGTTAAATAATACTTGTTGCATTTTAAATCCTTATTTATTACATATTTAACCCTTTTTGTTATGATTTAGTATTCTGGCGATATCTGGAGCATCCGGACTCCAATTTGGACGATCCTGAAACCGTTGCGATCGTGGGAAAGAGAGCTACCTTTCCATAGCCAGTTTGTGAGTGTCTTTCTTTTATAAATTATATTTTTACCATGTTTAGTGAAAGTGATTGATTGCTTAATTAATAACACTTGATTATCGGTAAATCATTATAATTATTGTTTACTCGATAAATCCCTGGAATTAAAACATAAGAAAACCTGATTTATTATATGGGATAAATCATTAATAATGTTCATAAGTAAAACTAACCACGAACTTGATAATTAAAATAGATCATTATGTTTAATACTTTGGTGATACCTACCGTATTCATAAGATAGTAATAGTGAATATATAGAAGTATTTACCACTCGAATAGATGATATAGTCATATTACACCGGACACGATAGTTTACATACAGTGCATTATATATTCACGTCCATCTGTTACATAGAGACTTGTTAGACTAAACAGTAGTGTGCATACACTCGGAACACCGTGACTTACATATCCTGTCACAGGGGACACTGTTATCTCATGTACATGTATCACCTTACACATACTATGACACGTCACACTATTATTTCGTATTCATATTCCACCGATATATAGATACACCGATGCACAGAATACCGTCATTTCATATATTGTTATCATCGTTACATGGATTCTCGGCATATCACTGTTACACATGCATGCATGGTTTCTTTATTCTTGTCATATGGATCCCCATTCATATTACATGTAATAGTGTTCCATGTTATCCCCGTATTCCTGTTATATGATTGTTGCCCGTTACTGATATTGTTATTCCCGGTACTAGATACATGAGCTGTTGATATGCGATGTGTGGAATCCCACATCTATTGTTCCCGTTTCCCGTTATCTTGTTCTATGCTATCAACAGAGCTCAGGTCCTGTTATCATGTTACATGTATCATGTACTGTATTTGTTCTTGCTACACTGTGTACTTTAAATATCAGATCATAAATATAACCTGGGGGATGGGGGAGACTTGACGGTTGATTAGATCTTATCGGGTAGATGTACTGGATCCATATTGTTACTCCCACTACAGGGGATGGTAGTGTTACCTACCGATTGTATAGCTCCATGAGCTCCCGTTACTTGATTCGTGCTCCCCTCTTAGCGTAGGGCCCTGGTCTCAGCAGCCAGGGGTTTGTTTAAGGCCGTGATCCCGGGTATGCACGGGATACACCTACCCGATAAGAGCTCCTCGACCATTTGATTTTCAAGTAACATAATAAAACAGTATACACAATAGTGACGTCGGGAACACTTGTTATTTGGTCACTCTCTCGTTTGGATAATGATACCCGTATGCCATGTCTGGATGGGTTCGACTGGAGTGCGCGCTCCAGTATGAACTGCCAGTAGTATGGGACACTGGAAGAGATTGATTAAAATACCAGGTGGTACTGATTGTTATTATTGTATAAATCACATGACATGCTCGACTCATGTATATTATTATCCCTTTATATTTGTTACTATTCCTGATATGTTATTCATTATCATGTCACCTGTATACTTTGTTACACTTCCTGATATATGTTACACTTTCTGTACACTACTCATGTACATCTATATTCTGCATTGCATATACTCTGCTTTATGTATACCTTGCAAACATCATTACTGTATATGCACAACCCGGTAGTATGGTTCTATTGCATGCTGCACATCTGCATGTTCCTTATTTATTATATAAAACTGGATACTACTGTAGACATGACCCGATGATAACCGGCTAGGTAGTGATGGTATTAAAAGATGACATGTTTATATATTTCTACTGCTTATTATATGCTTATTATATGGTATCACTATTACAACATCATGTATCATATATTATTATCGTGTTTGTATTAGTATAGTAGATATTACTACCTCCTTCATTTTACCACTCACTAGGTCGCTTTCTGACGACCCTGGGTTTGCGTGCCCAGGTTGGAGTCCGAGTTATCGTTTGGTCAGATAGTCCATTGGGTTCACATAGGAGACTCATCATCGAGACCATTCATAGGTATCTTTATGATTTATTGCTGTTATCTTATTTATCCCTGTTTTCCTATCAGTTATGATCATTAACCTCTTTCTGCAAGTATTCTTGTACTTATTTCCTGCTGGACCTCTTGTCTATATGGAGGCTATGTCCTGTACTGAGGCTTAACGTACGCGTGAGTGTGTTTTCACCTCGCGTATGTACGTCGTCATAACGTCTCCGTATCCTTGGGATCGGGGCGTTACAGTTCGCATGGGTAACGGGACATGTTTGCCTATCCGAGCTACTGGTGCTTCTTTATTGTGTTCTCCTGTTTCTTCCTTTGCCTTAAAAAACTATTACATGTTCCTGATATCACCAAAAATCTTCTGTCTGTTAGTCAATTTACTGCTGATAATAAAGTCCTTCTTGAATTTCACCCTGATTCTTATTTTATCAAGGATCTCTCTACTCGGAAAACTCTACTGCGGGGACAACTTAAGGATGGTGTGTATGTCTTCTCCCTGGGGAATTATAACTTCACCGCTTCTCTCCAGGCTCTTCTCGATGAGCGTGCATCTTCCTCCGTCTGGCATGAGCGCCTAGGTCATCTCTCCACCAGAGTTGTCTCCAGTGTTTTATCTCAGCATCGCTTCCTTTCCTCCCTGACCGTGCTGGTACCCCTCTCTGCATCCCCTGTCAGCAAGGGAAAAGTCACCGTCTTCCTTTTTCTTCATCTTTCACGATTGCTACTGCTCCTTTAGAGCTTATTCACATCGATCTATGGGGTTCGTCTCCTGTGTCCGCTATAAGTGGTCATCGCTATTATATTAGCTTTGTAGATCACTACAGTAAGTATGTTTGGCTTTATCCTCTAATAAATAAAAGTGATGCTTTCTCCATTTTTCTTGAGTTCAAAATTCATGTGAAAATTTTTTTTGGGCGTTCCATTAAAGCACTCCAAACTGATGGTGGTGGCGAGTTCATCAAATTTAAACCTTACTTGTCTTCTTAGGGTATCGCTTATCGCTTATCCTGTCCACACACTAGTGCCCAAAACGGCACCGCAGAAAGAAAGCACAGCCACCTTGTCGAGACCGGCCTTACTCTTCTGGCTTGGTCAAATGTTCCATTTCATTACTGGTCTTATGCTTTCCAAACAGCCTCATTTCTTATCAATAAAATGCCCACCCCCGTCCTCCATAATCTATCTCCCTACTAGAAATTATTTCATAAAGCACCTAACTACCTTTCCTTACGAATTTTTAGTTGTGCTTGCTACCTCATCTGCGTCCATACCAAACTCATAAATTTAGTTTTCGGTCCAGTCAATGTGTCTTTTTAGGTTACTCGGCTTCACATAAAGGTTATCAATGTTTGCATGTCCCCTCTGGTCGTATTTACATCTCTCGGGATGTTGTGTTCGACGAATCTTCCTTTCCTTTTCATTCTCCTCTGCCCTCCCTCTCTCCCCTACTCTTACGCCTTCACCACCGATCCCCATCTCCATGCCTCTGTTACCTTCCATTGTTCCAGTCCCATCTTCTCATGCGGGCCCCACCATTGACTCTTCTCCTCCTCCACTACCACCTCCATCACATACTCCTTCTCCAACACCTCCACCAGCACCCGCCGATGAGTCCTTCTCCTCGTCCTCGTCCTCATCCTCAGGCCCTCTCAATCCCCCTCCTATCAGAACCCACCATATGGTCACCAGAACACAGGATAAAATCAGAACACCAAAAGTCTGGCTAGCCACCCGGTATCCCATGCCTACCTGTCTCATGTCGGACTTGGCGACTACTCCTGTCGAACCCAAATGTTTCACGCAAGCTTCTAAAGATCCCAAGTGGCGCCAGGCAATGGACACTGAGATGAATGTGTTGCTTAAGAATAAAACCTGGTCCCTTGTGCCATACCACCCTATCATGAATCTGATTGGTTGTAAATGGGTTTCAAGTTAAAACATAAATCTGATGGTTCTGTTGACAGGTATAAGGCTCGCCTGGTGGCTAAGGGTTTTCATCAACAATCAGGATTAGACTATGGTGAGACATTCAGTCCGGTCATCAAAACGACCACTGTCCGTACTGTGCGCAGTCTGACTGTCTTCAAGGAATGGTCTATTCGACAGTTGGATGTGAATAATGCATTTTTGTAGGGTTTTCTTACTGAGACGGTCTACATGGAACAACCTTCGGGGTTCATCAATCCCGCTCATCCCAATCATGTATGAAAGCTTCACCCAAGTATCTATGGCTTCAAACAGGCTCCACGGGCCTGGTTTTCTTACCTCAGCAGTTATCTAGTTACATTAGGCTTTGTGGGCTCCAAGTCCGACACGTCTCTCTTCCTCCGACGGATCGGAATAGATCTTCTTCTGGTTCTTATCTATGTGGACGACATCATCATCACAGGCAATGACTCACGGGCTGTCACTCGTCTAATTCAAGAACTAGGCCGGGAGTTCTCATTAAAAGACTTCAGCCCACTGCACTATTTCTTGGGCGTGGAGTGTCATCGTACACCCTCAGGTCTATTTCTCTCTCAACAGAAGTACATCCGTGACTTACTTCTCTGACTCAAGATGGATGGTATCAAGCCTGTCAGCTCACCTATGGCCACTTCCTGTAAGCTATCCAAGATTGTTAGCAAGTCTCTCTCTGACCCCTTTGTTTATCGAAGTACTGTTGGGGCTCTACAATACTTAAGCTTTATCAGACTCGATATTGCCTTCTCGGTGAACAAGGTCTCTCAGTTCATGCAAGTTCCAACCGATGAGCATTGGAGCGATGTAAAACGGATACTCCGTTATCTCAAATGTACCATTCAACATCACCTTTTTCTCTCTCATCATTCTTCTGTACAGCTTACTGCTTACACCGATACAGATTGGACAGGGTCGATCGATGATCGAAAATCTACCAGTGGCTATTGTGTCTTTCTTTGTACAAATCTCATTTCTTGGAGCTCGAAAAAGCAGTGCACTATAGCACGATCTAGTACTGAGGCAGAGTATAAGGGTGTGGCCAATGCTGCAACAGAGGTCGATTGGTTGCAGTCATTACTTCGTGAGATTGGAGTTCCGCAATCTCCCCCAATAGTTCTATGTGACAATCTCGGTGCAACATATCTCTCGATCAATCCTATTCGTCACTCCCGCTCCAAACATATTGAGATCGACATTCATTTTGTGAGGGACTATGTCGCCAATGGAGTCTTGGATGTTCGGTTTGTCAGCACTAAAGACCAACTAGCAGACATCCTTACTAAGCCTTTGAGCTTATTCAGATTTTTCATGCTGAAGAACAAGCTCTCGGTTCTTTCGGACCCGCTTCGCTTGCGGGGGTGTTAGAGATATCAATGACAACACGTGACTCATGTGAAACATGTGATCCATATGAAAGACACCCCTCATGAAATCAACCAGATCTTAAAATCTCTCCATAATTATAGGAACACATGGGACTCATGAAATTTATGCACCATGTGTTTCTCATTCTTTCTCTCAGTCAATATTTTTCTATTCTTTCTCTCAGTCAATGTTTTCCTCTTGTTTCTCCTAAATCAGTGTAAACATGTGACCAATATGTGTATATATATACAACCAAGAACCATAGCTAATGGTATCTTGTTTTTGAGCAAATAAGTCTTTTTCTTCTTCTTATTTATCTACCTATCCGATCCGAAATCATCATCAATTTTTTCCTTCACACAAAACCCAAAAAATAAAATAAAATAAAATCACCATCAATTTAGAATTTTGCATGAGTTTCTTTTTCCATTTTTCTCTCTCTCTCTTTTTTTTTTAGCGAGGGGGATTGCTTCATATTTCATTAATCATGATTCAATACATTTTTATCAGGGGCTTAACTAAGTGTTGGTTAGGTCAGTGTTGGTTGGGTCGGCAGCTGATTACGGGCTTTATTCCTATTTCTGTTTCTGATCAGCGGAGAATATTGTTTTATTTTTTGGACAAACTCATATATTGTGAAAGTATATGTAATAAAAAATTGCAGCTCACTCTAAAATATATTTCTGGTTCCAACCTCCTTCTGTGTTGGTTGCAGAATGTCTTCTGTGTTGGTTGCAGAATGTCTTGACATTACGATCTGCCCTTCGCGGTTACATGCCTTGTCAGTTTTCATTGTGAACTCTCACTTTTTTCCTTTTTTCGTTTTCTTTCTTTTGTTTCAACCAGCAGGCTATATCTTGGAGCAAGTGGCATCTCAAATTCCTTCCGAATTCACATTGTTATCAGCTCACATCAATTTCATATTCACGGGGAATAATATCAAAGTATGCAAATTATTAGGGACTTCTATCTTAAAAATCCAGCTAAATACGGGAGATTTGCATCCTCAAAATCCAATTAATTGTTAGAGACTTGTATCCCAATAATCCTTTTTGTTCCGTTAGATGTTTTTTCTCATGAATCATTTGATAAGATTGTGTGCCAGGAGCTTCCCTTCTGGACTAATATATTCAAATAACGCCGAACAAAACTACGATTAATTATTATCTGATTATTAGAGAGTGACAAATGGACCAACGAAATTCACGCGGCACTGCTAATTGGTGATATACCAGTATATGATACCTTCTTCAACACTAATCCTCATCTTAATTTTGGTTTTTTCTTATGTTTAGTTACAATAGGCATCCATGAAGCACTTAAGGTTACCTCTCACAATTATGAAGCAGTTAATAAGTCAATAGAAAACAAGACCAGATACACATTTCACACTTTATAAATCAGTACACCCACGGGAATTTTCGTTTCCAAGTATAAGAAACTGACATCTTGATACAATTTCATAACTTGTGAAAATCAGTACACAATTTTCTATTCTCATTTTCTAATTATATTATGACATTATAGCAACCCTATCAAACTCTGATCACTGTTACATACCAAAGCATATCACAACCTTCTGGATCACTATGTTGTATGTCGACGCTACATAAGTTTGTGTTTGTACTGCATATCAGCATGAACCCTGAGCAGACAGAGCCACATTGCTTGTTTTCTTGTCTGTCTGCAGGCAATCGATCGGAGGGATGGTCGGGGCTTGCAGCTCTCCGTACGCGTCCCAGCAGAAGGGGCTGTATACATGCGAACTCTCTTGCAGGGGTTCGAGCTCTATATCAGTCAAGGAGATGTCGAGGCATGGAACATGGTCGCTGCACGCCAGGTACACTGGCTGGACTGTGTATGTCCCCTTGATTTTCTTGTATGAGATATGTGATAATGCCACAGCTGATGACTGGTTCTTGCAATGCCCTCCATCGCAGTAGAACTGATTGATATCTATCGGTGTCTTCACTCCTGACATCTGGATGTTGGAGAATTTGATGTTCTGTACCGAGCCTGAACCACCCTGTAATGGAAATCATGATGAATTTTTGAGCTTATTGTGTTTAGTACTAGAATCCAACATTGTTTTCTATAACAGGATATACACACACACACATGAATGTGTTACAGTATGTTAAAAACATGAATGGCCATTTTTTCAGATTGGATTTTTGCATAGATTCACCTGCCAGGTTTTGATTCTGACACCAGCCATTGTGTTATTCATGCTGACATTCTGGACTGTGACATTGGAGACGCAAGCTTTTGTTGCATCCTTCCCCAGCCCGCCAATGCTGATCCCGTGGCCTGGCCCGCAGTTAACATCATGCACGTGAACGTTGGAGCATCCAGTTTGGATGGAGATGCAATCGTCACCTGTTGGAGTATTCAAATGATCAGAAATTGAAAATGGTCTGCACATTTCAGTATCAGCAAGCCAACTGTTTGTGAAGGCGTTACCGCAGCTCAGGCTGGTATGGTGAATGGAGACATCGATAGAGTTCTGAAGGTGTATTCCATCGGTATTTAGACTGTCGCCCGGGGAAGAGACTGTCATGTTGAAGACCTGCACGGCTTCACAGTTGTCGAACTTCAGGTGGAATTGTGGGCTGTTTTGGATGGTGATGCCAGTGACAGTCACATTGTAGCTCCCATAGAACCTCAAAGCCTGTCAGTAGACAGAATTCAACATATGAAACTATACAAGTAGCCTTAATTTAGTTAGCCTAGAAATATTGAGGAGAATATTACTGTAGGTCTAGTGTGAGGCATATTCCCAGTGAGTCCAACACTGCCAGTTTCCTGTAAACATCAAGATATCAAAAATTATGATCACTATGCATTTTATAAATGGTTAGTGTGCTAGTTGAAGAATGAGGTTAGCTTCATATATACCAGTTGACTATTGTCCAGCTCGGATTTAGACCACCAAGCACTTCCTTGTCCTTCTATGCTGCCACGGCCTTGGACTCTGATTCCTCCTCCGAGCTTCTTGAATTCTAGCCACTGCAAGAGACCCGAGCCCCATGGTTTGCGGCTAGTGGGAGCAATAATCGTGCCGTCCAACTGCAGGCCAACAGATGGAACAGAATGTGTTCAATTTGTTTCTTGCGTAAACTTTTGACATCTTTTGTTAAAATCTTATTAATGAAACGCGAGGAGATGGTTAAACTAATCAAAGTCAAGACAACAACAAACAGTATACTTGTTGTCTTCACTTTTCAGAAAACTGAGGAAAAAAATACATAAACTAGCAAATGTAGCCATCAAGAACTCCAGTTGCTTTTGTATTAGATTTGTATAACTTCTTTCTGTTGCATGTGAATCGAGATGGCCCATGAAAACAATCCTTAATCAATTTTTTTTAGATGAAACCTCTCTTTATTCAATTCAAATACCATAATAAATGTATGCAAAACATTTTTGGACTTTAATTAAATTCGGCCCGCAGGTCTAATTCAGTCCAGAAAAGGAAATTTATTCTTGTGAAAATAATAAGAATACCTGAAGAACAATATTAGATTGACAAGGGCCCATGAAGGAGATTGGACCAACAAGAAACTCGTAATCCGAAGGAACCACCATTGTTGATGCTTCCACCTTACAAGCAGCTGCCCATGCATCAAGAAATGCCTGCATATATGCACAATACACATCATTTTATATGTTTCATTCTTCAGTAATAAGTGTTGCCATATTAGTTTTGAAATTTTTAAGAAAGAACTATATACACTCTTTCATATGATCATCGTGATATTTCATTTGAAAATGAGAGTAGACTAAATTTAGACGGCAAAGCTCTAGCTTTTTCCTTCTTTTAGTATATGATAAATCATAAGAAACGGTGATTCATCTATCATAAACAAAAGAAAAGAAAAGGAAAAAAACTCTGACAATATCGTAAAATGCAATTATATGAAATGAAGGTGCTATATGTTCACCTTGGTGTCATCAGTGACCCCATTGCCCTTAGCTCCATAGTCTAGCACATTGAAGGTTCCTGCATCCGGGCTCGGGCTCGGGGTCGGGGTGGGGGGTGGGCTTGGTGTTGGACTCGGACTTGGACTCGGACTCGGCTTTGGCTTTGGCTTTGGACTCGGTTTCGGTTTGGGATGATGTGTTGCCCTCCAATGATGGCCTTGCCTCGCATCACAGGCACCAAAGCCTGAGCTCATAACAAGAAACACAAGGAGAAGAGGAAGCAAGAGGCACTGACTCATCTTCTCAAATTCGGATTATGTATGCGTATTTGTTGTGTCTATAGAGAGAGAGAGAGAGAGAGAGAGAGAGAGAGAGAGAGAGAGAGAGAGAGAGAGAGAGAGAGAGAGAGAGAGATATCTTTGGTAGGAAATGGAGGGAAGAGTGGGGTTTAAATAGCCAGAGCCTGAACCCATATGCAAATAGTTAAGTTGATTTAAAACAGAGGAAAAATTGGAAGATGTCGTCTCATTCCCTTTGTCCCCTCATCTTGTTCTCGCATGAAATATATGTAACTCTTACTTGCAAGAATGTGTTTATTGGTGACATCAGGAGAAAGTGATTACCCATTAGCAACTAAAATAATCAAGATCATTATTGCTAATTCATGAATATTGGAATCCTTTTATGCATTAATTTCTTTTTTAATTTATTGCACTGCAACCATGTCGGGAGTTCATATCTTAATATTCAACATTATCTCAGTATTATGGATTTTCTTTTATGTACATGTAATTGCATGAGAAATGGATTTTTTGTCATATTTATGTCTATATATAAGGAAATGGAATGTACACTTGTGAAATTGAAGAAAATATGCCAGTTTGTGAAGATATTGGATGTGACACATGCTTGAACAGTAATATTGTAGCTGCCATATATAATTTGCTAACAACGTTATCATTGTGGGCGCTGCTCACATGCAGAATGAACCAAGAATACAAGCAAGGCTACATCAATAGTAACACGTAGTTGATCTTCTCCAATACTTAAAATCGTCCAGTAACACGTAGCTTCTTCTCCAATACTTAAAATTGTCCTTAGTAGTATTTGATCATGTGATTCTGCTTGTATGATTCACATAATACGCATGTGAAATCGTTCTTTAAACTTGAATCATAAGATTGGGATGATGTTCTTTCTAGAATCCTTCTTTTTAATTGGAAACTCAAGTCTTTCTTAATAGAGAACACAGAGGATCCAGTTAAGAATTGTTTTTTTTCCCTTCTTTTTTTGGTGCCAAGAAACAAAATCAATCAACTTTTCATTAAAAGAGCAGTGACGATACTTGAAGTTCATCCCTCTAATGAGAATTTGTCACTCCAGAGACCTATAACAAAAGTATTTAATACCTGGATTGCTACTCTCTTTGTTGCTTTAGTTAGTTAAGCAAACCCATGGCTGCATGTAGTTTTGGTTAACTAATCCATCACTAGGCTACTAATTAATTAATAACTTCCCACTATTTATATGCTATAATGTAATGTATCTTTGTTAACATAAGATAGAGTGTGTTCATATATAATATGAACATATTTTCTTGCATAGAATCAGTGGAAACAAGCTAGACGTGGGAGCATCTAATATAATGTCATGGATTAATTTGTTAATTTGTGGAATCTAATCATACCATCAACTGATTAGGACTTGGATATGCATATTCTTTTCTCAATTATTGATGGCGATGAGCGAAAACAGCGTTAATTAACACATAATGACTTTGTGGGATATGCACATATTCATCTCTATGGGTGCATAACTGCATAAATGTATGCTTGTGAACTTATTGACTCTTGTGGGAATGAATTTCACGCAAAAAATAGCTATATGGGTGCTAGATTATGATTTATGACCCGTCTCTTGGATAATTGTCTTCTTTAAATATACTCCCCAATGGCCCAGTTGTGTAAATTGTTGGCAGCACACAATTGGTACTTGTTGCTAGAGAACAAAGATATAGATTATGCTTTGATCTTCTATTTGTTGACATCTGAGAACAAAGATAAGCAGATGCATTCCATTCCACAATAATTTCAGTAAACTAAGTGTTAAAGGGCCAAGTGATGTTAGTTTATTGCTAGTTTTTGTCTTTCTTTGTCTTTTAATTCTTTGTTCTTCTTTTGCACTCAACGGTTTATGTAGCCTCTCCCACGGAAATTTGGAGCTGGTATCGGACATGTCTAGATGTATTGTGTCACTTGTGATGATTAGGTGTTTCTCTACTTCTGAAATATGAATATTCAAAGACGGGTGTTTCAGATTATCTGGAATGTTCAGATTGTGCTCGGATCACATATCCACATGTGAGAATTCTGTAATTTTTGTGTATGATCAGATAGGTGGAGATCATTGGAATGTACAGATTATGTGTCGATCCCACGTGTTGCTTTCAAAGGTTTCCAGTTGATCAAACAGCCGCATATCTAATGCACTAAGAAGGAGGAAAGTTTCTTTTGTCATGAAATTTTCAGAAGTGCGAAATATGCATGAAACATCCAAATATGCAATCTCATGTCATAACCAGCCTAGCCATGCATAATATACATTCTAGAATATGGTTCTCTCACCTCATGATGTTATTTTATGTTAGAGCAACGAAGAATTTCAAGTTGATCTTTGAGCTGAATTCAGACATAATCCGTTGCTAGAAACGTACAGATGATGGTTGGAGTTGTTCTTCTTCCGTTAAGGATGGACATGATATATTCCTAGTTCAATTCCGTTTCCGAATGAATGAGATATTCAAGTCAAAAGTTTGCCTAATTCAATAGCTAAAGAAGATCAAAAGATGTTGAATCTCTTTAGTCCCATATTGAATATGGTGTGTAAAGTTGAGATATTTAAATATGAAAAATTAGGAACAAAGGGTGTGCCCTTTAAATACTTGGAGTTTTCACAAGATTTGTATCTTGAGAGACCAGCATTCAGTAACCCGTTAGCGCCGTAGCGGGGGACGAAATTGTCTTAAGAAGATTCACTATATATATACACTGTATAATTGAACTAATTAAATTTTTTCACGCGCTCCTCTTGACCATTTCCAACACAGAAATCAAAGAAGAATCAGAAACAAAAGTTCAGAATTTATATATGAATCTGTATCTTCTTAAGATATTAATTCTTCTCTTCCCCTTCTTTCTCTTACAGTGCAAAGTCCTCCATATTAAGGCAAAATTTCTCCCTAAAGTTTGTCTTCATCCAAGTGCTTTGTATACTTCTAATTAGTGAAGGTACTGATTAACTAAGATTCGAGTGTACGGTGATTTGATAGTGTTATCCAAATAATATGAAGGAGTGTTGTATTTTGATAAACCAGCGTCCAACAACTTGTTAACACCGTAGTGGGGGACGTAATTGTCTTAAAGAGATCCGCTATATGCGTACCTTAGTCCATATGCTATATAATTGAACTAACTTTCTTTCTACAGGGGTTATGTTGGATATTTATTTTATAAATATTACTGTGAATATATTTGATTATATATTGAGATTGACTAATTCCAGTCTAATCGGTGTTTAACTAAAGGAAAAAATTTGAAAGGTGATTCTGTAATTAAGGAACATTCTATTGAATAGAAAATCTCACATCTAATATTCATTGACCTGGCCAATTAGATTGGTGACCTTGATTAGTTGTCAAAAATAACATTCTTAAGACAATTATAATTGAAGTTACTAACTTCTACGTTGGTTGTCTGGTCTAAAATTAATCACAAGGATAGTTCCAGCAGGGCTCTGAACATGTCGATTCAGACAGTGGTGTTTACTCCACTTTCTAACCTAAAATCAGAGAAATCAGAAAAATTTAATAGCACAGAATTCAAGAGGTAGTAACAGATGATGCTCTTCTATCGACCACTTTGTATCTTTTCAGATTCCCGCAAGAAAATTCACCGGAACCCGGAACTGATCAGGATTCTGCCCTTGCAGTTGATGCATGGACACAATGTGACTTTTTTTACCAAAATTATATTTTAAATGGACTGGATGACTTCGCTATAATATCTACAGTCCTATCCCAACGGCAAAGAAGTTGTGAGCAAGCCGCAACAAGAAATACAAGACTGAGGATGCCGGTATTAAGAAGTTTATCGTGAGACAATTTTTGAAGTATAAGATGGTGGATAACGAGATTGTAATCAGTCAAATGTAAGTTTCAACTTATCTTGTACGAAATAGAAGTGAAGGTATTATTTTATCTGAAACTTTTCAGGTTGCTACAATCGTGGAAAAATTCCCACTTGCATGGAGAGATTTCAAGAACTACTTAAAGCACAAGCACAAGGAGCTGAAGTTGAAAGATCTCATTGTGAGACTTAGGATTGAGAAGGACAACCAAAAATCTAAGAAGAGGAGCAACAGGAACTCCTATGAAATGTGATCGAAGACTCAAAGGGGAAAGCATCTACTTCCAATAGCTTGAAGTAGAAGAAGACTACCCCAGGGTATAAAGACAAACAAACAAACAACAAACAACAACTAAGCCATTTTTCTTACAGATATAGCAATTTTTCTTAAAGCGCTTGTTCTTACCTTTTTAGTCCTTGTCTTTGTACAAAGACAAGGGCTAGAAAGGTAAGAACAAGCGCTTCAAGAAAAATTGCTACATCTGCAATAAAGAGGGATACAAGGCGAATAAATATCACAGTCATTCTAGAAAGAACAAAAAAATAAGTTACAGACAAATCTGACCGATCATGCGTTGCCAAGCCTATCAGTTATGGTGTCAGAAGTGAACAACCAACAATAAAGATTGGTGGGTAGATATTAGGGCTACCCGACACATCTGTTCTGAGAAAATACTATTCACTAAATATAAAAAATTAGAGCATAGTGACAACTTTTTATGGGCAACTCAGCCGTCTCCAAGGTTGAGAGAAAGGAAAAAGTCATACTAAAATGGACATCTGAGAAAGAACTAACTCTAAATGATGTGTTGCATGTTATGGATATCCGCAATATTTTGATCTCTGGTTCAATCTTTAGTAAGAAAAATTTTAGAATGATTTTCATATCTGATAAATTTGTACTTACTAAAGAACGGAATATATGTGGGCAAGAGTTATCTTTTTAATGGTCTTTTTCAGGCCAATGTTGCTTCTGTGAATAAAAAGTTCGTGTATCTGTTTTCGAAGCTCATAAATAAAGAAAATTTTCTGTTTATTTGCTTGAGTCTCCTATATTGTGACATGCTAGATTAGTACATGTAAAATGTAAATCTTTGCAGAACTTATCTAATTTAAGGTATATTTCTAAACTTAACTTAGAAGAAATTCGCAAGTGTGATATATGTTAAAGCCAAGCTCGCGAAAAACTTATTTCACTCAATTGATCGAAATACAGAATCTTTAGGATTAATCTATAGTAATTTGTGTGACTTGAAGTTGCACCAACAGGAGGCAAAAAAAGTATTTTATTACATTTATTGATTATTATACAAGACAATGTTATGTATATCTTCTAAACATTAAAGATGAGGCAATGAGTATGTTTATAACATATAAATTCGAGGTTGAGAATCAACTCAATAAAAATATAATAATTCAACAAAAATATAAAGATTCTAAAATCTAATCAAGGAGGAGAATTTGAATCAAATGAATTCAATGAGTTATGTGCTAAATTTGATATAATTCATCAAAGTACAGCACCATATATTTCTCAGCAGAATAAGATTGCTGAACGAAAGAACAGAATTTAAAGGAGATAGTTAATTACATGCTTGTAAGTTCTGAAGCACCACAGAACTTGTGAGAAAAAACTCTGTTAACCACAAATTATATTCTAAACAGAGTGCCCCACAAGAAACTTGATCTTATACCTTTTGAGTTCTGACATGATAAGACACCTTCCTACCATTATCTCAAAATGTGGGGGTGCCTTGCAAAGGTACTGGCACTACTACTTTAAAAGACTAAGTTAAGAGCAAAAATAATGGACTGCATTTTCATAAACTATGCCTTGAATAGTAATGTCTGTAGATTTATGGTTCATAAATTAGAAATACCTGATATTCATGTAAATATTATTATCGAATCCAGAGATCTCGTGTTCTTTGAAGATATCTTTCCGTATAAACGGGAAGAAGACAAGATCTCTAAAAAAAAGAACACATGAAATAGTATTCAGGGATGAAGAAACCAATGAACCTACGATTAATGCGAAAGTTAAACTAAGAAGGAGTTAAAGATCAAGAATCTCAAAAAATTTTGGTCCAGACTTCGTATCATATGCATTTGAAAGCGAGCCTCAAATATTTAAGGAGGGTATGTCTATCTCAGAAGCACAAATATTAAAAAAAGCAGCAAATAGAATTCATTCTAAGCAACCATACTTGAGAATTGACAAACTCGCCTTCAAGCAGTAAACCAATCAAGAGTAAATGAATTTTTAAAAGAAAATTAAAACCCAATGAATCTAACGATAAGTATAAGACTAGGTTAGTAGGCAAGAGTTATCGACAAAAAAAAGGATTTGACTACTTAGATACTTATCGCCAATAACAAGAATAACGTCCATTCGAATGTTAATTACGACTGCAGCATTGTACAACTCAGATATCTATCAAATGGATGTAAAGACTGCATCCCTAAATGGTGAATTAAATAATAAAATATATCCTGAAATATTTATAGTCAAGGGCTAAGAACACAAAACATGTAAATTAGTCAAATCCTTATACGGTCTAAAACATGCTCCAAAATAATGGCATGAGCAATTCGATAGTGTCATGATCAAAGATGAATTCATCATCAATGAATGCATGTGTGTATACAGTAAGATTGTTGAAAATATATGTATCATTGTTTGTCTTTATATAGATGATATGTTGATACGTAGGACTAGTAATGAGGTTATTAAGTTCACAAAATATTATCTAACAAATTTGATATGAAAAATCTGGGGGGTTGCTGATGTAACTTTAGAAATTAAAATTACAAGAGTACTAGATGAAATTAGTCTATCTCAATCTCATTACGTGGATAAGTTGATAAAAAAATTCAAGAAATATGAGATAAAAGAGAATACAAATTCTATTCTCTCACACATTCACCTTCACAAGAATACAGGAACTGGAACATGACAAGTGGAGTATGCTCAAATCATTAAAAGTCTAATATATTTAATGAATTACACTGGACCCGATATTGTTTATGCCATAAGTAAGTTAAGCAGATATACTAGTAACCATAATGATCACTGGATTGCTTTACTATAAATAGTAGGATATGTATCTAATACCAAAGAATATGCCTTGAGATATTAAAAATATCAACCTGTACTTGAAGAGTACAATGATGTAAATTGTATTGCAAATTCTGAGAAATCGAAAACTCTTGGAGAAGCAACAATATCTTGAAAATCTTTCAAACAAATATGCATTGCCCGTTCCACAATGGAATCAGAATTTATAGCCTCAGATAAGGCTGAAAAAAAAGCAGAATGACTTCGATAATTTTTGAAAGATATACCATTGTGGTCTAAGCCAGTGCCCGCCATATGTATTCACTACGATAATCAAGCAGCGATATTCGGGATACAAAACTTTATATATAATGGTAAGTCTAAACACATTCATTATAAACATAACACTATTAAGCAGTTGCTCTCAAATGAAATTATCTCCATTGACTTTGTATCATCAAAAGATAATTTAACAGATTCGTTTACTAAAATTTAAGTGGAGAGCATATAAACTGTGCATCGAGGAGAATGAGGCTAAAAGTCTAACCTTACCGAGTCAGCTTAATGAAAACCTTAGTGACTGGAGATCCATGGACTAAGTTCAAGACGAAAAACTAGTTATGATTAACTCTGTGAGTAAGCACTTAGGAGCTCGACTCCAACCCATTCTTATGGTGCACTCAAGTGCTTCCTACAAGTGGATTTAGAATAAGCTTAACGCATTTAATAATGTCTATATCTTGTTATTAAAATAAATGGGATAGAGTAGACTACTCTTAATAGAACTCTCACATATGTGAGTGTAGAGCTGGGTCGGCTTTTTGGGAGTCCCTGTGGAGGATGCGATTTCCTAAAGACTCTCTCTGAAATTAAGAATGTCTGGGCCAAAATAGACACAACTGAGAACCAAAGTTGATTTTAGAAAGTTAATGAGTCAGGCATGTTGACTTGGCTTACACAAACTGCTGACAGTTCAAGACTTAGTTCACTGATTGGTCAGTAAGTCTGATAAGATTTTCACTATAATAAGGTTTAAGACCTATTTCACTTATTCTGATGTAGTTTCTTTCCTAAAGTATCTTTAACTATAGAGTCAGTCTCTTAGTGTGTCAATTTTTTGAATCTTCATTCATGATGGGGGATTATTAGAGAAACGAAAAATTTCAAGTGAATCTTTGAGCTGAATTCAAGCATAATCCACTGTTAGAAATACATGGATGATGGTTGAAGTTGTTCTCCTTTCATTGAGGATGAACGTGGTAATTCACATATTCAATTTTGTTTTTAAATGAATGAGATATTCAAATCAGAAATTAGCCTAATTCAATAGCTAAAGGGGACCAAATGATGCAGAATCTTTTTAGTCCCACATTGGATATGGCGTGTAAAGTTAAGATGTTTAAATATAAAAAGTTGGGTACAAAGAGTGTGCCCTTTGGGGACTTGGAGTTTTCGCTCGCGTTTAGGGGAAACCATGAAAACACACGTGCACGCGCCATTGTCACCCACCCCGTCCCGGCCCAACGCCAGAGCCGGAGGGGGTGCGTGCGTGTGGATGGATTTGTGGCCGGTTCTTTTTGGATCGGGCCGCACTCGATTATGCGGGTGCGGTGCGCGTCAGAAAATCCAACCCGATTGCGGGTGCGGGTCATGCCAATGCGGATCAGAAAATCTGACTCATTTCAAACTGCACCAAACTATTGCAACTGCTCCCTCTAACGGATGTCAGGGAGCGCTATTTATAGCGCTTCTCTCGACCATTTTCAACACAAAAATCAGAAACAGAAGTTTAGAATTTATGTTTGAATCTATGTCTTCTTAAGACATAAATTCTTCTCATACTCTTTTCTCTTGCGGTGAAAAGTCCTCCATATTAAGGTAAACAATCTCTCTGAAGTTTGTCTTCGTCCAAGTACTTTGTATACTTTCAATTAGTGAAGGTACTGATTAACTAAGATTTGACTGTACGGTAATTTGGTAGTGATATTCAAATACCGTGAAGGAGTGTTGTATCTTAGAAGACCAGCATCAAGTAATCCGTTAGCACCATAGCGGGAGACGTAATTGTCTTAAAGAGATTCACTATAAGCGTACATTACCCATATATTGTATAATAGAATTAACGTTCTTTTTTCAAAAGTTATGCTGAAATATTTATTTTATAAATATTACTGTGAATATATTTAATTATATATTACGACTGACTAGTTTCAGTCTAATTGGTGTTTAAATGAGAAAGAGAACTGAAAGATGGTTCTGTAATTAAGGAACGTTCTATTGAACAGAAAACCTCCTACCTGATATTCACCGACCTGGCCAATTAGGTCGGTGATCTTGATTAGTTGTCAGAAATATAACATTTTATGCCAAAAAATAGAAGGGCAAGGGATATTTTTATAATTTTTACTTATAATTTCAGAATTCACGATATTTTTCGTTTTTGAGATAAAATCGTGAAGTTATGGCTATGCATTTCATTAATGAGATCTCAAAGAAACATTTTCAAATAAAAAGTTGCGACCAAGTGATGAGAAAACTCACGCATCGAATCTTAACAATCCATCCTTCTCACAAATCTTGAACAGTCGGCCTTGCTCCTTTCTTATTATAATATGTGAAAAAAATAGAGACTAATTGACTTATAGATTGTAAAAGAAATTCTTTTTGACTGAGTAGCAATTTCTATACTACATCTATTATTCCAATTTTGTTTTATCAGTGTGATTATTCTAAAATGAGATTTTGATTACATATAGCATGTTATATTCAGTTGTTCAATGATAAACCTGTGTGTGTTTCAGATAACTTATGATCTAAAAGTAAATATTATATCATGACTGATTTTCTCTTTTTGTTTCTTATATATTCCCAATTATCTGTTAAGTCCTCCGGAGATTCAGAGACAATTATCAGAGTTGCCGAGATTAATCAAACACTCACGAACAAAGAACAAAGAGAAAGAACACGAGATTTAACTAGGTTCGACAATTTGCCTACATCCTCAAGGCAGAAGGAAGAGAGATCTTATTAATCAAATTACCAATGCGGGTTACAAATAAGGATATAGCATGACTTTCAATCTTCATGCCAAGTACCTTCTTTACTTCACCTTGATCTTTTATCTTGAACTCGAAAGACAATTGTTTCTTCAACTTATATATCGCTGATCTACTCTTGGAATAAATGGCCATATCATCAATATATAGCAACAAATAAATATACTCTCCACCTGGTAAATTATTGTAGTAAATAGATGGGTCATATTTCACCTTGTGTACTTCTTGCCACATATAAAACTGTCATGTCAAACGCTTGTACCATTGCCTTGGTGTTGCCTCAGTTCGATAGCGACTTATTCAGCTGGCAAACCAAATTTTCTTTTCATGTAGCTTTGAATTCCACTGGTTGAGTCATAAGGATCTCCTCATCAAGATCACCATGGAGAAAGACGATCTTTACATCGAGATGATTCATCTCCAAGGCATACTGCGCCACCAATGCCAACAATATCCGAATAGAAGAGTGTCTTACAATGTGTGAGATGACCTTATTGTAGTCAATATCTTCTCTCTGTGCATAGTCTTTTGCTACCAATATGGTCTTGTAGCAAATAATAACTCCATCTTTAGATCTTTGCTTCTTTGATTACACCTATTTGCAATCAATGACCTTCTTCTCCTTGGGCAATTCTGACAATTCCCAAGTGTTATTCTTATGAAGAGATTTCATCTCTTTCAACATCGCTTCATATTTCATTTTAGACTCAGAATTGATTTTTCTTCTCTACGTATAGTTGTTGTTGTTGTACATATATTTGGAGTAACATCTTCAATGACTGAGAGTGCATAAGCCACAATTATATTTGTAGTGAGTTATATTGGCTTATGTGACTTTCTCCTTTCTTATTTAATTGCAACATAATCTTGGACCTGACCCATAACATGTCATTGATTCTCAATATCTTCATTATCCTCATCGGCTAAATGATTCTCGTCCCGTGTTAATGTCGGTGGAATCTCGAATGATACTGAGTTACCTGGAGTACGTGGAGTAGCATATCCCTCCACATGTTGTGATATCTTTGCGGTCTTCTTACTCTCCACTTATTGAGAGTTGATAGGCTTCATCATTGAAGTCTCATCATATGTGACATTTATGCTCAAAATTGTCTTCTTGTCTTTCGGGTCCCATAGCTTATAGCCTCTAACCCTCTTTTAAAACCAAAAACACATCTTTCTTCGCTCTAGGATCTAATTTGCCTTTCTTAACATGGTAGTAGACAGGACATCCAAATATTCTAAGCGAATCGTAGTCTTGAGAAGCTTTCCCTTACCAAACTTCCATGGGAGTCTAACCTCCTATCCAAACGATGGCAACCTATTAATGAGATAGCACACATACATCAATTCTTCAGCCCAAAAGAATTTTGACAATTTAGAATTTGATATTATACATCAAACCTTCTCCAGTGAGGTATGATTCATCCTTTCTGCCACTTCATTTTGTTGCAGTGTTTCTCTAACTGTGAAGTGACTCTCTATGTCCTCGTCACAACATATCTGCAGGAAAGGATCACTAATGTACTCGTCACCATTATTCGAACATAGGAGCTTGATCTTCCTTCCTATGTATTTCTCCATGTGCTTCTTCCATTCCACAAACAAATTTAGGACTTTTCCTTTATGTCTCATGGCGTACACCCAACAACGCCTAGAGAAATTATCAATAAATGATACAAAGTAATGTATACTTCCAAGTGATGTCTTGGTAGGTTCCCAAACATCCGTGTGAACTTAACGAGGAATCTTATTTTTGCGGTGAATAACAGTGTCAAATTTCACCTTGGTCTTCTTGTCAATGACGCGGTGTTTACAAAACTCTAATTTGCAGGTCTTGGCACCTTTCAACAATCCTTGTTTTGCGAGAGCTTGCAAATTCTTTTCACTCGCGTGTCCCAGCCTCATATGCCATAGCCTGGTTGAATCATCAATTGAACAAACTGAATTTTCCAGTTACCTTGTAACAGTATTACCTTTCAAGCAATAGAGGTTGCTGTGCCTGACACCCTTCAACACCACTATATAGCCTTTGAGCATCTTGAGAACTTTGTCTCTACCGGATACTCTAGGCCATGTGCTTTCGAAGCTCCAATTGAGGTAAAGTTTTTCTTCATCTGAGGAACGTATCTTACATCTTTCAGCTCCCTCACAATCACATCGAACATTTTGATAAGAATTGTACCTACTCTATCCATATTGTAGGTAGAGTCATCACCCATCTACACTAAACTACCGTCTAGCTTCTCAAAGCTAGCGAACCATTCCCGCTTGGGGTAAAATATGATAAGTAGCGCTCGTATCCAATATCTTCTTAGAAACATCTGAGTAACAAACTATAAGGGTAGTGATAGTAAGCGAAATAATTGACGAGTCAGAAGCTGAACCATCTACCAGTGAACTCTTCACCTGTGCGACGTTTTCTTCTGGCTTCAACTCCTTCTTATTGCCTTTGAGCTTCGGACAATTAACTTTTCAGTATTCTTTCTCTTTGCAGAAAGCACACCCGCACTTCTTTAAACAGTCCTGGTCTTCGATCTCTCATGATCGCTTTTTCCCCTTCTGATTGAAACTCTTTCTGCTTACAGTTAACGCCTCTGCTGGTGTGCTACTAAAATCAGTTCATGATTCACAAGAATAGTCGACACCTTATTTTAACTAAGGTATTTCTTACCATTTATAAGGGTGAGCATGAAGGTCTCATAATCATCATCTGAAAGATAGCTCAACATGATTAACGCTTTGTCCTCATCCTTGATCACTTCATCTACATTAACTAGGTCTGCAAGAAGCTTCGTTTAGTTGTTCATGTGCTCGCCGATAGAAGTCTCTTTCTTCAACTGGAAGCTGTAAAGTCTCCTCTTGAGATGCAAGCGATTCTCGATGCTTTTCGTCAAATACTTGCTCTCTAGGATCTCTGAAATCTTCCTTGCAGAAGTTTCAGTCATCACATGATACTTCAGATCATGTGTCAAACAAAATTTGAAGACGCCACACGCCGTCTTGTTCATCTTGTACCAATATTTCTCTGAGATCTCCTCTGGTTTCTTGTCATATAGAAGAGAGTCTTCCAAGTTTGATGTGGTCGGCGCATCCATCACCTTACATCTCCACATACTTAAATTGTTCATGCCATCTAACTTCACCACATCGATCTTTGATTGGTGAATATTCACAGTCTTCACCACTAATTGATTGACTTTAGTAAAACACAAATGTGGAAACTTATTAGTGAAAAGAGATCCAAATAGATAACGGTTGAAACTTTACCTCCAAATGAAACCCTAAATTGGATTTTGAGGACGATCTACTCCACTAATCTCAATGAACCTGGAAGCTCTAATACCACTTGTTGGGTCCTTCAGAGGTTCAGAGACAACTATTAGACTTGCCGAGATCAATCGCACACGCACAAACAAAGACCAAATATAAAGAACACAAGCTTTAACGAGGTTCGACAATTTGCCTATGTCCTCATGGCAGAAAAGGAAAATATCTTATTAATCAAATCGCAATACATTTTACACATAAGATACAACACCTCTCAATATATAGGTAGAGAATCCACAAAGAAAAAGAAACCAAAATTCTTGAAATCAAATAAAAAAAGAAGTCAGAATCCAATTTGAAAACTGGCAGACCCGACTTGCAGTTGACTACTAGTTGTGCATTTGCAAATTTAACTCTCTAGTCGGTCGACGGGCGATCAACCGACTTCACCATGTGCCATATGTGCCCACTAGTTCAAAACGCGTCTGCGCTGCTCTCTGTTGGTCGGTCAAACGAGCGACCAATCGACTTCGACCAACCGACTGATTCCTTTTTTTTCAGCTATGCACGTCGGCTGACCAGGCCTGTCTCTACTACTTTGTTGCTGCTGCTGTACACGTCGGTCGACCGCCTGGTTCTCTGCTGGTGTTGCCACCATCTTGATTTTAGATCCTCTCTCTCACAATATCTTTCTTATTTTAGTATATACCTCCTAAAATTCTTTATCAATAGACTCCTTGCTTTGTCAGTCCCTACTAAGGGCCTGTTTGTTTCGTTGCAAAATGTCGCAAGTCGTAAGTCGTAAAATGAGAATGGAAAAAGTGAACTGTAGCAGAGAAAATATATTGGGTTTTACGGTGTTTGGTTGATAAAGTGAAGTGTAAATGAAAAAGTATATTGTGTTTTACGGTGTTTGGTTGATAAAGTGAAAGTGTAAATGGTAAAGTATATTGTGTTTTACGGTGTTTGGTTGGTAATGTAAAGTGTAAGTGGAAAAGTTGACCACAAAATTAACTGTAGCAGTGATTTAAATATTATAAATACTATTAAATTAAATCTACTATTGTAAATTAAATTGTATTAATAATTTTGAGATAAAAAATTAATATTCTTAATATTTTATTTATAACAATAATATTAATAAAATATTACTATAAATAGTAAAATATTACTAAAATATTAACTAAATAAATAATATAAAATTTTAAGAAAATCTAAAGAACATTAATAAAATTTTAAGAATACTAATAAAATATAAATATTAAAAAATCTTTAAAAAATAATAAAATATAGTTATAATATTATAATATTAAAAATACTTGAAAATTATTATGATATAAATTTTATTATAATATATTATTGTAATATTATAGAAATATAAAATTAACAAAGTAAAATATAATTATAATTTAATAATAAATTATCATTATCGTATTATTATACTGAATTATTATTACATATTACCATAATAAAATATTAATATAATAATAAAATGTATTATGATATTAATAAAGTAATTTTTTATATTAAAAAATAAATAATTAAATATATAGTAAAGTATAATATTGTTATATTAATAAAATATTAACTCTAAATAAAATAATAAAAAATGGAATAAGTATTAATAAAATAATAAAGTATTAAATAAAATAATAAATAAAAATATTAAATTAAAATAGTAAAATATTAAATATTAAAATAATATTAAAAATAATAAATATTTAAAGATTAAAAATATAAAATAATTAAATAAGAAATTGAACACTATTTAAAATATTAAATATTTAATAATATTAAATTATATATTGATTATCAAGTAACTGTTTTAAACTGTAAGCGTACTACAAGTGAGAGTTACATGAACACAAAATTAACTGTAGCAACTACAAGTGAGAAAATATGAGTGTAAAAGTGAGATTTACATGACCACAAATTTAACTGTAGCAACTGTAAGTGGGAAAAGAAGAGTTGCATTTTGCAACTTGTTTTTCAGCGAAACAAACGGCAGAAAATGGAAAAGAAGTTTTACGACTTGCATTTTGCGGCGTTTTGCGGCGAAACAAACACGCCCTAAATGTGACAACTAAGAATTGCAGTGATGATACAAAATGCTCTTGACCATTTTAATAACGAAGGGCTTAATCCTTATACCTCCAACAAAAGAGGGCATAACTTAGAGCACAAATATTAAAAAAAAAAAAAATGTTGAAGTTAACTTCTAATCAGAAAATATTCCATAAACACCAGCTAACAGAATGGGGTGCAAGGTTTTTCTACACACCATGACATAAAACAGCAACTTAACCCCAATAAATTCGTAAAATATGTAAACACAAAAGCAAATTAAGGCGAAAGGATCTTCTACGTTACTTTTGAAAAACTGAGACACAAAGTCTCATCGTGACAGATGAGAGAATCCAACGGCGGAAGGAGGGGGCATGGCGGCAAAGTCACTCCATAACAAGAAATGAAACCATATTAGGCGGAGATCCCTCTTGTTCAAAGAAATAAAATATACTATTTTCAATTATTCTCGTTTTTTCCCTCGGTCTCCCTTTTTAATTATGATCTATGAGAGCATAAAGAAGAGATCAATTGACTTGAATTTGTGCTTGATTTGTTCCTGTATGAACCAATGGTGGCCGGTGTGTGTTGTAAGCTCACTTGCTAATAAGCTAAGGGGATCCTGTCCTTTGTTAGTTCCAAATTCTCATTAGGTTAGAAAATCTGCGTTCGTTATGATCATTTTTCCTGTCTTATAGTTTGCTCGCTATTCTTTATAGGAAGGGGGCACACCCCAAAAATTAATCACAAGATACATCAAGAAACTATGAAACATAAAACGTATGAAAATTCATGTGCAGACTCGATTTAAAGATGTTCGACTAGACGACAGAGGCCCACATAAAAGTGTCAAGCATGTAAGAAGCATAATCTCAACCGTCTATTGAAGATGACTACTATTCCATCTTTACACATGAATAGTGTACTTTTCGTTTTGTCTTTGATACATGGAATAATTGCCTAACGAAAAAGGATTTATCAAAACCAACTGAATAGAAGTTTTCTTCCATGACTCCTTTACAAATTTTGTCTGTTCGTCTATCCGTCTGCCACGAGAGAGAGAGAATAAGAGAGTGTCACCGGCCACCGCCCTCTCCTGTCACCCTTCCTCCTTCCTCCACCTCTCCCCTCCACCGCCCTCTTTCTTCTTCCTCTTCCTCATCCTTTTAGCAAAGCAAAGCTCTCTTCTTATTTTCTTGTGCCTCATTCACTCTTTCCTCTCCGCCACTTTACCGATCGGTTTCAGCACAGAAAGAACGGTATGCTAGTAATAATCGACTCATTCCAAACCACACAGTCCAAAATTGGGTCTAATCCGGCCCAAAAAAGCCCACCATCCAAAACACAATCTCTGAACCCAAATACTGACACACACTCTCTCGAATCCCCAACAAAATCCCCCGCACTTAAAAAAACCTAAAAAAAATCGCATGCGATTAGCCCACAACGAACTCTCTTATCTTCTCTCTCTCACGATGACCGAGACCCAGTGGCCCTCGTCGGAGAACCCGCAACCCGCTAATGCCGCAGCCCCGGATCATGCCGCCGTCCCGCCACCCGAGGATCCGCAACCCGCTAAGCGCCCGAAGAAGATCCGCAAGCTCTCCCCCTCCCCGCCCGATCCCACCAAGTTCGCGGTAGGGCCGGCGGCGGCGGCGGCGCCGGTCCGGGTCATCCCCCGGCCCCTGTCCGCCGCCGGCGAGATCGCCGCCTCCCTCCGCCACCTCCGCCGCTCCGACCCCGCCCTTGCTGCCGTCATTGACGCACACGACCCGCCTTCCTTCCACACTTACCTGCCCCCGTTCCAAACCCTAACCCGCTCCATCATCAACCAGCAGCTCGCATTCAAGGCCGCCGCCGCCACCTACTCCCGCTTCGTCGCGCTGTGCGGCGGCGACGAGTCCCATGTCGCCCCAGCCACTGTCCTCTCCCTCTCCCCATCCGATCTCCGCCAGATTGGCATCTCGTCGAGGAAGGCAAACTACCTGCGGGACCTCGCCAAGAAGTTCCACTCCGGGGTGCTCTCCGACGAGCTGATCTTGAACATGGACGACAAGTCGGTGATCTCGATGCTGACAATGGTGGAGGGGATTGGTACATGGTCAGTACATATGTTCCTGATTTTTTCGCTTCACCGGCCGGATGTGCTGCCGGTGGGGGATGGGGGAGTGAGGAGGGGAGTACAGATGCTGTACGGGCTGGAGGAGCTGCCGAGACCGTCACAGATGGAGAAGATTTGCGAGCTTTGGCGGCCGTACCGGTCGGTGGGGAGCTGGTACATGTGGAGGCTGAGCGAGGGAAAGGTAAACGGCGGGAACAGTGGAGGAGGAGGCGGGGGAGGAAATGTTGGTGGGGAGAATGGGCATCTGCTTCTGGACAACATTCAGGTCTTTTTGAGCTCTTATCTTGGCTTTATTCTTGATTTTTTATGCATTGATAAAAAAGATTGAATCTTTGTTTGTGTCATGTTGTTGCTTTTTATCTAATAGATGACAATGGATTTTGGCAGTTATAGGATTGTGAAAATGTTGTTTTCTTGTGATGGACATGACTTTTTTCTTTCCTGTTTGTGTGCCATTAAGTTGTTTGAGTTTACTGCTAAACTGGAGAAGTTGAATTGTGTCGTGCTGTTTGTATGCCATTAAGTTGTTTGAGATTACTGGTAAACTGGAGAAGTTGAATTGTGCCGTGCTATAGAATTTGCAGTGACGAAAGATAAAAAGGGTTTTGGCTTGAATTAGCCATTTGTTGAATATTGCACAACTTAAAAGGCCTTGTTATTGAATATGATGTCAAGTGTTGTACTGCCTTGTAGTGTCTGACATGGAAACTTTTGGAAAATCTGTCATGGGGACACACAGTTATGTATTCTAGATGAATATGCTAGTAGAGGAAATCAAGCTTAATTTGACATACATCTGAATGCCAGAATGTTTGGACATTCTCATGTATACATTAATCCTAATTTAACTTCCCAAAGTATGTGATTTATAGTTTGAGTCTAAGGTGTGCAAGTTAGATTTATCGTCAATTTAGGTCTTACTGCCCAAGTACTTCTCTTGTGCTGCAAAATCATGTGAATCACATTCAAATAACTACATAGATTTTCTCAATCATATTGAATATACAACATCACCAGATGGCCTAAAGCTTATAGTATATCTCAATAAAAGAAATTGTCTTATATTTACGTGACGGAGTATAAAACAAAAATGGTTACTAGAAAATACATACAAGGAGAGAAATTATAATAACAACTGATTAAAACTCCCAGTAGCCTTCCAAGGATTTAGGCTTGGTTTTGTGTGAATATGTGTAATATCCAATGTGTTCCTATAAGCGAACTAGCTGATCTTGAGCTGTATTGCTTGGAGGAGGTGCCACGGCCATCACAGAAGGGGGGATTTGCAAGCCGCTGCAGCTGCAAGGGTCTATTAGAAGTTAGTTTGCATGAAGAGTGAGCAAGGGGGAGACGGATGGTTGGAATAGTAGTGGTAACGGATGAGGAGGTGGTGGTGTGGTGGGAGATTGAGCAATGAGCATCAAAAGTCTTGCTTCTTGACAACATTATGCTCTTTCTGTGCTCCCTGCTTAGTTTTTGCTCGTGATATATTGATGACAACATTGAATCTTTGCTTATGTTATGCTGTTCTGTTCTATTGGATTGAGCTGCTGGATTGATGACAATGGCTTTTGGTAGTTATAGAAGGAATGTGAAAACAGTGTTTTCTTATGATGGAGACTACACTAGACCACTAGAGCTTAAAAGCTTTTGTTTTTGCAATGGTTGAAGTTATTTCTTGCTTGTAGTCCATTGAGTTAGATTATTGATGTACTGGACAAGTAAGAATGATGTCGTCCTGTGGGATTTCTAGGCATGAGAGAAATATTGGGTTTTAGCTTGATTCCGCCATTCCTTGAATACTTTATGTTTAAAGGTGGTACTATTAGATATTGGGTCAAGTGTTGTAGTATCAAGAAGTGTCCAACATGAGAACCTCGGAAATGGGATAATACCTACATATTCTAGATGAATAAGCTAGCCAATGAAGAGAAGCTTAATTCGACATAAGCCTCAACTACAGAATGGTCAGAAATTTCTTCTTATGCATCAATACAAATACAACTAATGAGTTATTTATAGCTACAAAGTCTCCAACTTTCCTGAATACATGATTTAGCTCAAATCTAAGATGTGTAAGTTATATGCTGCAAGATATGTACAATGTAATTATATCTTAATGCACTTTTACTTTCTCTGTGCTACAAAATCATATAGATCACATTCAAAGAAGTGTACACTCCTGATCATATTCACACATAACCAACCACACACAAGAGACTATCAACAAATATCCTCAATCTTATTAGTATCTCTCAGGTAAAAGATTGTCGTATAATTACGTGAAAATTTATAAAACAAGAATGGTTCCCAGGGAAAAAATATAAGGGTGATTATCTAAGGTACCAATTGGTTAGCTTTAAAGGGACAAAATTACCATGTCCAGGCTCTAAAATTGCAGACATGGTAAAATTTTGGTTTATTCAATTTTCAAGAACTCCCAAGCTTGGTTTTGATCAGGCAACACATTTCTTAACCAACACTGCCCTATAAGTGATATACGCTAGCCGAGTCCATATCATTAAAAACCCAATTCTCCCTTTTAAGAACACGTTGAGTTTTGACACGGTGTACCCATCTCTAAATGGGTATCATATGATTCTAAGGCAAGGTTCAGGTTAAGGTCCCTGGTCCAAGTAAGTTAAGTAACAATTCTATATTGGCTATATATATGCATGCAATGCAAATATAACTAATTGGTCCATACTTTGGTAAAATCAAATTTAGATACTACTCTATGTGGCATAGACATTTCTATCATGAAATTGTATGTGTCGAACATAGATATCACTTGCCCCACTTCTTGCCATGTCCATGTCATTTATTTGCTAATATTTTACAATTTGGTATGATGGTGTGTCCTGTTGTGTCAATGCTTTTTATAATCATACAATTATACTGGGCATCTTTCATATGGAAGGTCCAAATTTGAATTTGGAAGGCTAATGACTTTCATATGATGACTGATGCACCCTTTTAGTTTCTTGAAGTGCAAGTCGTCACGAATCACGTAAGTGTCTCTTTCTCCAACACGGCAAAAAATTGTAATATTAAGCATCCAGATAACACTACTCAAGGGATCCTCCACCTCAGCCCAATGACATGAGAGTTGTGATGTTTTAGGCCAAAGACGCGGGTTTTAGGACTTGCAACAACCACTTTTCCGGTTATAGGAGAACTAAGACATCATCTACCCCTTCTGTGCAGGTGGCAAGTTTTTTCATTTTCCCTCTCACCATCCTCTCTCTCACTCGCTGTACTCCACCGGATAAGAATCTCCTTGAGAAAGGAAAATTAGCTTTGCAATCTCGCAAAGAAAGTTCAAACTAGAGTTCATTCCGGGCATGGATGATAGCTGTGTTCTCGATGCTGCCGATCACGGAGGGCATTGGTGGTCGGTGGATACGTTCATTATTTTCTTGCTATGCTACCAGAATGTGTTCAGGTTGCAGGTGAGTTAGGAGGAGCGTGCACATCTTCTCAATCTGTTATGGCCATATCAATATGGGGAATCAATTGGTATATGTCGTGGTTGAGTGAGGGGAATGCAAATGGTGGGAACAATGATGGATGGGTGGAGATGGAGGCGGGTACCTTCAAAATATCCTTGAAATGTTCTGAGACTTTCTGGAACTTTTATACAAAATTTATAAGGTTTTTTTTTACGAAAAAGGAATTAGTAAACAGGTTGTGAAAACACAAGGTGTGCATATAATTCCAACAGGAAGGGGATATCTCTCCAAAATGCACGAAATGGATGTTCACACCCTTGAGGGTGCAGGAACTTATCACACTCAGGTCCAATCAGAATTCTAATGATCCTTTTTGGAGCCCTCTTATTGAAACCAATTTCTCTTTATAATCTTGATTCCAATGTACAATTCAATATCTTAAATTGAAATCTATAAATCTTATGATTTTTATCGTTGTGGAAAGTGGAAAGCTGAATGAAGAGGAAGAATAGTGCTTAGGTTTTAGGGGGTTTAGCAGTAAAAAAATGCCAATTCTATTTATACAACAAAAAGCATTAAAAATTTAAAACTCAAAAAATTTGGAAGGGGAAAGCATTTAAAGATGGAGGTGTTATGATATACATGAATCCTACTAAGTTTATGTGCTATACTGTAGAATCTGAAGACAAATATGTCAACAATACAAGGTCTAAGGAGACTATTTGAAAGAGCAAGGGGCAATGAACTTGTCAAACAATCGTTGTATTGTTGAATATGGTTATTTACATAATTCATGCAAGGGTTAAGAAATGTACTCTTATTCATAGAAAGAAATGAACATTGATACAAGGATGAAGCAAATATATCATACACCAAAGCATGTAATGGTTAAAATGTAAAAAATGTGAATGTAAAAGGCAAGAAGACATCAAGCAGTGAAAACTGGCAGGATGTTTTCTAAAATAAAAACAAAAAAGTAATAACAATATAAATACTTAAAAAATAAAGAAATTTTCTCTTCTGAGTTTATGTTCAATAAATACACTCAATCTTGTTTGAAGATAATAAATTAATCATTGTATAATTTTAAAGAGTGAAAACAATAATGAGCATCAATACAAGAATTAGCAATTTCTAAAGTAGATAATAAGAATTAAGAAATTAAGAAAAAGGACAAGGAATTTTATGCCAAATCTATTAAATAATTAAAGAATAACCTTTTAGAGACTTGCATAACCTTTGTTGTCGTAAGATACTTTACATTGTTGACTCCCACTGAGACTATAGAGAGATGACATACTGATAGGAGATTAGGGAACACCACTTTGAGCAGAACCGAATGATTTAAATCTAGTCGGTTATCCCACTTTGAAAAAAATCGGATTGAAATGAGATTTGAAGCTTGTAAAGTAGGTTTAAGCTAGGACATCAAGGTTTAAAGCAACTTGGAGGCTCTATAATATAGCTTTTGGTAGAAGCAAAGTCCCCACTAGCTGCTTCTGCTAAATCCGGGATTTATAGGGGTTTTCACAACAATAACAACGTCTAACCCAAATCCCATTGTTAAACAAATATAATTCAAGAAATCAACAAAAATAGATAATAGTTTCACGAAATCTAAGTCAATTACCTTGCTTCCCAAGCTTGTAAAGTAGGTTGAAGCAGGACATCAAGGTTTAAAGCAACTCGGAGGCTCTACACTATAGCTTTTTGTAGAAGCAGAGTGCCATTTAACTGTTTCCGCTAATTGGGGCTTTATAGGGCTTTTTACAACAACGATAACTTCTAACCCAAATCCTCTTGTTAAACAAATATAATTTAGAAATCAACAAAATAGATAATAATTTCATGAAATCCAAGTGAGTTTGCCTTGCTTCCCAAGAGAGAAGCTCTTTATTGCTTGATCGCCGAAAACTTCTTGATGGAGATAAATTTTTATCTTTCTTTGCTTCCTTTCCTTTTTTTTCCTTCTTATTTGTGGCTTTCTTTTCCTTCTTTACAACAATGATAAACCTTTTGTCTGAATATTTTTGATTGACTATCTGGGCTAGGGTTGCAAATAGATCGGATACAGATTGGATATTGCTTTTACCATGTCCGTATCTGCTTCAAACAACTTTTGTATGGATACGAATGCATATATTGTTGGATATGTAAAATTGATATCCATATTCACCAAAATCGGATGTTGGGTACATATCGGATATTAACGAATCGAATACAGATACAAATCGGATATGAGGTTAATGAATACGGTTACGAATTGACAAAACGAATATACTTATATTGCCATTTACCATAGAATAGAATCAAGAATTAAATATCTAGTAATAAGCAATGTTTTAAATATCGGATATCGGCGATATACCAGTCGGCAAAATTATATACCAGATAGGATACCGAGTGATATATCGCGATATGGTACTAAATACCGGTTGATATATCAATAGTTAATACATATAAGACATTATTAAAAGAAATAAGTTATTATCCAAACATCAAATAAAAATATCATTGAAATACCGCAATGAATATAGAATAAAATAAAACGATCTCTCAAGCAAAAAATAATTATCCAAATAAGTAACTATATCGACCGATATATCGGATATTTTATCTTGGATATCGGCCGATATATCGGCCATGTGGCGATATATCAGCCGATATATCGGTCCAAACGATATCCGGTAAATTTTTTTACTTATCGTATCATTTTGGATGATATACCGGTATATCGGCCGATATTTAAGACAATGGTTATGCCCTCTAAATCATCTAAAACACAGTTAAGTTATCCCTCCCTATTAGTCTAATAGAATAAAAAAAGGAATACTCCTTTTTTGCTTGTAAGTGCTATAATTTTTTTCTTCTAAAAGTCCAACATTACCCTTATCTCCTCTCTTCTCCTCTCTTCCCCATTATGAATCCATCTTTGAATCTCCTTCAACCCTGAAAAAACACCCGGTCCCTCTCTTCATCTCCATCCCCATTTCCATCAGAGAACCTCATTTCTATTTTAACACCTTTTATCTCATCTTCAAACCCTCTCAAAAACCCTAAAATTGATCAAAGAGGTGCCTTGAGCTCAAACAAACTCAAATCCCAAAAGTGGTCAAGGAGAGTGGAGCGATGAAGTTGCCATCAAATCAAAAGTAAAAAGGAAAAATGGCGGAGGTGTTGGTGACGTGGTTGTCATCAGTGATGAGGTCAAGAAGAAGAGAGGAGTGTAGGAGCGGTATGGGAGAGAGGAGATGGGTTGTCGTCGGCAATGAGATCAAGGAGAGAGTATGTGGTGGGATGTGGTTACTGTCAGTGATAACATCAAGGAGAGGAGCATGGCGGCGGCAGTGTTGGGGAGAAGAGGTAGTGGGGTGTTGTTGTCGTCGGCAATGAGATCAAGGAGAGAGGAGGTGGTGGGAAGCGGTTGTCGCGGGCTGTGAGATCAAGGAGAGAACAACGGAGGTGGCGGCGGCGTAGACATGGTAGCGATGTGAGGAGAGAGAAATTTAGAGTTGGAGGAAGATGAAGCCTTTTTTCCCCTTTCTTCTTTTCCTTTTTTCTCCTTTTTTGTGTGCGATCAACCAAGGGTATAAATGGTTTTTCATGATCTGTTTAAAATCTAACAAATGTTAACATGGAGGGTTTTTTTTTCTTGACTTAAATGATTTGGAGGGTATACCAATAATACACATGATTTGGAGGGTAAATTTCTAAATGTAGAAGATTTGAGAGGTACTATCTAAAGACCCTTTACTATTTTACCCTTAATCTGAAAACATGAATAAATCCTAAATTCCTTCTTACTCCTAATTTATTATAGCTAATCAATTTGGAATTTTGTAGTTCAAGATGCCTAACGTTCATTATTATTATGGAGACGAGTAGACACTGTAAGCATGGTTTAAAATCTTGATATTGGTAACGGTCGATATTTTTTTTTTTTTATCAAAATCATCAATATCGGCCCTGATATTGGCTAACATTATAAGGTTAATATTTGTATCACGTATCTCAAAACCCGATATAGTATTGCCAATATATATCTCGGAATCAGCTAATGTTTGAAACCTTGGTGTCAAGTATCTATGCATTGAGAAGTGTCTGAGATGGGAACCTTACAATATTTTGATGTTGGAATAGGAGTATATGTTTTAGGTGTTTACTATATTATTTTACTTAACATGGTTGTGACTAGAGATCTTTTATATGAAGTATTTTGGGAAAGTATTACGACCGTAATCTCTCTAATTATCATAAGTTAACATCTTGTATCTGTTCTTGTCTTTTTCCTCACCATATCACGAGCATGTCTGTTTCGTTCTTTCCTTCCCCGTATTACGTGACCTGCTTTGTTGTCTTGGCGTGTCTCAAATGTTTATAACACATGAACCGTCGTCATATATGTTTGAACCAGAACTAGAGGGAGCTGAGACTAGTGAAGAAACCATTCAGTCCATACAACTATTAAATGAGGATTCTATTATTTTCCCTTTAATGGGGACGAGTCTTAACTAGAAATAGAGGGTTGTCTAGTAATTTTCACAAAATGCTAATTGACTCTTCCTAATTTGTTGTTTCCCCTTATCAAAAGATTTGAGGGGCGTTGTCTTAATTGTGTGTATTAATGTTAGTCCTAGAAACACACAACTTTTCATAATTATTAAAAAGTTCGAATGGAATTTGCCTTAGATATAAGAGTTGTGATACTTGAAACCCAGTTTCACAGGCCTCAAGCCAATCAGATGTCAGGGGTGGAAGGAAATTTTTTTCGGTTACTGATTACCGTGGTGGTTACAGTATATAAAATTAAGTCCAAGGAGCATATCTAGTTGGTATGTTGGGGGTCGAAGGAATTTTTTTTCCTTTACTGATTACTGTGATTATAGTGCATGCCTTTTCTTATCAAGATGGCACTAGCTTGGAAGCGAATATGCTTTACAAAAGGAGTAGACCAAGATTATAAAACTGCTCAAGAAAGAAAAAAGAAGACAAAAAAAGGAAAAAGAATTTGGTTTATTGTCAATCTGGTACCTTACCGTTAGTTTATGTAGCACGGACACTTCTAGCATGAAGCCGTGTCGTGTCCGAAACGTGTCCGACACGCGTGTCGGACACACATGTCATGTGTATTTTTAAGAATTTGCCACGTGATGTGTCCATTTCAATATTGCCGTGTCCGTGCAATATAACTGTTAGTTCTTCCAGCAACTGACATAGGCTAATAGGTTAACAGTGATGCAAATAAGTTATAATAAATTTTCAGAGGAGAAGAAATATGAAATAGGCTTAAAGATGGCTTAGGATTTAAGCAGTCAAGATATATTCATGGAATGGTCTTCTTTCTCCTTGTCTGGTGCCATTGGTTCGTTCTTTAAGTGCTAGAGAATTCTGTGTAGAGTAATATTAGTCCCACTCATATTCCAGTAAAAAAAAAAAAAAAAAAAACTATAAACAAACTCATAGTCTTTGCACATGCCTAAAGAGGTATTGATCTGAACAAGTGCAAAGTGTTAGTTTTCAAGTCTGAAAGAACTTTAATTTGTCAACATTTAAGCCCTCAAATACTGTTGTAGATAGTAAAATGTAATTACATGGTCCTCTTATTCCTTTCTCTTCATTCCGCTATGTTCTATGTCCTTTCACGTTTTCTTTCCTTTACTTCTTTATTGACCACTCCTGATTTCTTGTCTGACATGGAACGGCAACAAGGACGGGCTTCCAAATTTGGCTAGCTTGACAAACTCCACGCCTCATGATCCAAGATCACTCATCCTAAGAATATTTGGTTGAGGCCAGGGGTCTGCTAGGCCCCTCCAAGAATGTGAAAATAATAAATATTAGTACTAGTTGGTATATTGACGTGGTGATTAAATTTGCTTTGAGCCTCTTATAGAAACTTAATCTGGGGGCCTCTCTTTAACCATAGGTTTCTTTTGCGTGGCTCATAAATAAGGCCCTTATAAGATACTGCAATTTGACTTTGTCATTATCGCATGAGTTATCTGTCTTTCCGAACTCCTACAGTTAGTTACATATATCCTCCTAACAGAATCAATTAAAAATACCTTATGAGGAACCCTCATTATTCTTTTTTGTATAGACTTACAACTGTTCTACTCTTTACATGTATGCTTTAATGAGAGTGAATATTAGAGCATTTCTATCCAGAATAGGAGTGCATGTATCAAAATCCTAAATAAGAAAAGTTCTCTATATAGAGTGATTCTTGATTGTTGTTGATTCACATTGACCGTGCAGTAAAAATTTAAAAAGAAAAGGAAACTGGAGGGGAATAACATGGACTTCCTTCTTTAATATTTGACTTTTTTCTGAAGCATTTTGGAGAGTCTCTGTAAATCATGGAAGACATCTACCTGACTAGAATAAATGACATTAATGGGGTCAACTCTTTAGCTTTTAAATTGTATATTTCAGTGGAACTTGATTGTGCTAATCATTAATGGAATCCCCCCACCCACGCCCCTACCCCACCAAAAAAAAAAAAAAAAAAAAAACCACACCCACATACACAAACCACCGAAAAAAGAAAACAATGTAATAGCACTGTTACATGCTAATGGTATTTATGCGTCTTTAGGTTTGAATAGTGAATGGACTTGCATTTATTTTTCATAAAAAAACTAGCTATTTTTGTAGATTTTATAATTAATTGTGTTTATCATATGTTTGTAAAATAGTTGAAACAAGGTTCAGTTATTCTGATTATGACTTTCTATATTACTATCTATAACCCTATGCTCGAACCTGTGTCAAAGAGAGTATTCCATAGCATCTCAGCTAATCTCTTTCCATAAATAAGTAGGTGACCTCTCTCTTATTTCTTTCCTCGGGATCAATCACGTTATAATAGGAATATTTGTTTTTTTACATTGCTGTCCAAGTAGTGGTCATCAATATTATTCATTTAATCATTTGTTAGTCTCCTTTCTCTTGTCTACTTCACACCCTGATTTTGACATATCTTGACGGATGCAAAGTATTTGTCCAGGTCTATAGGCTTTTCTTTTTGTAGTTCCTTCAGATATTTCTTGGCATTGGTTTGGTTTGGGTTTCAGTTTAGATATTCACAAATAAATATGAATGATCATTAATTTGATCATTATTTATTTCATATTCATTAATAAGATGTTCTATAGATTGACATAGTATTTATCGCTCCCTTATTGACATATTGTTTTCCTTCCTCTCCTCTCTTCTCATCTCCTTATTTTCATGATTTTGCCTTGCCAAGTTGCCATGTGTTGGTGTGTCTCGGGCTGTAAGGCCATATGTTGATGACATAGCATTGTAGCACATTAGTGTAGACACGAATCTCTATTTACCCACAATTGCCTTCTCTTAAAGTTGCATTGTTTCTTCAAGCTGACCAATTTGGATTTAGGTCCTATTGGACCAATAGGACAGTAAGATGAAACCGATTAAACATTTTAACCTTGATCAATGCAACTCCAAGCCCAACCCAAATTCATCAACTGGTCGAAGCCTTAATTTCGCTATCACCGTTGACAGAGATGAGTGAACAGCGCCAAATTGCAACATAAGTATTGGATGGAAACATGAGCAAAGTAACAAGCGCACCATCCCTCCATTTCCTTCCTATCGACTACGGCGAAAATTATGGTGTTGTGTTACAATAATGCTTCAAGCCTTTTCTAGCGATTTCTTTAGTTATTGGTCAAAACTACATTTTTGCCCAATTTCAGATCGCTCTTCTCCAAAATTGATGCAGAGCAGATGATGTAGACATAATGATGCTGAGAATTATGATTCTCAATGATGTATTTAATGATATTCCGAAACAGAGATCTGTTTTGTCCTGGAGTAACACTTGAAGGGCATAATGATATTGATTGTCTGATAATGATAATGGTATATTTTGCTGGTCGTTTTTTTTTTTAAAATTTCAAGCTCTGTGCGAGTAACGAAAGAAAAAGGCGACACATGACAAGTGTTTTCTATATCTTATGCCCATTGATGCAATAAGGTGATGCACCTACCATCCAGAACTCTAATGGATAAACACAGTTATTTTCATGTCACATTCCTCATTTTTGTTACTTTTTCCTTTACTTAATTATCGCTCTCTCAAGTACATTCTTTTATCTTTTTAATGTTCAATATTACACTGTTATATTCTCTCACTATATGTTTCTTTTAAGTTCTTAGTGATAAAGAATAACCGAACTATTGATGGGCCTTTAAATTCAGTAATTTGCTCGTGCACTGAAATAAGGAATTGACGAGGATTAATCTTTAGTTCTTGAGGTCAATTCCATATTATAGAATAACTGAACTATTGATGCGCCTTTAAATTCAGTTACTTCTTGTGTACTGAAACAAGGAATTGACTAGGAGTAATCTTTAGTTCTTGAGGTCAACTCCATAACCTTTTGGACTATTGCATTATGTGGCACCATCACAGGGAGGATGGGAATGGGACAAATGTGAAATTAGTCTGCCAGTCATGTGATATACCATCTCTATTTGTTGGACCTAGTGCATGGATATCTTCTGTGGTTGTGTCACTACTGTATTTGAAAGTTAATGGTTTCTTATTAGACCTTCTTGGTGAAGTCACAGAAAGCTGATCATCAAGCCTTTCTTGGATCAACTGGAATCCAATTCCTCTAGATGATATTATCAGAGATAATTTTACTGATTAGTTTTAGCACTTAGGCACCTGCTCATCTACATTGCTATTTTCTGATTAATCAAGTCAAACAGCATCTTTGCTGTGATAACGTAATGAAATACACAGTATCAGTTTCATGATAAGATTAATAGAGACATGCTACATCAGTTTGTAAGCTTCTCAGTGCTACACAGTTTCTGTGACTGTAATCTTGGCCTCCATAGTCCTTTGAAAACAGTATTTTCACTGGACGTGTTATATGTGGTCACTCCTAAAGAGAGAACATGTTTCACAGTAAACTTCATATGTGCGCAATCAATTATCTAGTTGGCATCACTGAATTCTTTGAGAATTGCAATATCCAGGGCGTGGTATCCACAGTATAATTCCCATTAGATAATTAACTGCTCATCATTGTAGGGCTTCTGATGACATGTTGATGCATCACGAAATTTATGAGGTGGCTGTAAGAATACTCTTGGTTTACATGCACGCATATTTTCCGCACATGCTTCAGAGATAAATCATTATTACCCATTGAATCTTTTACAGTTTTCCAAGCAACTCTGTAATTAAATCTCCAGGTTTCATTTTTGTTCACAAAGGTTTGCTTTGATCCCTTCAAACATTTATCTGATTTTCTTGATCGATATTTTGCAAAACAGGTAGACCGATGAATGAGGTGGCGGGTGGTCAATGCTGGAAGACCTGCCATAAGAGGAGGACACCATGATTCCATCTCCACCAGAAAGTAGTACTGTAGTTTGCTCTCTGTGTGTCTTGCAGGCTCGGCGTTGGGTGTAAACTGTAGTGTAAATATGCTTTGCTTGGCGATTCGGTTCAGTCCTGGCAAAGCCTTAGGCTTAAAAGAGTTTTGTGCCAATCCGGGTATTTCCACCTGTTCCCTTTGCTTTTGTGGATGCAATGTGGGATGTTCAGGTATGTTGTTGAATCAACAATCTTTATGGATTTGGAGTTTTCGGGGGTTTTATATTTTTAATAATGTGTCAGCATAACTTGTAGAACTATGATGCAAACTATTTGAGATTTAAATGTCATTTAGGGATTATATATGGTTTCGCTGTTCTATTGTTATTTTGCTTGTGACTGATATGCCATCCTTGCTAGATGGTCCTAATATTTGGTGAGAATTTGACCCTATTTTGTATAAATCTCTTCTTTACCTTTTTCTTTTTTCCTCTATTCTTTTGTTTTTGCTTCCCTTCTCTCTTTTTCCCTGGTAAGAGGGGAATGGATTTTCGAGAATCATTCTTCGAAATCAGGAGTCGCATAGGGTTTATGATCATTATTGCCTACCGGCAATTCTAACAATATTGTGCATAAAGTTTCAAGCTTTTCTGCTTCATCTATGAAATTGTTTTAGGTGAGTTTTATTTTTGTTTTCGAATTTCCTGCAGAAAATGAATATTTTGTTTATATTCCTACTATTGGTTCCAATGAGACTGTCCTTATCATTTGCTTAGCAATTTGTTACATATCACTGCCTCTATCATATCTTAAATTGGTCTTCTTGCACTACAGTAACTTACAACCATCACAACTAGTACTATCAAATCCAAAATTATGCTCATCTGTTTGTTTCAATTATTGGAGGATAGTGCAAGAGCATGTCAGATATATGGAACATTAACCCTTGTCTAGAATCATTCCCACAATCTTTTACTGTGTTTTTGTTGTGCCCACAGTTGATGCTCATCATCTCTTATATTCCGAAAACAAATCTCATCATCGGTGACCTCCATCATCGGTGATCCAACGGCTGTGTGATCTCCGTACCTCTCATCTGCATCTTTATCATTTCACTTCATCCCTCAACTCTCTGGGGAGCTCTCTTAGGATTCCCTCAGGGCTGGGGCCAAGGAAGTGACATGAGAAAAAAAAGCAGGCATTGGATGCAAAGGGGAGCTCTCTCCCTCTCTCTTGTACCCTCTCCCCTGTCTTGTTCAAGTCCATGCAAGTTTGTTCCCTCGCACATGGATCACATGCGCCCCCCCAAAAGAAACTCCCCAATTTGGCTTGTACTTTTTGGGCTTAGAACTAGCAAAGTTAATGGGGATTAAGGAGTGAGATAGATGGCAAAGGGAGAATCAATGATAGAATGTGGTTCTTGGTGGGGGCACAATGAACCCTTTTTGCACTTGGGGAGGGGAAGAAGTAGTTGAGAAGGTTGCTTAGGTGAGGGGGAGGCAATTAAGTGTTGTGGGTGATGGATTAGATTCAGTGTGATCTCATAACTTTGTAGGTAAGCCATTTTTGCAAACCATCTCTCTATATCCACATTTGAATGCATTTTTTTTATCATTTTTTTGAAGAGCGCGGATTCTGATTGGCTGAGAGAGTAAAGAAAAGAGAGAATTTCGCCTCTCGCTCTGCGAGTAGTCTGTGGAGTCCGGGGCTGACCATCATATTGAGTGTAGAGCTCCATGCATACAGATGCATGATCCTTTCATGCATTTGCGACATAGATTGTTGCCGAACCTATTGGTTGAATTGCGCTCTCATGGTCAAATTGCCTTGGTAGCTTATTTAAAAAAAAGATGATACCGATTCGATGTAATTTGTTTCACCACATCATTTATGAAACAATATTCCCATCTTTGTATTAAAAAAGCACGTTTTTTATCTCAATTATTATTATGTAGCCGAGAGCGCTCATGATCTGCATCTTTAACACGTCATGTGTAGGAACAACTCTGACAAGACTCGTATTTCTTATTAAAGATACGTAGATTTCTAGTTTAGTGATGTTTTATAAGCATCGACCGACCCGTTTCATAAGGAAAAATCAATGAGAAATGAATTATCCTTTTACGGATCAAATTTTTTAACTCAAATCTAAATCAAAGACTATGATTTATGACTGTTTTTTCCTTCTTCCGAGGTATGTACAGGTCCATATGCCGTGGAGCCTTAAGTTAAATTTGAGGGAACAAGTTTTTGAGTTAGAATTAATCATGCAAACACCATCAATTATGGTGTTTGCCTTCAGAGTGGTCCACCAATTTGAAACCATCCTAGTGAAATGCAGTACCAAATTTCGTCACATAGCAGGCAACCTACGCGAATGACTTTCCAATGATAGTAAATCGATAGAATGAGTTTACCTCTTGTAGTTTATAACCTTTGAACCCGTGTTTTGAATTTGTGATGACAAATAGGCGCTCTAACTAAATAATGTCTCTAGTATTTTTTTTTTTTTTTTTTTGAAGGTAAATTTCGAGATATCACAGAGACACCCCACACTCTCATCTTAAGAAAACTTGGTGATCAACAAGCCCTCCAGACAACTCTCCAATATGTCGTTGAGAACCAATAACTCGATTCATGAAAGACCTTTGATTTCACACGGTCCTACGTTCCGCTGTTTGGCAACAACCAGTACCTGGACGAGACCATCCTGTGAGCTCGAGAAGCAGTCATCCAACCAATCGACCCACGAGTGACGAGAGATACGGATACATTGTTGATTGCTTCCCATTCGAGCAGATCGACTGGACTATTTTACCTGCATTCGTCACATAAAGCTCCAGGTCCTCATGATTTCACTACCCAATTCTAAAGGTGTCGTTTGTATGTCATCAAACAAGATATCACATCTTTGATGCAGGGATTGCTTCCTGAGTAATTGAATTCCAGCAAAATATAACACTGCAGAGATTGACACAGATTAAAGCTCTAACTACCCACATCATAACTTCCAATGTGTCGTGTTTTCCGTACATTTTCGTCTATGTATGAATAAGATGTATATAGACACATGTATCCATGGATTTTTCGTATTAGAACTCAGGAGCAGCTCCAACTGTCTAATGTCCTGAATTTTAGATAGAAAACATAGAAAAACTATGTAGGAGAGAGTATTTCTATGTAGGAGAAAGTATTTAGTGCTCCATGAGTTCTAGCGACTCTTTTTAAGGCACAGATATTTGCACTTACCAATTTGATTAACAGACCCAACAAAATTTATAAAAAATTAACAGATCATTATAACCCTAAATAAACATAATTTTAAAATTACTTAAAATTATAAATTTTAACCTCCATATGAATGAATACACCAATCCAATGGTTAAGATACCCACATAGCTTAATCCTTTTTATTGATTAAGAAACTCACCCATTGATTAAAAAATCTTAAAAAAGTACATCTCTTCTAAACTCTAAATTCAAATACATTACTTAATTTTAAGGTTATGGATAAGTAATTAACCACTTGGGATGGTAAGGTAAGTTTTTTTTACTGTTTAAATTCTTTTTTTTTGTTTTTACTATGTAAAATCACATTTTTTTAATTTTTTTTTTTATCGTTGTTCGTCGTATTCTGTTTGGCCAACAAAGGCCGAACATTTAAACAATATTCGACCAGAACCAACCAAACATAGAAGAACTTGTTCAATCAACTAAAACTGAACAAGTTTCTTCTGTTTGGTCTGATTTGACCAAACATGAACTACATGTTCGGTCACTATTGACCGAACAGCGTTGTCGTGTTCGGTTCCTCAGAACCGAACAAATACAGATACAACTTAATGGTTTTTTCTTCTTTGGTGATACAGAGATAAACATCTACCCATTGTAGCAATACCATTACTGAGTTGATAATTGATTATAGTATGGACTTCACCACGTACGAGATATTTCAAACTCGTGAGGCGTTAATCAAATGGGTTTGAGAAGTTGGCAAGTCACATGATTTTATGATCATTATTAAGAAGTCTGATGTTCCAAAAATTGGTAAGAAAGGAAGAATATTTCTTAGTTGTGAGCATAGAGGAAAATATAAAAGAAAAGAGATAAAGTTTAATGGGGAAGATACAACCGAGCAACAACGATCAAAAAGTACTGTTACAAAAAAATGTGATTATCCGTTCCTACTAAAGGGTAAGGAGTTGTCCAACGAAGAGGGGTGGATACTTTTGGTTGCATGTGGTGTCCACAATTATTTAGCCTCAGATCATTTGGAAGGACATTCCTTTACCGGTAGATTATCTGAAGAAGAGGAGATATTGGTTCTGGATATGTCTAAAAATTCTTGTTCGGCCAAGAGATATTTTGCATATATTGAAATAAAGAAATAAAACTTAATGCTAGCACAATGAGTACAATTTATAATGTAAGAAAAAAGTTTAAAGTTGTGAAATATGAATGCAGTAACTAATGATCAATCTTTCAGAACACACATATATTGAGGTTCATAGAAGTTGTTTTGATACTGACACTGTTAAAGATATTCTTTGAGCTCACCCGGCTAGTATTGAGTTGTTGCATGCATTTTCTTATATGTTTATAATAGATTGAACATACAAAACTAACATGCATCGATTATCATTGATGGAGATTGTTGGAATAACAAGCACTGATATGACTTTTTCAATTGCTTTTGCATGTTTGGAAGTGAAATGGGAAGACAATTTCAATTGATGCTTTGATAGTCTGAAATGCCTAATGCATGATCGTTTGATGCCATCTATTGTTGTAACTGATAGAGATTTAACACAGATGAATGTTGTAGAAAGAATATTTCTTACCTTTTGTCATTTCTTGTGTAAATGGTATATAAGAAAAAATATTATTGTTCATTGCACGAAAATCTTTGATACTAAAGAGAAAGTCGACATATTCTTCTTTGGTTGGAATTTACTGGTATTGGCTGAGACTGAGGAGAAATTTGTACGATTATTTGGTTGGCTTAATGAGAATTTCTAAGACTACCCTAAATTATTAGATATGTGAACAATACATGGATTGCTAAGTATAGAGAGAACTTTGTCGCTTATTGGACCGACATGATGATGCATTTTGGAAAAACATCAACGAACAAGTATGCTTTTGGTCATTCTTTTACACTATCGTGTAATTTACAAAAATATATTTCCTGTATAATGTTGTTAATATCAAGTTATCTTAACTATTCATTATCTTATTTTTTTCAGAGTTGAGATTGCTCATGCAAAGCTGAAAAGGTATCTAAGATCATCTCTTCAGAATTTTGAGACTAGTTGGAGTAAAATTCATGCACTTTTAGAGTTGCAACACACTAAAATAAAATCTTCTTTCGAAAAGAGTATAAATGTGGTATTACACAACTTCAAGTCATCTCAGTTCAAGTCCCTGCAAAGTGTTGTATCCATTGCTGCCCTAAATAAGATTGTGGAGGAATAAAAAAGAAGCAACAATGTTAGTGTTGATGACAATGCCTGTAAGTGCATATTGAGAAAGACTCATTGACTACCTTGTGCACATGAGTTGACTGAGATGGCAGAGTCAATATACCCATTCTCTTAGATTTCATTGATAGCCATTGGAGAAAACTAAACATGTCATCATCCGTGCCTATTGATTGCGAAGTGATAATTGACGTAAGAAATTGTTGAACAGAAGAAATAGACACGATAAGCCAATGCTTTATCAAAGTCAACGATTCTGAGAAGATAATCTTGTTGAAGAGAATACGAGAGTTGGTTAATCCAAGTACTTCTTCTCTTGTCGAACTTGAAGTTAAGATAAAAAAAACTTGATAAGAATGTTGCAAAAAATGAAGCATCGACTCGTCGACTACCTATGGCACATGAATCGATAACTTCTGCACGAGATAGCTGTTCGGAGCTGGCATTTCAGAATAATATTCAAGTTTCTTCCAAATTAGTAGTGCGACCAAAGGAAAAGGCATAATTTCTTTTTATATTCATCAAACATTTTATTTGAATTAAATATTAAATATTTTGTTAACATTTCAAATGTAGGTTGTTCGGGCACGTTCTTCAATTAGGGTAAACTACTTAGCTCAATTTCTGAAACCAATGAATTCATGACATGTACATGTAAAGGATGTGCAAGTTAGGGGTGAGCAGAACTTGGGTATAACCGAAATAACCTACTGAAAATTGAAACCCAAACCGAACCGCTTTAGTTCGGTCGGATTTTAATTTTGGGTTCTGAAACCCGAACAAGACCGAACCGAACCGAATGATGGTCTTTACTATACTCGTTCACCTTTACTTGTTACCATCCATAAACGTGAGAATACAAGAGCAATAGTAAATCCATACAGGTAAAATTCTAAAAGTGCCTTGAGCACAGTCTAACAAACAAGAGACTTAGGAAGCACCAACAACCATGCAGCAAAATCCCATCTACAATGATGAAATTTCTCAGAGGGCAAAATTTTCCCTTTTTACTTATGTTTTTTCTTTTTTTTCCCTTATTTGTTATTGGTATTTAGCTTAGACATCGCGTTTATAGGATTTACAACTTGGAATTATCAAAACATTCCACCAGTAGAATTCAAAGTCATACATTTACAAATTTACATAGCTTGCACTATATCAAAGTGCAAAGCCAAAAACACAATTGTCCTATAGATGCCTGTTGGGATGAACTTTGTTGTATATGTGAGAGGTCAGCAAGACAATTTTGCTTTACACCAGTGTCTAAAATCCTACCAGAAAATTCCACTTGCTTTCTTTTCTCTGCTCTTCTTTCTTCTATATTTGAGGCAATGTAAAATACAACAAAAAAGATGTTCAAAAGGCTCACCTGAAGAAGCCCACCAAATGGATACAATTGTTTTCATATCAGACCGTAAAGGAAAAAGACCACCAAAAATGCAAGAAATAATGAAAATATATGGGCATAACCGAAAAAATCGAACCGCGCTACGTCGGTTCGGTTCCTAAGTCTAATTGATTCGGTTTGATTTTGTAAAAATTAGCAAAAATCGAACCGAACCGAGCCGACCGATGTTCACTCCTAGCGCAAGCGGATGGTAATTATGGATATCGAGCTGTTGTAAGTTTGCTGGATTTTGATGAGGCAGGATAGACTCAAGTCAGACATGACCTGCTTGAAGAATTGAATACCTATCCCCATTTATATGAAGGTGTATATGAAAGTTGTGAACGTGTGAAGGAGATAAGATATTCTCTGAGTGACTTTGACGGTGTAGTATCATATGACAAGTGAATGATTATGTCTGATATGAGATTCTCGTATCATCTCATTATAAAGTGGTGTTAATTTTTTTATCATGACTTCAGACTCTAACTTTCTTACCACTTGAACTCAGCCTGCCCCTACTGTTGCACGCCGATCCATTTCAATTGATTTGGTCAACAATAACCATTTCATTGAGTTATATCTATGCAATGGACATCTAGTACCCCCACTAACATATAAGTGGTACGAGTACTGACAAACACGTGCTGAAGGCTGGGACAGTGCATACATGAGTGGATTGCAGATGTACAATGATTTGTTCAGTAGCTCTAATGATTTTGCATGTACAATCAATATTGATTAAATATTGACTTAAATTGATACATGATTGGATTGTGATTTTTGAATGTGTATTTTATTTTGGTTAATTTATGAAATTTTGAAACTCGATAGCTGTACTTTGATTTATTTATGTTTGAAGGTTCAAGTTATTTTTGCATGTAGAGATTTGGTTTATTTGCCTTTTATGAAATGGATATTCCTTGACGCAACAAACCAAGAACAAATTGATTTATTCTGAGATATCATTGACTGGTCCTACGAATGGAACATGAAAGAGTCAATATCCTCCGCGAAACCCTTATATTTTTTATTTTTATTGAAATATTGTCTTGATTCGATATGCTGGTAATCACCGATATACTCATATTGGTGACGTTAGTCTTGCTGTTAAGAACTGGACAACGGAACAAAATAATTCTGTTTGGTCGTCGATGACCGAAAAAATAAGATTGGTTGGCCGCTGACGGTCGAATAAAAGGCGTCCGAATAAAAAATTTTGTTCGGTCATCAAGGGTCGAATAGAACTACTCTGTTCGACACTGACATGCCGAACAGAACTATTCTGTTCGGTCCTGCCTGGCCGAACAGACCTCCTAACATTGAGGTGATCAACAATGTGATTTTTCTACAGTGGGTGGTCAACAATGATTCAGATACAACACAAGAAGGGAAAAAAAAGAGAGAAGAAAATCTTACATGAAAAGCCTTTGATAATAAAAATATTATTTTCAAAAAATATCACAAGTGCTCTGAACCATATACAAAATGTGCATTCATCTTAATTCAAAGAGCTCGTCAAATTAACATCTCAATTCACAAAGTTTTCATTAAATTAACTAAGTACTTTAAATTACACGAGTTCAAACGTTTTACATCTCAACTAAACAAAAACTGCAAACGACAAAGTTCTATTTTTTTTGTTTATATACACGGGTATCCTTCATCAGGTATCCTTCTTCACTGCCTTCAAGTACTTGTTTCATATTTTATACGGTATTATGCAAATCAGGTATAGTGTGCTCTTCATGACCCCCCCTTTGAAGCGTGGGTTCGCAAATCCACAATGTATGAGCGACGCGCTGCAAAAGAAATTGGAAATGCATCAAAATGGGAGATGGATACTTAAACTTAAAAAATATTTGAATATTTTACCTGAGCAAGGATGTTAGGTGAAACATCCGTGACATGTGTTTGTATTTCCGCGCCCGCGGACCTGTGCACCAGATTTTGAATGGCAAAGTGAGATATTTGGAGATATCAATCTATGTATTGGTCTATGACTTCCTATTCATATGTCACTGGTATACTCTTTTCCTCTTCAACAGTAATGTAAAGGTAAACGAATTAAACAAATGTCTAAATGCAAGTCTAATCATTTTTTTTAGCTTTTACAAGCACAAGTTGATGTTGAGGTTAGAAAAGTATACATAGTAGGTTAGACAGATAAACAAATAGTTGCAGAAAGCTGAATTTTGCAAGACAAGCGACTACAAGAAACATAGGTGAGTAGTTCACCACAACTGTCATGGAAACGTGGCTTTGGCCGCGTTTGCGCGGCAGATTTGTGGACTCTGGTGCTCTGCTTTCTTGGGCAGAGTCACATGGTTGCTATGTATGTTATGCAAGTTCTAAATTCCTGTAATCTGCCCCTATGCATGCAAACAGAGAAGAAAGAAGTTAACCAATTAAGTAAATTAAAAAGATTTCTTATCGCCCCTCTCTGGCAACGGCGCCAAAATTTGATTAAGGCTGCACCTGCATAGAAAAATAGAAGTTAGAACTGGTGCTAGGTTGCTCAATATTACCGCTATAGCAAGTGGATATGCGGGTCGTGATCCACAAGGAGGGACTGTGATAGAAGATTTTAGTAAGTTCTTTCTAAGTTACTAACTCTGGTTAAATCATTTTTTCTTAGTTTTTAAAAAGAAAATGTTAAAAATTAAGTTAGAAGAAGAAGACGATAGAAAAAATGGTGTTAGTGTTTAGATGTGGATCTAAACTAAATTAAAAAGAAAGAAGAATAAAGAAAGAAGTGTTCATTTTTAGAATGATTCTAAACTAAGAAATCAAAAGAAAGAAAGAAAGAAAAGTAACTTACCTCTTTTGTTGATTATTTACCTTGGATCATTGGCGACGTTTAACTTGATTTGGAGGCAATCAACGTATAACTCATAAGAGTTGATTTGAGTCTCTTCCACATTACATCATCAAAACTTTGGGAGAAAGCATGAAATGATGTGAACTGAGACTAAAACCCATCGTCATGAGCTATCGGTGGTACTCATAAAGGCAAGGTAATTCGATGCTATCTGACTCACTTGGTTAGTACTCATGCAAAAAGAAATAAGGAGAAAAGGTAAACTTTAGATTCAGTTAAGAAACGCTGAAGGAAAAGACAAAAAATTACATCAGTGTCACTCTCAATACAACTCTTCCTCTCCTTCTTTCATGAATCTCTTCTCTAATCTAAGTTTACATAAAAACAGAAAATTATATAAGAAATAAAAAGAAAAACCTAATTTAAAATTAAAGGAAAAGCCTAATTCTAACACTCTGCAGGAGTGGCGCCCATCTGCCTTTAGAAAATACAATATTTATAGGAGAATTTGGATAAGAGAGAAAACGAAGATAGGGGTAGCAAACGCTCTCCCAGAGTCAACCAGAATGCCGCGGAAACGTAAGTTTAGGCCGCATTTTCGCGACCAAGATTTGGCCTCTTGGCCAGATCCAAGGGCTCGTATACTTTGATGCTCCAATATCTCCTTTTACCCACTTGGTTTTTCAGTTTTTCTCTGAATTTGGTGATATCCTGTTGATGTTCAAGTTAATCAAATGAATTTATAAAAATTCGAATTTAACCGATTTTTATTTGGTGTTATCTTCTTTGATATGCTCTGATCGACACTTGTCCTTTTAAATCTTCTGTCTCAATTCTTGATTTTACTTTAAACTCATTTAAATCTAAATTTAAGTGGGTTTTTGGGCTCATTTTCTCTCTTTCTTTATTAAACAAGCCCTACACAAATTTAGACAATAATTAGAATTAAATAGCATAGTTTATTATGAAATAAATATAAAATGTGACAATAAATAATGCGATATTAGTGACTGATCAACTTCTAACTGGTTGACTGTCTATGAGAGGTATATTGCAGTAGTCTAACCACAGGTTAATCGCCCAGGTTGGGGTAAAATTTAGCGGGAGGTATCCGTGCAGAGCAATGAGCCTTAATTATGTTAAATCACTGGTTTTCGAGGATCATGTCTCTTAATTCTCAACCTTCGACATCGATTTGACCAGAGTCAAACTCTAACAACTTCATCCTGAGGTCAATCTCCTATTGAGTTCAAGATGTCCCTAGGGCTAATATCTACTTAATTTTAAGTTAGGATTGGGCTAGTGAGTGAGGAGATGATTTTCAGGCCAAGGAAAGATAATGACTCCCCTATCTTATCTTTTTTATCGAATTTGCCCTTAAGTTTTTTTTAGTGCAAAATGTGCAAGTATATAGCAAAAAGTACACTTCAAGCAATATAAATTGCTCAAAAGTGTTTCCTATGCTACATGAAATGCAGACGTACCTTAGCTCCAGCTCTTTTCAACAATAATGAAAATGTAATGAAATTAGATAAATGACATAAAATGCAAAGTCTAAACTGTTTTTTAACATTTATAAACAACTTGTTACTATTGAGTTAAAAGAGTGAGCAATGTTAAATAACAAAGAAAACTAATAGCAGTAGAACTTGTATTTTGCAAAGCAGCAACCTTAGAAAAAAATTTCAGTCAGTAGTCAACTAGAATGACGCCCAAACGCGTATTTTGTCACATTTTCGCGGCAAACCAGTGATTCCTTGTGTTCTGCTTTCTGTTGGCTCAGAGGCCCATCACTCTAGTTTTGATGATGATTAACTCATGTAGTTATAGTTTACTAATAATCTTGTGTTTAAATAATTTCAGTGATTGAGCAAAATATTAGTAGGTGTTTGACTTCAACAAAAGAGTTTTAGAGTTAACACATGGTGATTTAAGAGCTCGCGCGTCAAGATCGCATCTAGCACTCGGTTGGAGTCAAACTCGTTGGATCATGTTTGGATCGAGTCGGCTTGGAGACAAGAAGACCTCGGTTTGTTTAGTTTAGTAGTTTAGATCTTGTGTAAAGATTAGATAGTGTTGATATGCTCAAGTTCACACACACACAAAAGTTAAATTTTATTGGTTTCGGTTTTCGGTATAACTGATTTTGGATTTCATGTCAAAAACATATATATATATATATATATATATATATATATATATATGTATGTATGTATGTATGTATATTGGATTCTATCCATATACATTATGTTTTAAAGTTGTTTCAATATCATGTTTTGTATTTATACAAGTTTTGGAGAAAACGGGTTTCCATTTCAAAGTTTGATTTTTGGAAAATTCGGTTTTTGTTTAAAGGCCAAATTTCAATATCAGAAACATGGTTCAAATAGTTATAATATGTGTTGAATTTTAGTCACACATATTTGTATTTCAAAGATCTTACAAGAACTTATTTTTGTGAAATTTATGTGATTTTATGGGATTTAATTAAAATTAAAAAGACAAGTTTTCAATACCCAAAAGACCCAGCCAGATCAACTGGCGGGCGATCGGACCAGTGATCGGTCGAACGGAGTGGTCGACCAATATGCACGAGGACATGCACATGGCCAGCCATGAAGGCCGGTCGACCGCGCGGTCGACCGACTGAAAGCACCCCACTCTCAGGTGGGGCCGGCCGGTCGACCGGAAGGTCATTTCTGACCTTTCCAGACTGCCAACTGGCAGATTTTTGAGAGGATATATATATGCCTTCTCTTGAGTTGTTTTTAACAAGTTTTTCAGAAGAGAAAATTTCTCATCTTTACAAGTGTTTTACATCAAAGTTTTTAAAGAGTTTTTGTGCCAAAAAGATTTATCTTTATTTGTTTTAAAGGGTAGAAAAAATTAAAGAAAAATAGAGTATTTGGGATATTGGTTTTGATCTTTATTTCTATCTTATTCTAGTTGTTTTCTCAAGTATTTTTCTTTGTGTTTTGATTTTCAAACACCTTGATTTGTTACACTAGAGCTATCTATCCTATCTATTAGGATCTTATTTTGGTAAGAAAATTGGTTTGTGGTTTGTTGAGACCACCAAGTGTTGAAACCTTCCTTATATTTATTGTTATCCCTCTTGTGTAGAGGCGATTGTGATGGTTGTGTTGGTATCCCTATAAGTGTAGAGGTAATTGAGGTTGTTGTTTGGCTTAGTGCCTTATCCCTCTAGTGTGAGGTGATTATTTTTTGGCTAAGTGTCCATCCCTCTAAGTGCAGAGGTGATTGTTGTTGTGCCTTACCTCTTGTGTAGAGGTTGTATTTGTTGGAGAGAGGAGTTTGTGTATTCTAAGTTTGTATTACCTAAATCCTCTGTGGAGGTTCCATATGTGGGAAGTCCTATGTGGACGCATAAGTGAAAATCCTTTTGTGTGAAGGTGGGGACGTAGAGCAGTGGCTCGAATCTCGAAACATATCTTGGTGTTTGCGTATGATCCACTATCTCTTAACTTTCTCTCTCTTATATCTTGCATTGCATCATATTGTTTATATCTTATATATGCTTGATATTGTTTGTGTGCCTCACTTGTGTTAAACCAAGAGAGCTTCATATAGCACATCAACTCTTATTTAGAGGAATTTAGAGGAGTTAGTCCAGAGCCCGTCACCAGAAATTCGGCTACACTCTTTGGTTACACTAAGTGTGTTGCAATTAGTTTTTAATTCCGCATCATTTGTCATTAGATTAGCCATTCACCTATTCACCCCCCTCTCGGTGTATTTTCACTTTCTTGAGCAGAGGCACACGACTTCTTTGTATCTTTTACAGCTTATAGTTTCCTGAAATTTGCCCCTGCACATAAAAGCAGAGAAGAAAAATCAATTATTTAGTAAATAAATAAATATCGTCCCTTCCCCGACAACGATGCCAATATTTGATCGAAGTTAAAGCATCGCACAAAAAATAGAATTGTTAAATGAGAGTTTAGAAATTGTGCTCTAGCTTTTTCAATACTGCTGCTATAGCAAAGTGGCTAAGCGGATCGTGATCTACAAGGGGGATATGATAAAAGCGTTTCGATATTGTTTAAGTTACGAAATCAGTTAAAAGCTTATTCTTCATTTTTAAGAGAAAGGAAAGAAAAATAAATTAGAAGAGGATCAAAAAGAGAAGAAGAATTAAAGAAGAAAACATTATGACTTTTAAGATGATTTTAAAAGAAGAAATTAAAACTTAATAAATATCATGGCTAAAAGCTACTAAGTGCTCCTATTAGTGTACTTATCCCTTGATGCTTATCTTTCGTTGGATCTCTAGCCACTTACCAACCTCGTCTGGAAGACGATCACCCCATGGTCCATAAGAGAAGATTCACGTCAACTCTGCATTACATTATCAAAAACACTATAGTTTAAGTATGAAATGATACTGAAAGAGAAGTAGATCCATCATTATGAACCATCAATAGCACTCGCAATGGCAAGGCTATTCAAATGCTATTAGATTCACTTGGATCACAATACAAGCAAGAAGAAGAGAAGAAGAAAATTACAAAGTAGAGTTTAGCCTTAAAAGAAGAATAGCATAAAACAAAGTGAAATCGATTAAAAGATAAATAATAAAATAATAGTGAAAGATTACAATGGTGTCACTCTCAATACAACTCTCTCTGTTTTCTCATGAATCTCCCTAAAATCTTAGCTATGTCTAAAAATAGAAAATTACATAAAAAGAAAAAAGAAAAAGAAAAGAAAATCTACACTAAACTAGAAATAAAATCCTTACCTAAGTTCTCTGCCCTCCTGGTCTCTGCTTTTGGTGGTAATTATAGGAGAAGATGAAGTGGGAAAGTCATGTGGAGATAAGAGCAAAAATACTGACCAACGACCAACACCTTACCATGAAAACACGACAAAAGCCGCAAATCTGTGGCTTGGATCTGGCCGTTGGGCCAGATCTTGAGCGCGTGGATTTCCCTCTTCTATTATCCTTTGATTTTCAAGTAGGAGTTGCATTTATCTCTAGATCTTCAGGATATATGTCGCAATCCTTAATTGTGAATTTAAATCCATTTAGATCCGAATTAAATAGACTTTTTGGACCCAATTCTTCTCCTTCTCTATTGAATAAAAGTCTGCGCACCATTAAACAAAAAGAATATTAAATAACAGAGTTTATTACAACATAAATATGAGAATAGGAAATAATTATGCAATATTAGTGAACAATTACACCTCCACACCTATCAATTACTCGTCCTTGATCAAAACAAGAAAACTAATACTAAGAATAGGCCACTTTCACATGTCATGCGACTGAACTAAGCATGTGTAGCAAGTCTTTAAACCTCTATATTTTCTCTAGAGGAGGAGTTATAGTCTCCTGAGGGTTTTCAGTGAATTACATCTACAAAATTTATTAGATAAAGAAAATAAAGTGTTAGAATTTTGAAAGTACATTTTGAAAAAAAAAGAAAATATTTGAAGAATTCTTGCAATCAAGTAATATATAAGTCACAAGATTACCAAACTATTCATTTCTAAACTTAGTCTTCATGCAAGAAGTTGTTATTAATCAAGATAAAGATTCAAACTGTGTTTCTCATTTAGACTATTATTATACCAAAAATTAAATGCACCTTTGTGACCATGAATATTTGACTCGGGATTCTTCAATTCTATCTCTTACGCCTTATTTATAATTTATAGCGATATTATCCCTAAGGTCTATTAGGCTTTCTAATTTGCCCATGTAACGAGCCTTTAGCCGTTGACTCCCAAACCGGACGATCTGAGGGCACCGGGTGAGAAAACACCCCTCACACCCTCAAAACTAAGGGATTTAATTTGGGATATAAACTTTCTTTTAGGTGTGAATACTTATACTTCATGAGGCACAAATACCCAACTTAATAAATGAATATATATATATTTATATATTTTTTAAGACATAAGAATTTTTTATTTTGAATCCAAAGTGTATAATGCATATTTCATCAAGGTAAAAATCAAGACCAAATTACTTTTTCAATTTTCCTCTTAAACCTAGACATCAAACAAATAATCTTATTTTTGACTAAGTATTAAGAATTCCTAATTATGATTTTCTAATCCTTAAAATTAACTTAATTTCTTATAAAAATAAGTTAAAATATTATTTTCCTTTTCAAAAGTTTGGAAAAAAATATTTTTTAATTTATACAAAAAGAAAAAATCTAAGTTAGTAAAATCCTTCCCCACACCTGTCTCATAAATTGTCCTCAATGTATGAATAAAATGCATATATGCATGAAAAAGAGAAAGAGAAAGAAATATGTCACCTCAAGGTGGTGGTTCCAGTGGCGGTCAGATTGGTCCAAGTGTTGCTGCCCAATCCAAAGAATGTGAAGTTCGCATGAACTCACCTTTGACTTCTAACCCGTTAACATTGTTATAGTACTGAATTGAATAGGATTATGCAAAATCTTATCATGAAAATCATCCCAGTTAAAAGACCAATCTTGGTAAATTATTTCAGAGTTATATTGTTCAACACCTTAATCTAACAATGGAATATGATTTGATGAAATGATCGATTTGGGCTTAAGAGTGAAGGGTACGGTAACCAATACGAACTCAGGAGCAGATTTAAATCAAGTCGAGATTTAAGAGTCGAGTTTGATTCAAAAATTGGGTCTAAACCAAATAATTGATGTTCAAATTCTGTTCCCATCAATGGAATGTGACTTTTCAAAATTGGTGGTTCATATTCAAGATTTATAGGTACAAAAATCAATATTGTCTCGAGAATGTAGTCCAAATTGGGTAAGAATACATGAGTCAACATTAATTCAAAAATTAGAACTTAATCACAAAATTGAAAATCAGGTTCACATTCATGTTCAAATTCAATTTCATTGAAGTGATAACCTGTCAATTTGTCAAATGTTGGGTATTAGTGAAGTTCAAGATTGTGTAATGAAATTGAATCTTGATTTTCAAAACAACATGACTCTTGGACCAAATCAATAGGATTAGAGATAGCAGGATTGGTCAAATATTAATAAGAGAGAGTTTTCTTATTCCTATAATTGTTATCCAGTTGACTCATTTGTGCTTCTAACCTATCGATAGACTGAGTAACAAAGGGCACTTAGTTTCACACACCATACGTATCAGTATATCCTTTTTCAGGATTCAGTAGTACAGAATTCAGTATTCAAGAGTTCAGTAATTGTCCCCATAAAAACAATATCTTTGAATCTTATATTTTAATCTGTTCAGGTTCATAGTACTGAATCAGGATTGAGTCATGAGTATTTGTCTTAAGTCAGGAATCATGGTATCGTGTCAGGTGTTAATACCAATTCTGGTATACAATCGATGTAAATGATATTGTCCAGTCAAGTCAGTAGTGTATTAGTATTTAATGTCAGTATCATTAGTCAGTTATAATGCAGTATCAGGAATATCAGACATCAGATAGGTTGCAAGCATCTATTGTATTTCAGGAATACATCATATCAGATATTTCAAACTCTTCACAACTATAAATATATAATAAAGCAGCATTATAGCTAAGCGCACAAATAAGCGGAGCAAGCAGTGCTGGAGGCATAAACAGCGAATAATGTTTAGTCACTAAAGCGTTCGGTGGTGCTACAGGAATGACTCAGCTTATATTGCGAGTCAAAAATTCGGCAGAATTCTGTCTAAGCGAGTCTAGTGGTAAAGCGCTGATCGCTAAATACGCCTACCCGATGAAGCCGAGAGGCGCAAACGATCTAAGTGCACCCCTTTCAGGAAAGTAGGCATAAAAGAGACCATAAGGTCTAATAGGGCTAGAAGGCCAAGTATGCACCTGCATAAAATAACATTAGTGTACACAAGTATACATATAGGCAGGGAAATAATAAACAACAGTGCTGGTCTCTAAATGAGAGACCGTAAGGTCTAAGCGCACTCCCTTTCAGGAAAGTAGGCATAAGAGAGACCGTAAGGTCTAGTAGGCCAGAAGGCCAAGTAGGAACCTGCGTCCTGCACCACACTTAGTACAAAAATTATACAACACACCCGGATACATCCAAATATACAGTCAACACCAATACAAGTATTTTACCGCTACGAATACATTTTCATAATTGTACAAAAACTCCTAAAATTATAATTTTCATCCGTTGAAGCGGAAGACCATAATAAAGCAAGAGTACTGGCTATAGAAAAAATAGTACTCGCTACAAGGAATAGGTACTCGCCTAATATTTATCCGTGCTCGGTACAACATTGTGTACATAAAGAGAGAGAAAGAAAGAGGAGAGAGAAAGACACTGAATAGAGAAAGAGATTTGGAGAGGGAAAATAGAGAAAGGAGAGAGAGAGCTTGAGAGAGAGGGGAGAAGGAGAGAGGGAAAAGAAAAAGAATAAAATAATAACAGGAAAAGAAAAACAGAGAAGAAATAAAGGAAAAGAAAGAAGGAAAGAAAAGATAGAAGGACAAAGAGGACGGAAAGGAGATGGCGGGCCGGCCAGCCAGGTGTGGTACGACTGACCAGAGGGCGGCATCGCAGCTGACTGGTCTGGTGGAGATGGCCGCGGCCATAAAAGGGAAAGGGTGAGGAGAGATGGGGTGAGGTGGTCTTGGAGATGAATATAGAAGTGATTTTTGGTGGTGATGGAGATGGAATAGGAGAAGGTGGGAGGTTGTAGTGGTGGAGTTTGGTGGAAGTGGTGGTGGGAAATGGTGGAGGGAGATGGGTGGTGGATGTGATGGTGATTTGATGAAGAAGGAGGTGGAATTGGTGGTGGGAGGTAGCTTGGATGGTGGTAGGATTGAAATTGGAGGAGGGAATTGGAAGTGGTGTTGATGGTTGTGGTCGGCAGAGCTGGTGGCTGTTGTGGGAATGACTGACGTCGTAGACAAGCCGACGGTGATGGCCAAGGCCAGTTGGGGAAGATCGACTGTGGAAGGGAGAAAGAAAGAGATTGAATTAGAGAGGACAGAGAGAGAGAGGTGGAGAAATTAGAGAGAGAGAGATATTTTGATAGAGAGAAAAAGATAATGTAATGCTCGATCCCGCAGGTACGGAGACATTGCTGCGACGTATATACGTAGGTTGAAGATACCGTCACATATATACGCTGAGCATTAGTACATGCAAGAATCAGAGTACGAAAGTACGTGATGCATTATACATTCTAACATAAGATGACTATTATAAAGTTATCACAAGATGTGATACAATATTACAAGAATATCATATCACCGATTGGAGCAAATGTGAGAATATAAAGAGATATACAAGTATGAACAGTAAAAAGATGCTCACAAGTTATAAAAAAGAAAACTCGAGAGCTTAGCAGGGGGCCAGAAAGAAAAGGACTTTGGACGATCTGCCGATGATCCACACTTTCGTTGTGCCACTCTGATCAGCAATCAGGACAATTCACAAGCTCCAAGTTGCAGGACCTGAACATGCAGATCCAAGGGAGTCAGAAACTCTCCAACGAGTGGTGTGATGAATGCAAAGTAGCGTGCAGGGACAAGCACACATGTATCAATAATCTGAATTAAAAGTATGCATTGAAAACCGTGTCGTGAGCATACACACCCGAACATGAAAGAGACATCAAGTGATGAGATGTACAGAAGCGACAAAAGCAGTTGTACGGGCTTAGTAGATAGATTCATGAGATTGATACCTCGAGGGGATAACCTAAATGAGGAAAACCTCATCTATATACTATATACCTCATGTCTCTATCGACTGAGTACACACAACCCGAGCTGTACACAATAACAACTGAAAAAAATAGTATGAATCATTAGGAAACAGTTACTATATGGTGACTAAAATATCCGTATAAACTAAGAATAAGCAAGTCAGGATGTTAAGTACAACAATACAAATATAATGTTAAGCAAGAGACAGGTTGTGTATAATATAGTGACAACAGAAGATCTGTGGAGTAGTACACAGGTGGTAACCAGAAGATATATAATAATAATAAAACCAAAAATTTGAATTAAAATCCCATGAAAGTAAAGATGGCAAAACTAGCGGTACAACCTAGATTGCTATTTCATGAGATAAGTACCTCGAAGGATTAATTCAAATAAGAAAACCCTCATTTATATACAATATATCTCATGCTATCGTAATTTGAATGTTTACAACCCGAATTGTAAAATAACACAATGAATTACTAATTAATATCTTATTATTATTACTCATCTTACCCATATATCTAAGTATGTGTACAGACGTACATTTTATCCCACATACATCCATATATAAGTAAGTCGAGGTTGTTATTAAAAACTGATGATAAAATCAACGGGTTATGTTTACAGTGGGTCCTGTACATGCCCGAGACCACGACCCGGGGTGTTCCGTTGCTAGTGTTACGGAATAGGTTGCAAGGCGTGCAGGAGGTGGGTCTTATTGTATGCCCATTCATGAATGTAATAAGAGGTAGGGAGCCAGCGCTCCCTTCGGACACCTGGAGGCCCTCAGGTAGATCCAGAAGTTTTAATTGCGCAACATAACTAATACTACTATAAAATGTTCACTACTTGAAATCCATCAGTTTTCTCCGTACCCGATATAGGTTGGCCTTTTAATAGTTTATTATTATGTAATTATCATATTACGGGAATAACAGGAGCAGGACAGCTTCAGAAGTTACAGGAGTACATAAGTAATAGAAATACATGTCATTGTATATAATATAGGACAGCAGGACAAGATTCTCAAAATCTGATAATCACAAGTCAAGTGTTAAGAAGGACAGGTGATAAGTGATAACAAACATGTGCTGACCGGTCACCTATATTGCATATCTAATGTCATATTCCCATGATTATTGCCCAATAAATCATATATTAAATCTTATTTTTTATTTAATAATGTGCAAGCCCATTACTAATGGAGGTGGAAGGAAATTAAGCCCAAAAGTCCGCTTTAATTCTGATTTTAATCTAAATTAAAGAAGGGACCAATTATCAGGAGGATAAAGACAATTCCTCTGAAAATCAATGTAAATCAAGGGAGATAAAATCAGTTGAAAATCAGTTAAATTTGAATTTTCAATAAATCCAGTTAGTTAACCGAAGATAAACGGAGAATCGTCAAAGACAGAAGGTTAAAATGGCAAATCTTTTTGAATAAATGGAAAGAAAATAAAAAATCGAAGAATCACGACCCTTGATGTGGCCAAACGGCAACATCTGGGCGCAGATCCGTGGCAAAAGCCGCGGATCCGTGGCCTTGTTGACTGGATAGGGGAAGCGTTTGCTTCCCCTATCTTCTCACGCTCTCTCCACTCGGGTTTTTGGCTATAAATATTGTATTGCATGGAGAAAAAGGCACCGAAGATTATTTTAAGTTTTCTTTTTATTTTTAAGGTTTAGCATCGTTGTTAGATAGTTTATGAGAAGTTGTATCTCAGTTCTTAATCTGTAGTTCAGTTCAAAAACAAAGTGAGTGAGAGAAAGAGTGATCGTAATCTGAAGTTGAAGTGACATCAATAAAGATTCGATGGACTTCTTTTCTTCTCTAACTCACGGGTATGTTGCATTTCAATTTAATATTTTTTTTTGTAATGAGTAGCTAAATCTCTTCTTTTTGGGCTCACTAATCTCTCCTCTCTAGTATTGATTCTTGACCAATATTAATGAAAGGACCCAACTGAATCATATGAATGCCTTAAACTAAGCCTTGCTTATTACGAGTGTTCTTGAAGGCACGTGAGGATGGGATTGGATTTTAAACTTAATCTTAAAATTAATCATTAAAAAGAACTTATTTTTATTCCATGTTTACTTTACTGCTTTGATGGTTTAACATTCAACTCTTGGAAAGATTTCAAAACTAAAGTTTGATTTTCAAATAAACCATCTGTTGACACTTAAAAAGACAAGATTCTCATTGGTCCAAACGATGTCTAAACTTGTTGACATTTACAAAAGACAAGGGACAGACAAGCTGAAGACCAGTTTCCACCCACCTCCAAGGGACAAGGAAGCAGCTCGGACTCCACTGATCCAGCAAGCAGAACAGTGAACCCGGATTGTTTCTAAACAGACCTCAGCAGGTCTAAAATGCTAGCATTTAGCATTACATTAGCCCAAGGAGATAACCTCGTTTGAGAGGCTAGCATCATCCAGAGCATCGCCAGGAAGGTAATTGACAGCTTCGCCGAAAAGCCTCTTTTTCAGGACCTCGCCAAGAGTTGCCTCTAGCTCCGCTGTGAGTTCAAAGTGGGCATCGCCGTTATTGGTCTACTATGGTCAACCTTTGACCAATCAAATCTCCTGATGAGATCGGATCCAATCTGATCAAATCCAATTAGGATTCAAATATGGCAGGTGATTGCCGCTATCTCTGGACTCTCTTGAAACGAGTAAGAGGATCAAGGAGAATCTCCCAACAATATGGAAAGGATCAAAACAGATCAACCGACCTGCCAATTCTAGCTCCGCAGAAGCTATCCTAGCCTCGCAGCAAGGCTACTTTCCAGATTCAAACAGATTAGGTTCAATCTGTTTCCATATCTTCAAGGGGACGATTATACCCTTTGCTCTCCCTATAAATAGCCCGTCAGGGGCACAAGGGAGGAGGATCGGAGGGCATCAGATCGAGGAGGATCGGAGGAGATCAAGGAGGATCATCGATTGATCATCGGCGAGATTGGCGTCTTCTCAAAGATCGGGCTTCTTCATACGCACCGTGCGCTCTCTAATTCAGAGACCTTTCAAGAGAAATACTTCTCCTTTCAGGGTGGTGATACCCTAACAACCTCTTTCCTCAAGGAATCTCCGGAACCAGGCGAGAAGGAATTCCTCACAGAAGGCGGTTTTGAGAAGTAGCAAGAGGGTTCTACCAACCTTCTATTCTCTGATTCCCGGAACCAGGCGAGAAGGGAATCTCATCGCTCGCATCGTCAAAGGGACAAAGTGGTCGCGCGCTGACCAGACTCCTATCGGCACACTTCTCCAGAATCTCTAAGGAGATCTACTTGTAATCTTTTTAAGAATACTTGTAATTTAGCTCCTCAACTTTCAATTGTAAGTTTTCCCCTTTGCAAACATAATGGAAAACAAGATGGCTACTCCGTTGGGGAAGGTATTCTCCTCTGCTGAGAATCAAGTGTCGCAATGCGACGAACAGACCTTCGGGTCTATCTCTGAATTCAGAAAAGCCGGTGCAGCCAGATCTTCTCTGGCTAAATCTTCAAGAAAAGTCTCTGCGGAGACGGAAAAGGTTCTCTACAAACCTGCCGCAGTTCTCTGGCGCAACAAGGAAACATGCCCTCAGCCCAGATCCTGCACTTTTGAGAACCTGGTTATCCAGGTCGATCAAGGAAGATTTGAAGAAGTCCTCTCTGGGGGTGGCCTGATGCTTCGAGCACGGAAGCACAGGAAGGTCTTCATGGCCAAGGTTTCAAATCAGAAACCAGAGGTAGAATCTTGCCAGCACCCCACAGCCCCGCCTGTGGCTATTCAGGTTCCCTGCGAACCTAGGCGCCCCCTGTCAAGGCTGATATGGAAGCCTAAACAGGAGTCTTCAACCAAAGCTCCCGGTGTAGTCATGCCGAGACTGCGCCTCTCCCGCGAAGAAAAGGGTAAGATGCCCGTCTGCCCTGACGATGCTGCCAGCCATGAAATCACGACGGCAATCATACCGTCACCTGAATCAAGGGCAGCAAAGCCTCCTGTCAGCCTCGCTTTTACAAGCGAAGCTATTGTACCACAATGAATTCACTGGGTTCGCGGCCGCAAGGTTAAGACCGCAGTGTTATCTGAGGTTGATCCCCTTCGCAGCAGAAGAGCGGGCAAAGCACCACCGCGTGCTCCGCTCCCCAATTCATCAAGCACTAAGCTCGCACCTGTCGGCGAAGCTAGCACCAAAGTACTATTCAGTACTAATCCCTTCTGCAGGGATAAGAAGAATGGAGCATCATCCCTTGTACGCTCCAGAAAGGCCTCCCCACGAGGTTGTTCAGGCTCTGTCGAGCCTAACCTACGACAATTCTTGACAAACAAGCGGGAATTGGAGTCTCTCCAAACCACTTCCCTTGTTGTCAAAGAGGATGCCGACTTGTGACAATCCATTCAGCCCGCTGTCGGCAATATCCAATCAAGGCTGCATCTCCTCACCATCAATCGGTGTTTGATCGGTTGTCCGCACATGCCACAAAGAAACATCATGAAAGGAGCGCTTCGCAAGGCCCAGCCTTCGCGTCCGTCAACATGACCGGAAGAGGACGAGAGCGACACAGGGAAGGTCATACATCTGATGATACCCCTTTCGGCTCCCCAGATCCAGATTATAGCCCGGGCTTGGGTGAAGTCTTGGTGCAAGAAGAAGGTGTTTTCCGAAACACCAGATCCAGGGTGGCGATACCCTATAATTATGAACAGCCTTCCTCCTCGACGGTCCCAACCATGCCACAGCCCAGGCGGTCACCCCAATCATCCGAAGGAGAAGATGAAGACAGCGGGTATGCCTCGTCAGCGACGGTCAGTTCAGTGCGAACCGACAAAGCATCGGTCAACATGGCCGATAACGCTAACGATGACCTCCGTCGGCGTTTGGAAGCTCAAGAGCAAACCTCCAGGACCCAGCAGGAAGCCCTGGATAATATTCAACAGATGCTTGCCCAACTCCTCAGCAATCGGGGCGGCAATGATACCGGAAGCCACCACGATGAGGAACACTTTAGCAATGATCCGAAATCCAAGGGAGGTTCTTCCCTAGATGCTGAAGTCCTTAAGGGCTTCCAGGCTCAGATTGCATCCCTAGCTCAGAGGGATGAATTAAAGAAAGTGGGGACAGTCCGTCCTTATCCACTAGAGTGGGATTCGGTGCCATACCCACCGAAGTTCAAGCCACCAACTGTTGGCCCAAAGGCTTTCCACTCTAGTTTTGATGATGACTAACTCATGTAGTTATGTGTACTAATAATCTTGTGTTTTAGTCTCAGATCATTAATCAAGATATTAGTTGGTGTTTAGCTTCAACAAGATGATTTGGAAGCTTGCATATGTTGATTCAAGAGCCCGCGCATCAAAGATGATATATTTCCAATTGCTCGGTGAATCAAAGGAGCTTTTGGATCGAGTCAACTTGGAGATTGCGCTCTACAAGAAGACTTAGGTATCCATAGTTTTTAGTTTGGGTTTAGATCTTAATTGTAAAGATTAGTATAGTATGATAAGCTCAAGTTCACAACACACATGTTTCACGTTTTGAATATTGTTTTTCGGTTTTTGGTTTAATCGATCTTGGTTTTCATGAATAGATTTTATATCAAAACAAGTTTACATGGTTTAGTGTATATATGATTTGTTCTATATACATGCATGCTTCTATTGCTTAAACAAACTTAGTTTGATATTCTATTTCATGTGTTTTATGTTTTGGTATTTTTATCAAAACATTATTTTTGGACTTAATGACAAAAATCATGATATATATATGTTCCTTGTATATTGAATTTCTATTCATATACAATATGCTTCAAAGTGTTTAAATATCATATTTTTGTATCATGGATGAGTTTTAGACAATGTGTATTTTCTATTCAAAATACAAGGTTTTAGAAAATACGGTTTTTGGTTTTTGGCAAAATTTCTATGACACAAAAATAGTCAAATATGTTTGAAATTTGTGTTAGGATTTTTAACACAAGTTTATATTTCAATATAAAATGATAAAACTATTTTTGTGAAATTTTAGAGATTTTGTGGGATTTATTGGAATATTTTTACCTCTGTTTTTCTGACCCATTTATAGGCTGACAGGCCTGGTCGGTCGACCGAAGCGGTCGACCGCACCAAGGGCCGGTCGACCGGTTCGGTCGACCGACGTGCACAGACCTGTGCACGTCTGCAGCCCAATGGGCCGGTCGACCGAAGCGGTCGACCGACGGAGAGCTGTTTGCTCTCAGGAATTTTCGGTCGACCGGACCGGTCGACCGGCAGCTGTAACGTTCGAATTTTCGAACGTTGGGCGGTCGACCGGGCCGGTCGACCGGCAGGGTAAAACTGGCAAATGTTCTGTTAAACGGCTATTTTCTGTTATTGCCTATAAATACCCCATTTGAGAGAGTTATTCTCTAAGAATTTTTGGGCTAAAATTTTCTATCTCTCTGGTGTTTTTGCTGCAATCAAAATAGGTTTTTGGATTCAAATTGAACAATCTTTTTGGTGTTTTCATTAGGGTTTGAAAAAATCAAAGAAAAGGTTTTGGGAAAAGATTTTGAATTGAACTTCTCTATCTTGGTTTCATTTATTTCCCAAAGATTTTCTTTGAGTTGCTGGTTTCAAATCCCTTGGTTTTCTCCACACTTGAGCTAAAATCTACTATCTTGTCTATAGGATTTTTGTGGGAGAAAAGGAGATTGTTTGTGGTTGTTGCTTTAAACCACCAAGTAGCAAGAGATTGTTTTGTGGTAGTTGTTGGAAACCACTCAGTTGTAAACCTTACCTTTGTGTGGCTTTTGGGAGTTGTGTACTCTGGTGATTGTAACTGTCTGTGTGATAGTGAAGCTAGAATCCATCTGGGGATGGCGGGGATGTAGAGCTGGGTGCTCGAACCTCGAGAACATATCTTGGTGTTTGCGTTTGATCGATTGGCTCTCACTATCTCTATCTCTATTTACTTTGTGCCTTGCATTACTATTCATATTGTTCATCATATTTGCTTGGCTTGGTTGTGTGTGCATCACTAGTTGATCACACTTGAGTGCTCATTGCATTTAGTTTTTAAATTCCGCATTTAGTTCATAGATTAGCATTGTCACCTATTCACCCCCCCTCTAGGTGACTTTTCAATTGGTATCAGAGCTAGCGCTCCTGATATTTAGGTTTAACCACCTAGGAGTTAAGATCTTGGTTTGCTAATCTTCATTTACATTATCATTTGCACACATATTAGTTTGCACTCATGGCTAGCCCTCCTATGTTTGACCATTTTAGACTTGATGCTTGGAAGGTGGACATGACTAGGCATTTAAAAACTCTAGGTCATCTAGTTTATCAAGCCATCACTATAGAATCCCTCCCTAATAGTAGCAAGCATAAGAAGGCCAATGCATTTGCCCTTAGGACACTTCTAGCATCTCTAAATGAACATCTTTTACCTATTTTTGATCGCTATGATTCGGCTTTTGCAGTTTGGAGCATCTTGACTTCTCCCGAGCTTCCAAGGATTATCAACAACTTGAGGAGATCTAAAAGAGAAAGTCCGGAGAGCAATGCCTCATGGTCCAAGGGAAGAACTCCCTTGAGGTACAATCGGATTCTCATATTGATGATAGCTCTAGTTCCTATTGCCATGGTTGTTTTGAAGTTCAAACTTTAAATATGGAACTTGTTCAAAAGCTTGAGAATTTGTTAGAAGAACATGATTTGTTGAAAGATGATAATCTTGTTTTGAAAAATGAATTAAAGGATTTATGTTCTAATTTTGAATTGATTTTGTAAGAGAAAGAAGAGATCACTAGTGAACGTGACTCACTACAATCTCAACTTGAACTTGCACTTAAAGAGATTGAAGATTTGAAAAACAAAAATGATTTTGATGATGTTGTAGAACACAATGAGGTTTTGTCTTCTAGATTGGATCTTGTTTTCAAAGAAAATCTTACTTTGAAAAATAAAATTGATTCAATTACAAAAGAATTGGATTTGGTTTTGATTAAAGATAAATCTTTGCAAAATGAAATTGATATGCATGTTTGCCATGATAGTGTAGCTTCTACTTCTTGCACTCCTATAGCATGTTCCACTTTGTCTTCTAGCATAGAAAATGATATAAATAATTTGAAGAAAAGTGTTGAGTGTTTGGGCTCCACCTTGAGCCATTGTGCCATGAATCACACACGTTTGGAAACCTTGATTCGCAAGAAACAAGTTCCAACCTTGCATGCACACCCATCTAGGCATACACATGCTTTTCATGATCACCATCATCATATGTATGCTCACGTGTACACATGTACACATTGTGGTCGAAAAGGCCACCTTGCTAGATTTTGTTATGATCGCATTTATCATGAAAATTTAGCAACTAATTTTGTTTGGTTAAGAAAAGAAACTAACCCCCGTGGACCCACTAGAAAATGGGTACCAAAAACCACCTCTTTGGCTTTTGATGTAGGTGGGAGCTCTCGCATCATGTGAGAGTGGAGGTGCCTTGAGGTGGATGCATTCTAAGCTTAAAAGAGAACCATTTGGATGCTTCACTCTCAAGGAGATTTGGTGGGAGGACCACCGTGATTTGGAGAACTAGAGATGCACCTTCATCGGTTTTGGTATCACTCTCTAACTCCTATTTATACTTGCATGCTTTCATATTCATTCATTTATAGCATGTTTATAGTTTCATGATTAGTATGATGATTACCATGTTTATTAGAATTATGCTTTACATGATTAGTGATTGAGACACCCATATTTTTGTGTTCTCCTTTGTTTTAGCTATCATGTTAATCATAGATCTAATACACATGTTCTTATCATATAGATTTTTGTGATTGTTTTAATATTCCATGTTTTTGATTATCATGATTATTTTATCAAGTTGATTTTGTTTCATTTTTGTGCTTCATGTGGTGACTACATGATTGAATGATTGTTTTCATTAAGACTAGAATTTATACTTGTGCAACTAATGGCTACAAATAGACCTTATATATGTTTGTGCTTGAACGCTCATTTGTATTCATTTGATGTACTAGCATAGTCTAGTTTTGATGATTCATGCATTTGACTTGTATTTACATGTTTTGATTGACTTCATGTATATGTCTATTTTGTCCAAACTATCATTTATACATGTACATCCTTGAGCCACGTGCCTTCATGCATACTATTTTGTGGACTCTTTATGTTTGGGATATGTATGTATACTTTAGTTTGTACATGACATACATATGCCTTGAAGTTTAAGATCATTTGGATAAATTTCATGTTTCTTCTATGTGAATTCCCATTTATGATGAAAATCTTGTTTTTAAGATGATTTTTCAATTAATATCATGGACTTCAATAAGTGATTTTTCAAATTTTCAATTGGTGATTTCACATCCTAGATGAACTTTCATGGATTTCATGATTCATTTATGTTTCATATCTTGATGATTTCCATATTGAGCCTAATTGTCAATTCTCATGATGATATGTTTCTCACAACACTTGTACACTCACCTTTTGATGCTTTCTCATGACTTGATTTTCATGAGTATTATTGGTGCCATATAGATTCTTGAGTGTTTGGTGATCATGTGATTTCTATGTTTTATGAAAAATCCTTTTATTTTATCTTGAAGGATTTCGTACTAGTTGACTTACATAACTAGTTGTGATATTCTTCATGAGGTAGTGATTTTCAAACATATTATATTGTTTAAATCTATTTTTGAAAACCCCTACCATCTATGGGCGGTTGGATGGGAGACCTTGATCAAGTATGTTTCATCTTGAAAATCATTTAAAACTTATCTTGGATGGGTGGTAGTTGATATGAGTTATACACTTGACCTTACTTTTGTTATTTCAATTGGTATCATTGAGTTCTTTCAATTGGTATCAATATGACATATTTTTTGTATACTCATATGTGTTTTCTTTGTGTATGTATGTTTGCACCTCATATAGTATCAATTTCAATTGATATCTAATCTTTTACATACATAGAAGTTTCCTTTGTGCCTATCATATTCATATGTTTTAGAGCACAAATCTTGATTTTGCATAGCTTGATTTTAAATGACTATATTGTTTCAATTGATGAGTTTTTCAATTGGTATCTTAATACAAGCTTATGCATAAGTTTCTTTGGTATTTCATAAAGGGGGAGAAAATTCGTATTTTGTATTTCAATAAGTATTTGTTTTGCTTTCCACTCCCTAACTTTATGATGAAAAATGATTGAAAAATTTACATTGTTGTGTTATTGGTATCAAGAAGCCATTTGTGTTAAAAATTTCTTCTATTGGTATCTAGAGGCTATTTGTTTACTTAAATTGGTATCAATTTGTTTTATTGGCAGTTAATATTCTTGTTTCTATGCCTTGTATAATTGTGGTATTGGCATTCCTCAAATTATTGATAATTTCAAGTGGTATCAATTGGATATCAAGAGTTTAGTTTATTATCAAGAGCTTGTTTGGTATATCTAAAGCTTTAGCTATGTTTGATTTGTTTTTGGTATCAAGAGATTTAGCAATTTTATGTTTTATCCCTTCGTTGATTTTAGGGGGAGAAATATTTGCCTTCATCATGCATTGTTTTACCCCTTTGTTGATGAGTGACAAAAAGGGGGAGAGGAATTTGTAGTTTATATGCATGGTTGTTTTATGCATATGTTTTTGTTTTGTTTTAGTTTTGTTGTATTGAAATCAAGAAAGTATGTTTTATTATGTGTTTAAGAACATTCATTGCATATCTTATATGTTTTATTGTTATGCATGAGTTAAGGGGGAGCTTCTTTGAAGCTTTACTTTAATCCATGCATATATAACTCCATGAATTTTGTCATCATCAAAAAGGGGGAGATTGTTGGCCCAAAGGCTTTCCACTCTAGTTTTGATGATGACTAACTCATGTAGTTATGTGTACTAATAATCTTGTGTTTTAGTCTCAGATCATTAATCAAGATATTAGTTGGTGTTTAGCTTCAACAAGATGATTTGGAAGCTTGCACATGTTGATTCAAGAGCCCGCGCATCAAAGATGATATATTTCCAATTGCTCGGTGAATCAAAGGAGCTTTTGGATCGAGTCAACTTGGAGATTGCGCTCTACAAGAAGACTTAGGTATCCATAGTTTTTAGTTTGGGTTTAGATCTTAATTGTAAAGATTAATATAGTATGATAAGCTCAAGTTCACAACACACATGTTTCACGTTTTGAATATTGTTTTTCGGTTTTTGGTTTAACCGATCTTGGTTTTCATGAATAGATTTTATATCAAAACAAGTTTACATGGTTTAGTGTATATATGATTTGTTCTATATACATGCATGCTTCTATTGCTTAAACAAACTTAGTTTGATATTCTATTTCATGTGTTTTATGTTTTGGTATTTTTATCAAAACATTATTTTTGGACTTAATGACAAAAATCATGATATATATATGTTCCTTGTATATTGAATTTCTATTCATATACAATATGCTTCAAAGTGTTTAAATATCATATTTTTGTATCATGGATGAGTTTTAGACAATGTGTATTTTCTATTCAAAATACAAGGTTTTAGAAAATACGATTTTTGGTTTTTGGCAAAATTTCTATGACACAAAAATAGTCAAATATGTTTGAAATTTGTGTTAGGATTTTTAACACAAGTTTATATTTCAATATAAAATGATAAAACTATTTTTGTGAAATTTTAGAGATTTTGTGGGATTTATTGGAATATTTTTACCTCTGTTTTTCTGACCCATTTATAGGCTGACAGGCCTGGTCGGTCGACCGAAGCGGTCGACCGTACCAAGGGCCGGTCGACCGGTTCGGTCGACCGACGTGCACAGACCTGTGCACGTCTGCAGCCCAATGGGCCGGTCGACCGAAGCGGTCGACCGACGGAGAGCTGTTTGCTCTCAGGAATTTTCGGTCGACCGGACCGGTCGACCGGCAGCTGTAACGTTCGAATTTTCGAACGTTGGCGGTCGACCGGCCGGTCGACCGGCAGGGTAAAACTGGCAAATGTTCTGTTAAACGGCTATTTTCTGTTATTGCCTATAAATACCCCATTTGAGAGAGTTATTCTCTAAGAATTTTTGGCTAAAATTTTCTATCTCTCTGGTGTTTTTGCTGCAATCAAAATAGGTTTTTGGATTCAAATTGAACAATCTTTTTGGTGTTTCATTAGGGTTTGAAAAAATCAAAGAAAAGGGTTTTGGGAAAAGATTTTGAATTGAACTTCTCTATCTTGGTTTCATTTATTTCCCAAAGATTTTCTTTGAGTTGCTGGTTTCAAATCCCTTGGTTTTCTCCACACTTGAGCTAAAATCTACTATCTTGTCTATAGGATTTTTGTGGGAGAAAAGGAGATTGTTTGTGGTTGTTGCTTTAAACCACCAAGTAGCAAGAGATTGTTTTGTGGTGGTTGTTGGAAACCACTCAGTTGTAAACCTTACCTTTGTGTGGCTTTTGGGAGTTGTGTACTCCGGTGATTGTAACTGTCTGTGTGATAGTGAAGCTAGAATCCATCTGGGGATGGCGGGGATGTAGAGCTGGGTGCTCGAACCTCGAGAACATATCTTGGTGTTTGCGTTTGATCGATTGGCTCTCACTATCTCTATCTCTATTTACTTTGTGCCTTGCATTACTATTCATATTGTTCATCATATTTGCTTGGCTTGGTTGTGTGTGCATCACTAGTTGATCACACTTGAGTGCTCATTGCATTTAGTTTTTAAATTCCGCATTTAGTTCATAGATTAGCATTGTCACCTATTCACCCCCCCTCTAGGTGACTTTTCACCAACGTTGCACACCTATGATGGAAAGAGCTCGCCAAATCAGCACATCTACTATTTCCGGTCTCAGACTGGTAATGTTATAAGCAATGACGCCATCATGGCTAGGCTTTTCATTGGCACATTAAAGGGGGTGGCATTTGACTGGTTTCGCAGTCTTCCCCCGGACTCTATCAACTCCTGGATCGACCTGGAAACTCGATTCCTTTCTCGTTTCTATGAGGACGATACCGAAGTGACCATGGACAAACTCCTCTCCACTGTGCAGAGGAAAGGCGAATCTGTCCGTGACTATATTGAACGGTTCAGAAACTTATCCTTGATGTGCCCAGCTGGGATGCCATTACCCATGCTCTTACAGACATGCAGACACAACTTCTTAGACCAAGTAGAAGTTCGCATGGGGGCTGTCAAGGCCCACACTTGGAAGGAACTGGTCGAACAAGCTGAGATAGTCGAGAAATCGGCTAAAAAGTTCGAGCCATCCGCCCCTAGAAGCAAATGGGGCGCGAACAATAAAGGGCGCAGCGATCTCCCACAGTCTTCCCAAGCTAAAGGGAAGGAAATTATGTCCGTCGAGCTGACCGGGGACATGCAGTCAAAGGCCAAGAAGAGCAGCTTCAACAGCCAGGAGTCTAAGTTCCCTCCAAAGCAGTACTCCTTCAGAGATGATCAGGTGGTCACGATATTCCATCTGCTCCACAAAGGGAATAAGATGAAGCTACCAGATGCTCGGCGTCCTAATGAGATAGGGCGCACAAATGACCCCAAATACTGTCTTTATCATAGGATGGTCCATCATCCTACTGACAAGTGCTATGTCCTCAAGGACAGGATACAAGCCCTAATTGATGCCGGCGTCCTCACACTGAAGACGGAACAGAAGAAAGTCACTGCCAATATGGTGACTCTTGAGTTCGGCACTGCCCAGAAGGTCACAATTCCTGACGGGACCTATCCAGCCCCCACACCGCGGTTGGAAGTCAAGCATTCTTCAGCCATAGCTAAAGATGACAAGGGTCTCGTCCCCTTGACATTGGAGACAGGGGAAGTTATGTGGATACACCCTGACCTCGTCCAAGACATACATCGGACGTCGAAGGACTCCAGCAAAAAGGGCAAGTCCTGCAATGTCATCTCTGTCCTGCCAGATGATGACAACCTTACTTCGGCTTCCCTCAGTGACTCAGAAGGAGAAAAGCATGCCTGTACAGCGCAGGCAGATGCGCCTCAACAGACGGGCACCCGGTCTGAAAAATCATACTTAAGGCAGTATGACAAGTCTACTGACGAGATACAACAGCAAACGACATCAGTACCAATGCCGACATCCGCTCCAGTCCCGACCAAAGGGAGAGAGAAGCCTAAGGAAGCGCGGTTCGACCATGTGTTGAAGAAACCGCCAAGCTAAGGGCTAGACACGCCCTTCCGCTTTGATATATTAGCTCACTTAGCCAATATCCCGGCTCGTATCACAATACACGAGCTTCTTCGTCTCTCCAAGGAGACAAGAGAGGCACTCAGAGATGCGCTGGCCAACTCGGAGTCCTTTCTGACATGCATGCCCGAGGTTCCTGGCGATGAGATACGCCCTTCCTGCTCAGAGTGCCATCACGCACAGTCAAAGGTGCCTGCTATCACCTTCACGGCGGAAGATATGCTTCTCAAGGACAACAAGCACGATCGACCTCTGTACTATACCGGATATATCGGTTCAACATGCATTGAAAGAGTACAAGTCGATCCGGGGTCTGCACTCAGCATCATCCCCAAAAGGCTTCTCTATTTCCTCGGCATACCATTGTACAGGTTGTCCGCAACCACCACTACAATATATGGTTTCAACGCCGGGAGCAGCCATCCGCTTGGAAAGATTCGGCTCCGCTGCAGAATCGGAAGCTTGAAGTCAGAAGTGACGTGCTATGTCATTGATGCTGACACATCATATAACTTGCTACTAGGAAGACCCTGGATCCATGCCAACTGGATCGTTCCTTCCACTCTCCACCAATGCTTCAAATATGTTGAAGATGATGCGACAGTACGAACTGTCTTCGCTGAAAAGCAACCCTTCAAGGGGGTGGAAAACTACTTCACCGACGCCCTCCTGTATCAAGAGGCCGACGGAACGCCTGCAGAGCCATTGCCAGACGATGATGAAAGTGGCAATGAGGCAGATTCAGAATCCGAAACAGGCATGCCAGCCATTTTGATAGGCGAACCAATTACAGCATGTTTCCTCAATGACCCCCAATGTAATATCCCTTCTGATGAAGAGGGTGAATGGGTAATTAATGATAGTATCTCTTTTGGTTATCCTGCGAGTATTGGGTCAATTAAATCCATCATAGAAGGCTCTCTGCACATGCCCGTACATGAGCCAAGTTCGGCTACTACATCTGTGGAGGTTATAGAAGGGGCCACGCTGGTAATCCCTCCATCCAAACAAGGTCAGTTGCCAATAATCTTCGGTAGAACCCAGCCACGGGGACCTGCAGCTACAGAGTCAAGCTCGGACTCAGAAGCCCCACAGTTCTTCCATTATGCGCAACCGGCACGCCATATTATGGAGAAGATGGGATATGACTTGAAGCAGGCAGGCGGCCTGAACTTCGGAAAAGGAAGACGCGGTCTGATGCGTAATGCTGTCCCAAGAGGGAAACCTGCAAGTTACTACGATAGTACACGCAGGGGGTTGGGTTATGTTACACCCACATCATCAGTAACGGTTCAAGTCAAAGACGACGAACCAATTCCATCACAGTCGGACTCATCTGCTGAGTGGGACTCTGACATCAGCATAGGAGGAATGTTCAACGGCCTCACTGTGAATATGACTTCAGGCAGTCAATTGGAACCTGCGGAAGCTGCTGATGAGGAACTTTGGGCCCAGCAATTAAGTCTCCAATGGGAAAAGCGGTTCGAGCTGCGCGAGCCACCTACCGAAGACAAGGTGATCCAGGTCAACTTGGGTAGTCAAGATCACCCCAAGCCTATTTTCATAAGTGAAAGCTTATCACTTATCGAAAAGGAAGAATTGATAATACTCATAAAAGAGTATATAGATGTCTTCGCCTGGAGCTATGAAGACATGCCCGGACTTGATCCACAGGTCGCTATGCACCGTCTAAACATCAAGCCCGATGTTAAGCCAGTCAAGCAGCAACAACGTCGGTTCCGCCCAAACATCATGGAGGCTATTGAAGCCGAAGTTCATAAACTCATTGCTTGTGGCTTCATCCGAGAGGAACAATATCCAGATTGGGTGGCTAACATCGTCCCCGTCCTCAAAAAGAACGGGAAAATACGGATCTGCATCGACTACCGTGATCTCAATACGGCCTGTCCCAAAGATGAATTCCCACTGCCGATCACTGATGTCATGATCGACAACACATGCGGGTTCGAAAGGATGTCTTTCATGGACGGCTTCTCAGGGTACAACCAGATCAAGATGTATCCTGATGACGAGAAGCATACTTCTTTCCGAACGCCATTGGGGGTATACTGCTACACTGTAATGCCCTTCGGACTGAAGAACACCGGAGCAACCTACCAGCGGGCGATGAGCATGATCTTCCGCGATCATCTCCGAAAGACGGTGGAATGCTATGTTGACGACATTGCCGTCAAAAGCCGCAGCAAAGATGAACATGTTCGCGATCTGAGAACGATGTTCGACATAATGCGGGCTCATCAGCTGAAAATGAACCCGACAAAATCCTTCTTGGGAGTGTCTAGTGGCAAGTTCCTTGGGTTTATTGTCACATCAAAAGGAATTCATCTTGACCCAGACAAAGTCAAAGCCATCCAGGACATGCATCCACCAAGGAACCTCAAAGAGCTCCGAGACTTGCAAGGCAGATTAGCCTACATCAGAAGATTCATAGCAAATCTTTCGGGCCGCTGCCAACCGTTCACCCGTCTCATGAAAAAGGGTACTGCCTTCATATGGGATCAAGCTTGTCAAGAAGCTTATGAAGACATTAAGAGGTATCTCACAAAACCTCCAGTCTTGGTGGCCCCTACATCAGGGAAACCATTCTTGCTTTATGTAAAAGCTCTGGACTATTCCCTCGGCGCCCTCCTCGCTCAGAAGGACGACAATGGCCATGAGCAGGCCATTTATTATCTGAGCAGGACTCTCATAGGAGCGGAATCTCGCTACAATCCTGTTGAGAAAGAGTGTTTAGCTCTCGTCTTCGCTGTCCAGAAGACACGACATTATTTGGTTGGCCAAACCATACATGTCATCTCCAGGGTGAACCCTTTACGTCTTCTCATGACGAAGTCAGGGTCGCTGAATTCAAGGTTGGCTAAATGGGCACTTCTGTTGTCTCAATACGACATGACCTTTACTCCTCAGAAAGCGGTTAAAGGCCAGGCCCTTGCAGAGTTCTTAGCTGCTCATCCAGTTCCAGAACATTCAAACTTCACGAAGACATCCCTGATGAAGTCTTCGAGTCTAATGCAACCTCAGTAGAGGAAGTGTGGCAGATGTTCTTCGACGGAGCATCGCGGATGGGCCCCAAAGGGAAGATTATTGCCGGAGTGGGGGTTGTGTTCATCTCCCCACTGGATCATATCCTTCCCAGAGCATTCTCCTTGACAGAATCATGCTCTAATAATGTAGCGGAATACAATGCTCTGCTCATCGGTCTCCAGCTCGCCCAGGGAATGGGGGTACGCTACCTCGAAGCTTACGGCGATTCAAAGCTGGTCATCAGTCAAGTCAAAGGCGAATATGAAGTCTGCCATGAGGACTTGGTGCCTTATTATCATACAGCCATCGAATTGGCTAGCTTATTTGAAGGCTTCTACATCGGGCATGTGTCCCGATCTCAAAATACCAAGGCGGATGCTCTCGCTGCATTAGCGACGACGCTAGCCTTACCGGCCGACACCGAGTATCACCTCACAGTCGCAACCCGGCATCTCGTATGCTCCAAGCATATGCTAAGGATCCAAGAGGTCCATAATATCTCCGCGGATCTTGAGCCGAGGGATTGGCGCTTCCCTCTCATTGACTACGCTCTGCACGGTCTGCTTCCAGACGATCCCAACGAAGCGGCGTCCATCAGACGAAGGTCGCTCCGTTTCTACTATGATCCCACTTTGAAGACACTCTACCGTCGTTCATATGATGGTATCCTCCTCCGTTGCCTTTCCCATTCAGAGGCACAGGAAGCGCTCCAAGAAGCGCACGACGGCACTTGTGGAGCTCATCAGCCGGGTCCAAAGCTTAAAGACAGGTTGCATAGACTTGGGTACTACTGGCCGACCATGATGGCCGATGCCACCCAATATGCACGAAGGTGTAAGGCGTGCCAGGTCCATGCAGACTTCATACACCAACCTTCAGAGTTGCTCCACCCTACTGTTGCTTCATGGCCATTTGAAGCATGGGGAATCGATGTCGTAGGGCCAATCAGTCCCTCTTCGGCAAGAGGTCACCGGTTTATCCCGGCAATAACCGATTACTTCTCAAAATGGGCAGAGTCCATACCGTTGGCCGAAGTTAAAACCTCCAATCTGGTTAGCTTCATCAAACACCATGTCATCCATCGATTTGGTGTCCCCAGGCGGATCATCCATGACAATGGTCCCCAATTCGTAAGCCAAGGGTTCTATCAGTTCTGCGATAAATACTGAATTCAGAATGTGGCTTCAACCGCCTACAATCCTGCCGCCAATGGCTTGACAGAGGCATTTAACAAGACGATCATCAAGCTGCTCAAAAGTTCGTCTCCTCGAATAAGCGAGATTGGGACGAAAAGCTGGGTGAATGTCTCTGGGCTTACCGGACCACAGTTCGGACACCGACAGGTAATACGCCTTTTCCCCTGGTATATGGGTGCGAAGCAGTTATCCCATTGGAAATCCAGGTGCCATCATTGCGGGTAGCCTTGACTACTAAGATGACATCAGAAGACAATGATCGCCTGCGTCTTCAAGAGCTCGAAGCCCTAGACGAGAAGCGGCTCCAAGCTCAGCAACACATCGAGCTATATCAGGCTCGGATGTCAAAAGCCTTCAATAAGAAGGTCAAACAGAGAGTCTTCCAGAAAGGAGACCTGGTCTTAGCCGTCAGACGACCGATGATCATGACGCACAAGACCAAAGGCAAATTTCAGCCTAAATGGGAAGGACCATTTGTAATAGAAACAGTCTATTCAAACGGGGCATACCGCCTTATGAATGCAGGTGGCGACCTATTCATGATGCCGATCAATGGCAAATTCTTGAAGAAGTATTATCCTTAATCGAGGATCCTTCTCTCGATCAAGTTAACATTACACCTCTGATCGAGATTCGCGCGTCCGAAATGCGCACAAAGAGAGCCTTTCTCTTCTTCCAAGTGAGACCATACGGCCATGAATCAACTGGGACCTGGCTGTGCACCAGTTGTCCTAAAAGGCAATCGAGGTTGTGCAGACATCAACCTGATAATCCGACATCCTTAACGATTAAGGATAGAGGAAAATGTTGGCCTCTAAGCCCAACATGAGTCCTCGACAACTCGTCATGCTGAGGGGAATAGCATGGCTAGCCCAACTCAAACGGTAGTTGGTAAAGGCATATCAAACCCGTTGATAGCTGGGGGTTTGCTAAAAATCCTAAGGGACCTGCTCCCATTTGATTCCCTCTCTAGAATCACCTACCAATTCTCATCCATAGAATGGTAGGACCACATATATTCCGCTGTTATGTTAACATTAAACCTATGACAGCAGTCCCCCCCATTTCTCCCCGTGAGAATGAGACCTCCAAAATCACCTACCAATTCTCATCCATAGAATGGTAGGGCCACATATATCCCACTGTTATGTTAACATTAAACCTATAATAGTGGTTCCCTCGTGAAAACGAGACCTCTTCACCTATTTTGAGCTTGATGGCTTCTCAACCAGTTATGTCATTGCGACCCCTGAACTGGCAGATAGCCAAGTTTCATCTACCATTGAGCTTAGTAGCGTCTCAATTGGTTATGTCATTGCGACCTCTGAACCAGCAGACAGCTAAGTCTCAATTCCGAGCCCTGTTGACATTTACAAAAGACAGGTCTCGATACTCGTTGACATTTACAAAAGACGAGTATCACCTATTTTGAAGCTTGGTGGCTTCTCAACCAGTTATGTCATTTCGACCCCTGAACTGGCAGATAGCCAAGTCTCATCTACCATTGAGCTTAGTGGCGTCTCAATTGGTTATGTCATTGCGACCTCTGAACCAGCAGACAGCTAAGTCTCAATCTTGAGCCCTGTTGACATTTACAAAAGACAGGTCTCGATACTTGTTGACATCTACAAAAGACAAGTATCACCTATTTTGAAGCTTGGTGGCTTCTCAACCAGTTATGTCATTGCGACCCCTGAACTGGCAGATAGCCAAGTCTCATCTACCATTGAGCTTAGTGGCGTCTCAATTGGTTATGTCATTGCGACCTCTGAACCAGCAGACAGCTAAGTCTCAATTCCGAGCCCTGTTGACATTTACAAAAGACAGGTCTCGATACTTGTCGATATCTACAAAAGACAAGTATCACCTATTTTGAGCTTGGTGGCTTCTCAACCAGTTATGTCATTGCGACCTCTGAACTGGCAGATAGCCAAGTCTCATCTACCATTGAGCTTAGTGGCGTCTCAATCGGTTACGTCATTGCGACCTCTGAACCAGCAGACAGCTAAGTCTCAATCTCGATGCTTGCTGACATTTACAAAAGGCAAGTATCTCCCCTTTTAGCCCCGTAAAGGGCTGACCTCGAGACTGGCGACGTCCAATTCGGTTATGTCATTGCGACCTCTGAACCAACAGACAGCCATGCCTCATTATCCAAACAAACAAAGACGACAAAAGAAAGAATTTTTATTAAATTCTAAAAGGATGTGATACATGGAGGAGCCTATAGGCGTACATGGTAAGATCGGATCCGATCTCCGAGCGAAGCCAGCCTCGTCCTCCTGTCATCAGCAGCCTGGGCCAGCGCCTGTGATCTCAGCTCGGCCTCATCGAAGTCCACCGCCTGAGCCAGACGAGCCTCGACCTCCGCCAAAGTCGCCCTCTGTGACGACTTCTGCCGCGCCAGTTCCTCACTCCGAGCCCTGAGCTGCTCAAGCCGCGCAGACTCTTCATGACGCATCTGTGTAGCCTTGGATAAGAGGAGATTTGCCTTCCGGATCATCTCTTCAGCCCTCTTAACCTTATCTTCGGCATCAAGAAGAGCACTATTGGAAGCGTCAATTGCACTCCCAACCTCTGCTTCCTCTGTCTCCAAGGACTTCAAGTCAGAGGAGATAGCCTCAGCAGCCTCTTGAGCGGCGAGCTGAGCCTCACGCCTTTGGGTAACAAGACGTGTGAGCCGTTCATCAGCCAGAGACGCTGCGTCTGAACGATGGATATGGCGCCATTCCTCCACGTCCTTCTCAAGGTCATCTACCACGAGTTCCAGAGCAGTAGCTTGATGGTATCCCTCAAAGTCCCGGATACACTCAATGCCACGGGAGAGGACCATCTTCAGCTTCGAGAATGGCACAGGCGAGCCCTTCAAGACTAGACCGATAGTCTGCTCCAAACTGTTATAGAAGCTGTCGACCAGATTACCGATGAAGTCATTCTCAGCTTCATCAACCCTTGAGACAACCTCGGAGCAATCTACCAACCCAGTCGACACCGCCGCAGAAGAAGAAGCGGGAACATCGACAGCAGCAGGGCAAGCCAAAGGTGACCTCGGCGGAGTCCTCAGCGACACCAGCACGCCAGCCACCGCGGAGGTAGGACTGGCAACCACCTCCTGAGCAGCAGGCTCGACAATCAAAGTCGGGGAACTAGGGTCCACGATCACCCTCAGCCCCGCACTGGGCAAAATTGCCGGCACCTCACTCGCTGATGTGATTGGGAGTGAGGATACCTCCGGGACTGCCGCCCCTTCAGCCTCTCGCCTTTCAGCTGACGTGGGCTGATAAGAAGGCAAGTCGCCGTACAACACGTCCAACATGGCAACATCCGCCGTGGACGAAGCACTCAACCCACCCTCTGACCTTCCAGGGGAAGTCTCCGGCTCCTTCAAAGCCGACGCATCTTGTAACGCCCCGATTCCACGGATACGGGGACGTCACTGCGACGTATATATGTAGGTCAGAAGAAGCCCCCACGTATATACGCTAAGCATAAAAGTACAATAAGGAATCAGAGTACAACACAAAGCGTGGTGTATTCATATGCCAACTTACAAGATACAAGTACAAAGTTATACAAACTATGATAAAGTAATACACTTTACAAGTGTTATCTATCATATCCAAGTCCAAAAAGACAATATACAAACATGTACACAAGATGCTCACGTAATGGATGAAGATTCGTGAGCCAAAAGGAAGAGTCTGGCACGAGGGAACTAGAGTTGGTCAGCCTGCTCACTGAAATAAGCCTGGTCCTCTGTGGATGGCTCCACTTCGTTCCAAGCCTCAGAATCTGAATATGCAAATCCAAGGAATCAAGACATATAATAGTAAACAACTGTAGCCAAGTGGCTAAGGGACAGGAATAAAGAAGATGGAACAGTAATAAATAGCATCGACTAACAAGTGATGAAAACATAATAAGGTAAAGCCATAATGCAATGAATGTACAAATTAAGTCTATAATTATTATTACTTGTCTTACTGTGATATCTAGCTATGTGGCCCAGCGTCCCAGAACACATAGATCCATATCCTAGTAAAGCAAGTTTGTTATTGGAAACAGCGGTTGTATCGACGAACTATGTTTACAGTGGGTCCCGTACATGCCCGGGACCACGGTCCAGGGTGTTCCGTTGCTTGATGACGGAACCAGCCGCAAGGCCTAACAGGAGGGTCTTATGTATGCCCTTAGTCATGACAGTATTCAGGAATAGGGAGCAAGCACTCCCCTCGGTCCCCTGGAGGCCCTCAGGTCAGACCGGAATATAATTGTACAATTAACCTAATACCACTGTAAACACGAACACATACCGATATCCGCATATTTCCCCCGTCCCATGTGTAAGTTGGTCCATTTTATAAAATAGTCGAGTGTATCATGCTTGGTGTTTAAGTGATAGCATGAAGAGATGGAGATATTTCATATTTAACAAGTCCTAAAATGAGAATATATGATAACGAGTCAAGAAGTAACAAGTCATGAGATCCATCAAGTAACATGTCATGTAGTACAAATCATAGAGCATGAACAAGAATAGTATATCATATGTGAAGCAAGGGTAAAAATCCAATTCATAAAAGAAACAACAATTTTTGCCCAAAAACAGGTTAACGGTCGACTGCCGGTCGACCGGACAAAATGCGTGAGCTCCAGGTTTGGTCGGTCGACTTCCGGTCGACTGCCGGTCGACCGGAGATATAACTACCGGTCGCCTGTCGGTCGACTGCCGGTCGACCGATACAGGGCCGTGAGCTCCAGGTTTTCTACCGGTCGACTGGTTGGTGAACCGGTCGACCGCCTACTCAAAACTGTGCACGTTTGTGCACATCGGTCGACTGCCCCCCTTGGGCCGGTCGACCGAAGTTCTGAAAAATGCTGCTGTTAGGTCAAAAATCAGATTTTTGTGGTGGTTATTTTTGATAGCTAAAAATATGATTTTGATGACTTAAGGGGACATGATTTGTCAACACAAGTATACAAGGAACTTTACGAGTCTTGGTGAGTAAAAATACTCACTTCGAACGGTCGATTTGAACTTTTACGAGTTCCGAAGAGTTCGAGGTTGATGAAAAGCGCCGAAGTGATCCTCGACGATCTTGCGGACGATCCCAATCCAACGAAGTGGTAGTTGCTTGAGATGGAGATGAAGACTTGGGTGTTGTTTGGGAGTTAGGGTTTGAGTTGGAGATGGAGAAGGATTTTGTGAAGGTGAGAATTTTGTTGAAGTGAAGAAAAGAGAAAGGAATTGTAAAGGAAAGGATTTATATAGGTTTTGATTTTTGTAAAGGAGATGCAAATAAAGAAATTGAGAGGGGTTTTGTGCAAAATAGGGGAAGGGTGAGGTGTCTCCCTTGGCCAATGGTGGCCGGCCATGAGAAAGAGAGAGAGAGATGTATTAAATGAGGGGGTTGGTGAGAATGTGTGGAGATGGAATTTTGGAAGAAAATGGAAATTTGGAAAAATGGAATTCTTGTGGTTGTGAAGTAAGGAAAGGAAAATAGGGAAAAGGAAAAAAGAAAAGAATTGATAAATGAAGATATTTTCTTGGTCTTGGAAAATGAAAATATCGGAAACGCGGATTCCTAGGTTCAAGTCAAGAATGCGGGAAAACATTTCGGAAAATACCGAAATCGTCCGAAATTTAAGTATCTCGGAACGACTCGTAATTTTCACCAAAAATCAATAATAATATATGAAGACCTATAGTGAAATCCGTTTGAAGAAATACTTTATAGTTTTAAAGCTAAAAATCCCGGAATCAGTTACCTACCGACTCCGAAATAATTTTCATAAATTCATAAAATTCTCAGAAAAAGTATATAGATAAGAAATACGATTCTAAGAAATAAAGTCTAAAGGACTTTCTAGAAATTCCTAACTGTTTGTGAAATAAAAATACTGGAAGAAGTCTTCTACCGACTCCGGCAGAATTTGCATAAATTCGTAAAATCTTCAGAAAAAGTATTTAAGTAAGGAATATTATTCTAGGCAGAAATGTCTAAAGAATCTTCTAGAATTTCTAAACAGTTTGTAAGATAAAAATTCGGGAATCGATCAGCGGCACTGGTCGACACCGGTTTGGAGAAATTCATTTAAATTCTAGAAAATTCCAGAAATTCTCATAAAATCTAATATTTTAGAAAATGATATTTGAAATTGAAATTGGTCAATTACAGAAAGTAAATCGAAAAATACGATCGAAAAGCTGAATACGCATTAAGTACGTATTCCGGAAACGGGGTATTACAATCCACCCACCTTACAAAAATTTCGTCCTCGAAATTTCGTAAAGTGAAAGGTAACAGGAAAGGTAACAGATATAGAGAAGGATAAGATGGAAAATAACAGTTGAGAAGAATAGAAGGAAAGAGTCTTACCAATCAAGATGCGAAGAGTTGAGGATAACGCTCTCGGATAACATCCTCTCGTTCCCAAGTGGCCTCTCCTGGCGCGTGCCGGTTCCAAGACACCAACACTAAAGGTATAGCCTTGTTCTTCAGTGTCTTCACACTCTTATCCAAAATGGCCATCGGCTGCTCCTGATATGATAAGTCCGGCTGTAGTTCCAGCTCGGAGTGATCCAGAACATGACTATCATCCCTTACATATTTTCTCAACTGAGATACGTGGAAAACATTGTGCACACCGTCCAAAGATGGAGGTAAGGCCAATCTGTAAGACACATCTCCCACTCGCTCCAAAATCTCGAATGGGCCGATATATCTCGGGCTCAACTTTCCACGAATACCAAACCGGATTACTCCCTTGGTAGGTGATATCCTCAAGAATACATGATCTCCAATCTGGAATTCCAATGGCCTCCTTCGAGTGTCTGCCCAACTCTTCTGTCTGCTCTGAGCTGCCCTGAGATGATCTCTGATAATCCTGACTTTCTCTGTTGTCTGCATTAGGATCTCAGGTCCCAAAAGACTCCTCTCACCGACTTCATCCCAACAAATCGGTGACCTACATTTCCTCCCATACAATGCCTCAAAGGGTGCCATCTTAATACTGGCTTGATAGCTGTTGTTGTAAGAAAACTCAGCTAGATGAAGATGGTTTTCCCATGATCCCTTGAACTCTATCATGCAGGCTCTAAGCATATCTTCAAGGATCTGGATAGTCCTCTCAGATTGTCCGTCTGTCTGAGGATGATATGATGTACTGAACTTCAGACGAGTTCCCAGACTCTCTTGGAGACTCTCCCAGAAATGAGATCTGAATCTGGTATCTCTATCTGAAATAATACTCACTGGAACTCCATACAGACGAACTATCTCCTTCAAATACTTGTCTGCTAGAACCTCCGTTGTCTGACCCACCCTGAATGGTATGAAGTGAGCTGACTTGGTGAGGCGATCAATGATTACCCACACAGCATTATTACCTTTGGGGCTGCGAGGTAATGCTATGACAAAATCCATAGTGATGTGTTCCCACTTCCATTCGGGTATCGGTAAAGGATGTAGAAGTCCAGCTGACCTCTGGTGCTCTATCTTTATCTGCTGGCACACCAAGCACTTGGCAACAAACTGGGCTATCTCCCTCTTCATGGCATTCCACCAAAAGTGTTTCTTCAAGTCCTGATACATCTTGGTTCCCCCCGGGTGTATGGAATAAGCTGAACTGTGTGCTTCCTCCAAAATCTTCTGTCTGACTTCTCCTTGGGGAACACAAAGCCTGCTTCCGAAATACAAAGCACCATCTGGATGGATACAGATATCAGTCCTCAATCCAGCCTCCACCTGAGCTCGAAATATCTGTAATCTGGGGTCCTCCTTCTGAGCTTCCTTGATCTCATCAATCAATGATGACTGGATCTGTAAAGCCATGAGCTGCCCTGCCTTCTCAGTTCCTTGCACCAACATCAAATCCAATCTGATGAAATCTCGAATCAACTCCTTCTGCTGAGTGATTTGGACTAGCACCCTGTTCTCTGGCATCCTGCTCAGTGCATCTGGAACTGTATTGACCTTGCCTGGATGATATTGCAAGTCAATATCATAGTCTGCCATAAGCTCCAACCACCGCCTTTGCCTCATGTTCAACTCTTTCTGTGAAAAGATATACTTGAGGCTCTTGTGATCTGTGTATATCAGCACTTTATCTCCCAAAAGGTAGTGCCTCCAAATCTTCAAGGCAAAAATCACAGCTGCCAACTCCAAGTCATGAGTTGGGTAATTCCTCTCATGAGGCTTCAGTTGCCTAGATGCATATGCGATAACATGATCATGTTGCATAAGTACACATCCCAGGCCTTTTCCCGATGCATCACTGAATATGACCATCCCTCCTCTCCCTGAGGGAGTCCTCAAGATTGGAGCTGAAATGAGCCTATGCTTCAATTGCTCAAATGCTGCGGTACACTCCTCTGTCCATATGTACCTTACTCCTTTCCGGGTGAGCTGGGTCAACGGAGCTGCAATCCTAGAGAAATCCTGGACAAAGCGTCTGTAATATCCGGCTAGTCTAAGAAAACTCTTAATCTCAGTCACCGTCCTCGGAACTGGCCAATCTTTTACTGCCTGGACTTTGCTGGGATCAACTGAAATTCCTTCTGCTGAAACCATATGTCCAAGGAAAGCTATGCTGTCCAACCAGAAATCACACTTGCTCCTCTTGGCATGAAGCTGCTCCTGCTGTAGAGTCTGCAACACAATCCTCAAGTGTTCTGCATGCTCCCTGTTGTTCTTTGAATAGATCAGGATGTCATCTATGAAAACAACAACAAACTGATCCAGATAGGGCGAGAACACTCGGTTCATCAAGTCCATGAAAACTGCAGGGGCATTGGTAACTCCGAAAGGCATTACTAGAAACTCATAGTGGCCATAACGGGTCCTGAATGCCGTCTTCGGAATATCCTCCTTCTTCACCCTTAGCTGATGGTAACCCGACTGTAAATCCAATTTAGAGAACACACGGGCTCCATGAAGCTGATCAAACAGATCATCAATCCTGGGTAAGGGATACTTGTTCTTGATGGTAACTTTGTTCAACTCCCTATAGTCAATACAAAGTCTCTTACCACCATCCTTCTTGTTTGCCAATAGCACTGGAGCTCCCCATGGTGATGTACTTGGCCGAATCAATCCCTTATCTGAATACTCCTGCAGCTGCTTCTTCAGAATTTCTAACTCCGTCGGTGCCATCCTGTACGGAGCCTTGGATATAGGAGCTGCTCCTGGAACTGTGTCAATGGAGAACTCAATCATCCTCTCCGGTGGCAGTCCTGAAATCTCAGCAAACACTTCTGGGAATTCATCCCACACCGGTACCTTCTGCTTCTGAACCTCCGAAGTAGTCATCTGAGTCTTTCCCTTGGTAGACTTCACTTCTCCACTAAATTGGAACTCCGGTTGATGAGGGATTCTGAAATTAATCTTCTTCTCCCTACAATCAATAACTGCATAGTACTGACTGAGCCAGGTCATGCCTAAGATTACGTCGTACCCTTTGGTGTCTAGTACGAGCATATCTATGGCCAAAGTCTTATCACAAAGTTCTACTGGACAATCAGTACAAGCCTGAGAAGATATAACTACCCCATTCCCTGTACTTATCTCCCATTTGTGGTCTAATGATCTAACAGGTATAGAATGTAAAGCCACAAATTTATCTGAGATATAACAGTGGGATGCACCTGAATCGAAGAGAGCGAGAACAGGTAGTGAATGTACTCTGATGTTACCTGTAATCACCTCCTCAGAAGCCTCAGCCTCTGCTTCTGTCAGGTTGTAAGCCTGACCTCTACCACGCCCTGCTGCAGTCCTGGCTCCCCTCTGCACTGGACGAACAATTTGCTGTGGAGGAAGGGGAAGAGCTCTCCTCATCACTGGTCCCTGGTTCCTCTGCCCAAGTGGCCCTGGCAGCACTCTCTGTCCACTGGGTCCTGGAAGTGCTGGCATAGTCTGATTGGCAATCCCCATCCTCCTGTGTGGACAAGCCTCGACAGAATGATCTCGGGAACCACACACCAAGCACAACCCATTTGCTCTACGGCAGTTCTGCTGAGTATGACCTGGTTTCTGACAATAATTGCAGATAGGACCTGATTGAGCCATCTGATAAGGAGCTGGTCTGAATGGTGGTCTTGCCAGAACCTTTGCTGCTCTGTATGGTCCTCCTCTTCCCATTGGGACAAACGGCCTCTTCATGGCCTGATTCCTCATCTGGTCTCCTTGCTTCTTCTCAAACCCACGCTCCACCTCTCGAGCGATGGTGAGAACTTCTGCATAGGTCTTCAGATGATGGGGCATTAGGAACATCTGAATGTCCATCTGTAGGCCCTGCTGAAACCTGCTTGCTCGCTTCTCCTCATCCGTCACCATGTACGGAGCAAAGCGGCTGAGTCTAAGGAATTCCGCGGCATACTCATCCACGGACTTGTTCCACTGCTGGAGTCTGATGAATTGCTCCTCCATATCTTTCTGCGCCGTAGCAGGGAAGAATCGGCTGTAGAAACTCTTGGAGAACGTGTCCCAAGTGACAGGCTTCTCCAAGCGGGCCTCCTCGGCTAACCACCAAGTTCGAGCTATGTCTTTCAGCTGAATCTTAGCAACCTCTACTTGGTTCTCCTTCGGGACACGGGCTGCATTCAGCAAATCAGTGGTGTCCGTCAGCCATTGCTCAGCATCCAATGGCTTCTCTCCTCCTGTGAAAATTGCTGGTTGCAGCCGTCGGAAATCTGAAATGTTTCCCGGTCTCTGCTCCTTCGGGGCTGCTAACTCCTGCCTGAGGAGTTCAGTCTGCTGCTGCTGGTTCTCCATCATGGCCTGAATAACTCTCAGGACATCGGCATTCTCTCCTCCTACAGGCCCATTCGGTACTTGCCCGATATTGTTACGACCCGATCGTCTCTCTATACCGAATTGGAATAGGATAACTGGAATTGGAAACAAATGGATGGAAGGAGTTTAGAACACAAGGAAATGAATCAAGGACGGAATCAAGAAGTACTTGATAACTCTGTACATTGTAGTTGGCATTCGCAAATTATTAGAATTTGCCACTTGATTGTACTTTTAGGTGTGAGAGCCTAAGCTCTGATACCAACCTGTAACGCCCCGATTCCACGGATACGGGGACGTCACTGCGACGTATATATGTAGGTCAGAAGAAGCCCCCACGTATATACGCTAAGCATAAAAGTACAATAAGGAATCAGAGTACAACACAAAGCGTGGTGTATTCATATGCCAACTTACAAGATACAAGTACAAAGTTATACAAACTATGATAAAGTAATACACTTTACAAGTGTTATCTATCATATCCAAGTCCAAAAAGACAATATACAAACATGTACACAAGATGCTCACGTAATGGATGAAGATTCGTGAGCCAAAAGGAAGAGTCTGGCACGAGGGAACTAGAGTTGGTCAGCCTGCTCACTGAAATAAGCCTGGTCCTCTGTGGATGGCTCCACTTCGTTCCAAGCCTCAGAATCTGAATATGCAAATCCAAGGAATCAAGACATATAATAGTAAACAACTGTAGCCAAGTGGCTAAGGGACAGGAATAAAGAAGATGGAACAGTAATAAATAGCATCGACTAACAAGTGATGAAAACATAATAAGGTAAAGCCATAATGCAATGAATGTACAAATTAAGTCTATAATTATTATTACTTGTCTTACTGTGATATCTAGCTATGTGGCCCAGCGTCCCAGAACACATAGATCCATATCCTAGTAAAGCAAGTTTGTTATTGGAAACAGTGGTTGTATCGACGAACTATGTTTACAGTGGGTCCCGTACATGCCTGGGACCACGGTCCAGGGTGTTCCGTTGCTTGATGACGGAACCAGCCGCAAGGCCTAACAGGAGGGTCTTATGTATGCCCTTAGTCATGACAGTATTCAGGAATAGGGAGCAAGCACTCCCCTCGGTCCCCTGGAGGCCCTCAGGTCAGACCGGAATATAATTGTACAATTAACCTAATACCACTGTAAACACGAACACATACCGATATCCGCATATTTCCCCCGTCCCATGTGTAAGTTGGTCCATTTTATAAAATAGTCGAGTGTATCATGCTTGGTGTTTAAGTGATAGCATGAAGAGATGGAGATATTTCATATTTAACAAGTCCTAAAATGAGAATATATGATAACGAGTCAAGAAGTAACAAGTCATGAGATCCATCAAGTAACATGTCATGTAGTACAAATCATAGAGCATGAACAAGAATAGTATATCATATGTGAAGCAAGGGTAAAAATCTAATTCATAAAAGAAACAATAATTTTTGCCCAAAAACAGGTTAACGGTCGACTGCCGGTCGACTGCCGGTCGACCGGACAAAATGCGTGAGCTCCAGGTTTGGTCGGTCGACTTCCGGTCGACTGCCGGTCGACCGGAGATATAACTACCGGTCGCCTGTCGGTCGACTGCCGGTCGACCGATACAGGGCCGTGAGCTCCAGGTTTTCTACCGGTCGACTGGTTGGTGAACCGGTCGACCGCCTACTCAAAACTGTGCACGTTTGTGCACATCGGTCGACTGCCCCCTTGGGCCGGTCGACCGAAGTTCTGAAAAATGCTGCTGTTAGGTCAAAAATTAGATTTTTGTGGTGGTTATTTTTGATAGCTAAAAATATGATTTTGATGACTTAAGGGGACATGATTTGTCAACACAAGTATACAAGGAACTTTACGAGTCTTGGTGAGTAAAAATACTCACTTCGAACGGTCGATTTGAACTTTTACGAGTTCCGAAGAGTTCGAGGTTGATGAAAAGCGCCGAAGTGATCCTCGACGATCTTGCGGACGATCCCAATCCAACGAAGTGGTAGTTGCTTGAGATGGAGATGAAGACTTGGGTGTTGTTTGGGAGTTAGGGTTTGAGTTGGAGATGGAGAAGGATTTTGTGAAGGTGAGAATTTTGTTGAAGTGAAGAAAAGAGAAAGGAATTGTAAAGGAAAGGATTTATATAGGTTTTGATTTTTGTAAAGGAGATGCAAATAAAGAAATTGAGAGGGGTTTTGTGCAAAATAGGGGAAGGGTGAGGTGTCTCCCTTGGCCAATGGTGGCCGGCCATGAGAAAGAGAGAGAGAGATGTATTAAATGAGGGGGGTTGGTGAGAATGTGTGGAGATGGAATTTTGGAAGAAAATGGAAATTTGGAAAAATGGAATTCTTGTGGTTGTGAAGTAAGGAAAGGAAAATAGGGAAAAGGGAAAAAAGAAAAGAATTGATAAATGAAGATATTTTCTTGGTCTTGGAAAATGAAAATATCGGAAACGCGGATTCCTAGGTTCAAGTCAAGAATGCGGGAAAACATTTCGGAAAATACCGAAATCGTCCGAAATTTAAGTATCTCGGAACGACTCGTAATTTTCACCAAAAATCAATAATAATATATGAAGACCTATAGTGAAATCCGTTTGAAGAAATACTTTATAGTTTTAAAGCTAAAAATCCCGGAATCAGTTACCTACCGACTCCGAAATAATTTTCATAAATTCATAAAATTCTCAGAAAAAGTATATAGATAAGAAATACGATTCTAAGAAATAAAGTCTAAAGGACTTTCTAGAAATTCCTAACTGTTTATGAAATAAAAATACTGGAAGAAGTCTTCTACCGACTCCGGCAGAATTTGCATAAATTCGTAAAATCTTCAGAAAAAGTATTTAAGTAAGGAATATTATTCTAGGCAGAAATGTCTAAAGAATCTTCTAGAATTTCTAAACAGTTTGTAAGATAAAAATTTGGGAATCGATCAGCGGCACTGGTCGACACCGGTTTGGAGAAATTCATTTAAATTCTAGAAAATTCCAGAAATTCTCATAAAATCTAATATTTTAGAAAATGATATTTGAAATTGAAATTGGTCAATTACAGAAAGTAAATCGAAAAATACGATCGAAAAGCTGAATACGCATTAAGTACGTATTCCGGAAACGGGGTATTACACATCTTGAGGCCGAACACCTGCAACAAAGCCATGGTCAGAAAGCAGATGCAGTAAACAAGAAGAGATCAAAAGGTCGTCATTTTACCAAAGGCTGATGTTACTTCGTCAGCCTCATCAGGCTCTAGCGGTTCCATCGCGAAGTTCTTGCCAGAATCAACGCGGATAGCCGGCCTGCTCGCCGATTCCTCCGCAGACCACCCGATAGAGCTGGATGCCATAGGACTTCCTTTAGAGGTCCCAACACCCGAAGGACCGACATCAGCCGCGCCACTCCCAGACTCTTGCGAGTGAGCGGAAGAGCTAGCTGCAGCCCTATAAGTGAACAGGGATTATAGTGTTCCCCTTGCTCTCCAACTGCCTCAGCTCCTGCAACAAAAAGCAAATGATGAGTTATTCAAAGTGCGCTGAAGGCATATTAGATGGGGTCAATCTTACCAGTAGTCGGTTCAGCAACTGACGGCTCAGTCACTAATGGAGCAGCAAAAGGAAGCGCAGTAGAGGGTTCGCCCTCTACTACAATTGTAGGAGCATGGCGACGGGGCCTCTTCGCCGACGACTTCCTACGGGATCCACTCCCACGCTTCCTCTTGAAGTGGACATCAGAATCCTCTTCTTCCACTTCTTCCACATGTCGTGGGGAGCTGTCCCCACTACACCAGAACCGACTTCACGAGTATCAACTTCATGGGCATCAGCCCTCGTCTCTGCCTCGAAGCGAGGGCTCCCCGCATCAGAAGCCCCACTGTCATCTACAGCGATGAACTCCTCTATGCCAGGAACACGGACTCGTTTGCCCTCCATCTTATCAGAAGCCTTTTGCCTCATCCGATGAGAAATTAACTTCACACCCGAACGGTTGGCATTAAACCCAGCAGGTGTGGAGTTCGAAGCCGCATACCATTGGCAGAAACACAGGGTCGTCCAAAGGCCGGGATCCCTCAGCGGCGTGCGTAGCCACGCTCCAGTGCCATCCGCGGTGAAGAACCGCCAAGCACGAGCCCCATCAATGAGGCTCCCCATGAAAGCCAGGTCCAGATTGGGGTTGCCCAATTACAACTGGTCATACCCAAATTGGCGGGCAAACCGGCTCGGGACGTAGGGCTCCAGGTAGCAGGTATCCCCACTCCTGTACAGTAAATGCGAGGGCCGGATACAGACCTGCCACTCAAAAACACCCCGACTCATGGGAGACCGACCTGACTCCACATCATGGAATTCCTCGTTGTATCCTGCACCCCGCAGGCGAGGAAAACAACAGAACAGGCTATAAGCGTCATAACGACGCGCTAACTTACGGGCCTCGGCCACATAAGTTTTCTGCCACGAACGGCCTTCAAAGCGACGGAGAAGCGCCGTTTTGAACACCCTGCGGAGGGTCTTCCCCAGCTCCAATCAAACTGGGGCAGTGCAAGGCGAACCACGCCATCAAGTAGGTGTACGGTAAACCTACCCTAGGATTGGGTCCGTCACAAGGCAGGACGGCACCCTTCCCTCGCCTTGACGCCATTGGTCTGCAGAAAGTCTCCGTCAGTACACGAAGACCCCTCTGAATACAACACACCATGGCCGGGAGAAGACCCAGACGGTGGCCATGGACCAAGCGGACGGCAGGCAGCAGCACATTCGGGTGGACGATGTCACCCGAAGAAGAAGGCACGACACACTTCTTTAACCAGATGGTTAAGAAGCCGGCCAGCAACGCCTTGCGAGACATAGGCCGACGGGCCTGATGGTGAAAGCTCCAAAGAACATCACCCTTCCCGAAAGGACCATCATCTTCTGCCACGACGATGTCCTTTTCAGCATGCACCTCCATCCTTGCCAAGATGTCTTCTTCAGTAACTCCGCAATGAGCTGCCTCAGGCGCACTAGTCATATCCGAGAACAAGTAGTTCCCCCAGCTCTTCAAGCTCTTCGAGCTACCCTTGCCACCTCCGTGGATGCTGGAACAGATATGCAAGTGGCACATCAACTCCCGATAGGTCTCGAGCAGAGCAGGCTCCTGCTTCTCCAGAATAGCCAACTCCGCCTCACAGGGAAAGTACTCTTCGTATGGAAGAGACCCGAAGGGCAAAGCAGAGATCTCCCGCATCTCGTGCAGGGCCATGCCCAACTCACCAACCGGGGTGAAGAAAGTCCCCGAGGCCGGGCAGTACAACTCAAGGATGGCGTAGAAGCGCGCCACCTTCATCTCAATGCCGTAGCAGGTCGCCCTGACGGCCTCATGGAGGTTTAACCTCTCTAAGTCTCCCTCAAAATGAGTGAGGATATAGTTGGTCAACTCCGCCCACCACGACCTAGGAGGGTGGACCCAACCAGGAGTCCTGAAATCGGTGGCGGGGTAGTTCCCGTCAACTTCGCAGAACTGAGTGCCAAAGGTCGGCGCCGCAGCTGGGTTCTCTCCTACTGGAAGGTCCCGCGATACCTTTGTTGGCCCAATGGCCTTCAACTCTAGTTTTGATGATGATCAACACTCATGTAGTTATGTTTACTAATATTCTTGTGTTTCTAAGTTTCAGATCATTAACAGGATATTAGTTGGTGATTAGCTTCAACAAGATGATTAGAAGCTTATCATGGTGATTCCGGTGCCAAAGCTTAAAGATCATACCTTTGCACTTGGAGAATCACGGAGTTTTGGAGCAAGTCTACTTGAAGATGAAGATCGTCAAGAAGACTTAGGTATCCTAGTTTAGATAGAGTTTTAGATCCATTTGTAAAGCTTAGTTTAGTTGATATGCTCAAGTGCACAAAACACACACGTTTCATGATTTGGTTTTTGGTTTTCGTGAATAATAGATCCAAACAAGTTTACTTTATACCTATGTATATTAGATATGGTCTAGATACACATACATGCTTTAAACTTGCTAGACAAACTTATTTTGACTATCCTATTCATGTTTTGGAAAAATCAAGTTTGATAAAAATACAAGTTTTGTTTTTTGATAAAATTGGCAAGACACAAAATGAATTGATATGATTGATATATGTCTTGAAATTTTTATCACAAGTTTGGTTATCAAAGTAAAATGATAAAACAAGTTTTAGAAAAACATATTTTTAGAAAAACAGTTTTTATTGTGATTAAAACTAATTTTTAGATTTACTGTGATTTTATGGGATTTTTATTGAGTGAAAAGACCTATTTTCAAATCCCGTATCTGTGCAGAACTGAGGGCTGGCTGACAGGCCAAGTCGGTCGACCGGACCGGTCGACCGCACCATAGGCCGGTCGACCGGGACGGTCGACCGACGTGCACAAGTCTGTGCACGTTTTGGAGTCTCTGGGACGGTCGACCGGGCCGGTCGACCGAGATGAGAGTTCTGCTCTCAGGATGTTTCGGTTGACCGGGCCGGTCGACCGCTATTGCCCAACGGTCACATTTTTGATCGTTGGCGGTCGACCGGACCGGTCGACCGGCAGTCTGTCAGACTGCCAGCTCAGCCTAACGGCTAGTTTTGTATAGGGGCTATATAAACCCCATCTCTTTGGGGATTTTGGCCAAGTTTTTTAAGAGAAAAATTTTCAGTTTTCTGAAGTGTTCAAAAGAGTTTTCAAAAGAGTTTTAAGTGCATAAACTTCTCATCTTTATTGTTTTAGGGTTTTTGGAAAATCAAAGAAAAATAGGTTTTTGGGATTTTTGCTTAGATCTTCAATTCTATCATATTGCAAGTATTTTCCCAAAGATTTTTCTTTGTTGCTTGTTTTCAAAAACACTTGTTTTCCACACTTGAGCTATCTTCTATCCTAAACTATTAGGATCTTGTTTTTGTGGAAAAAGATAAGAGAAAAAGAAAGAGAAGTGTTTGAGGTTGTTTGTTGTAAGCCTCATTGTTGTAAACACCCTTATACTTGTGAATCCCTCTTCGGTAGAGGTGATCGGGTGATTGTGTTGTGGATCCCTCTTAGGTAGAGGTGATAGTGTTTGGTTGTGAGCCTCTTCGGTAGAGGTGTGTGGATTGGTTGTTGTATTGGCTACGGGCCTTACCCCTCGGTTGTGAGGTGGTTGTTTGAGAGAGGAGTTTGGTACTCCTAGAGTTGTAAGAAATCCTCTTTGGTAGAGGTTCCCTCGGTGGGAGTTGAGATAGTGGAAATCCTACACGGTGGTGTAGGCGGGGATGTAGAGCAAGGTGCTCGAACCTCGAAACAAATCTTGGTGTTTGCGTTTTGATCCATTGTCTCTCTAACTCTCTCTCTTATAATTGTGCAAAGCATCATACTCATCATCATATCATACTTGCTTGTGTTGAGCATTGATTCATTCATATCATATATTGCTTGTGTTGTGCCTTGCATTTCTTATTGTCATATCTATCATATGCTTGGCTTGATTGTGTGTATTTCATATTGCTTGGATTGCTTGTGTGTGTGTGCCTAACTTATACTCATCCAACAAGAGCTTCACATAGCACCTCAACCCATTTCAAGGGGAATCAAGGGGAGTTAGTCCAGAGCCTCGCAAGGGGAATTCGGCTACACTTGTTGTATTGTATTAGTTTGTGCATAATTTGCATTAGCTTCCGCATTTAGCGCACTTAGTTTGCATTTAGTTTATTAGATTAGCACTTACACCTATTCACCCCCCCTCTAGGTGTTTTACAATTAGTATCAGAGCTAGTGCTCCTGATACTTAGGCTTAACATCCTAGGAGTGAGATCCATTTGCTTGCTAATCTCATTTGCATTTGCTTGTTTGCACACATCTAGTTTATACCATGGACTTCATGACCCCACCTAGCTATGATCCTTCCAACATTGATACTTGGAAGTATAGGATGTCCATGTACCTAAAAACCCTAGGTTTGCATGTCTTTCTTGCCGCCACCAAGAGATGTTATCTTGGTGATTGCAATCATATAGGGGCCAATGCACAAGCCCTAGAGGCCATTAGAAGCACTTTACCTAAAGAATATCTTTTACGTGTTTCTGATCTTGATTCCGCTCTTGCAGTGTGGAACAAGTTGACAACAACCACCAACACCTCCAAGCTTCAAGTCCAAATCCAACAAGAAGAGGAATCTAGTGGAGAATCCGAGCCACAACAATGCTATATGGTCCAAGGGAATGACTCCCTTGAGGTACATTCGGAACCCCACTTAGATAGTGATGATGATGCTAGTTCTTCTAGTAATGATCTTGTTGATCCCCATGCTCTAAATGAAGAACTTTCAATAGTATGTGAAAAGTTAATTGAAAAATATAAGATTTTGAAAAAGAAAAGTCTAGAAATTGAAAAAGAAAATAAGTGTTTGCATGCTAGACTTGACAATGTTTTGCAAGAGAAGGTTGAGGTCTATAATGAAAGGGATTCATTGAGATCTCAATTGGAACTTGCACTTAAAGAAAATGAATTTTTAAAGTCTAAAAATGATTGCCATGCTATTTTAAAGAAAAATGAAAACTTGTCTTCTAGAGTTGATTTTGTTTTAAAAGAGAATGTTGTTTTGAAAAACAAAATCATTTCTATTTCCAATGATTTAAATGTTTGCTTAGAGAAAAATATTGTTTTGCAAAATAAGATTGATTCTCATGTTTGCCATGCTAGGGTAGTTTCACCTAAATCACCCATTGTATGTTCCACTTCTTCTATGCTCGAAAATGATATAAATTTGTTAAAGAAGAAAATGGATTATTTGGGCTCCACTATGAGCCAATGTGCCATGAACCACTCACGATTGGAAACCTTGGTTCGAAAGAAACAAGTTCCAACTTCTATGCATGCACACCCTCCACGGCATACACATGCTCCTCACGGACACCATCAACACATGTATGCTCATGTGTACTCATGTACACATTGTGGACGTAAGGGCCACCTTGCTAAATTTTGCTATGATAGATTACATACTCCTAATTTAGCAAAGATTTTGTTTGGGTTAGAGAAGGTACTAACCCCATGGACCCAAGAAGATATGGGTACCAAAGACCACCCCTCCTTTATTTGATGTAGGTGTGGGCTCTCACATGACGTGAGAGTAATGACACCTTGGAGTGGATGCGTTCCGGACATAAAGGAAATCATATGGATGCATCACTTTCAAGGGAAGGTTTGGTGGAGAGGACCACCATGTTTTGGAGACAAGGAAAGTTGCTTCTTCGGTTTTGGTAACAATCTTTTACTCCCATTTATTGTTTACATGCTTTCCATTTCATTGCTTATAGCATGTTTTGATGTTTTATAGCATGTTTCATTGTCTATGGATTAGTATGTTCATTCCATGTTTATTAGATCCTTGACATACATGTATAGTATTTGAGACACACATGCTTATTTGATTCACATTTAGTGTTCTCACCGTTTGTTTAGCTATAATGTACATCATGAATCTATTGCATGTGAATTTACATAATAATCATGTTTTAGTTCTTATGATGTTGATTTCTAGCTTGTTTTGATACTCCTTGTGGTTATGACATGTTTAAATGTGGATTTTGTCAAAACTTGTGTTATACATGTACAAATAGTGAGTTACATTTGTTTTATATGCAATTGGACTTCATGCTCATTTGTATTCACTATATGTACACGCATGAGCTAGTTTTGATGATTCGTTCATTTATACTTGTTATACCTATTTGCATGTATATGTAGTTTAAAATTCAAATAAAAGAATTTTGATGAATTTTGTATGTGTTTTAGTTAGAAATATGGTATTCGTGTTTGTTTTTGATGCTTCATGTTTTGAATATATGTTTAGATGTTAGTTTTCATTAAGACTAGGAATTATACTTGTACATATAGTGGGCCACAAATAAATCTATGTATGTTTGGGCTTGATTGCATATTTGTACCCATTAGATGTGCTAGTATAGTCTAGTTTTGATGATTCATACATTTCAAACTTGTATTCCATTTTTGGATTTGTTTTATGATTGTGTATTTCACTTCATGTATATGTTTGTATTGCCAAACTTTAAGATATACATGTATACCCCTTGAGTCATTTGCCCTTCATGCAAATCTATATTATGGACTCAAAGTGTGTTTAAGGGATATGTATGTATACTTCTTGTGTTGACAAATCATACATATACCTTGAAATGAAAATTTCTTTGATGAAAATTTAGCCTTACATGTTTTCATGTTTATGTGGCAATATTTAACTTCATGTATATGTCTATCTAGTTCAAACTAATCTTATACATATACATCTTTTTGAGCCACGTGCCTCCATGAATATACATTTAGTGGACTCGTTGAGTTTTGGATATGTATGTATATTTTAGCTTGTATTAGACATACATATGCCTTGAAGATTAAATAAGGAGTTTTATATGATTTTTCATGTTTTTGATAGAATTATGTTTTAAGGAATAATTGAGCTCAATGAAATATTTTTCATGATTATGATCTTCACATATTATTTGTACACTCATATCTATTGCTCATGTTTTGTTTCTCATGAGTTATGCTTTATTGGTTAGAGTGATGATTATCATGTGAATTTCATTTTTGTTTTATTCCTTACTTGAAGGATTTCGTGCTAGTTAACAAGTTTTTCCATTTAACTAGTTGCGGTGTTCTTCATTTTGGTAATGATTTTCAAACAAAACTACATTTTCAAATCTATCTTTGAAAACCCCTACCATCCAAGGGCGGTAGGATGGGAGATCATGTTCATGTATGCCCTAAATTGAAAATCTTTAAAACTTGAATTATGATTGGGTGGTAGATAATATGATGTATACACTTGAACTTATTGTTATGTCAATTGGTATCATTGAACTCTTTCAATTGGTATCATTTTGATCTTCTTGTATACTCATATATGTTTTGTATGTATGTATGCTTTAAATTCCAAGTATATCAATTTCTATTGGTATCTATCTTTCATACATATATATGTTTGTGTTTATGCTAGTGCTTGAGTTTCAATTTTGTTTAAATTGATTACTTTTAAATTGTTATCAAGACTATGCATGTCTTTAGTTTGTTTTTCATAAAGGGGGAGAAAATTTGATTTTGTATTTCAATTGGTATTTGTACTCCCACTCTTTATGATTAAAAGTTGTTATTTTGAACATATGATATCAACATCAAATTTGTTTATATATTTTCAAAATGAAATATATTCTACAATTGGTATCAAAATTTGTGTTTAGACATTCAAAATTTGTTATGTTGTTTTACAATTGGTAATTTGTTATGTTTAATTACAATTGGTATTTTTAAAATTTTGTTTAAAGAAAATATTCAAAGTTTTGATTTGTATTTCCTATATGCAAGGAGAGCTTAACATCTCTCTTACATATAGATTCATGTTGAGTATATTATAAATTGAGGAGCTTGACAACTCTTCTTTATATGATATACGTGTGTAGGGGGAGCTTCACATCTCCTCTTATGCATTACATAATATGTGTTATGTGAATTGGGGCTTGTCATCCCTTCTTCATGTAATGCATATGTGTAGGGAAGCTAACTTAGCGTCTTCCTCTTCATGAATGTATATAGCATATAACATATATTGATTCTTGTTTATTGGTATCAAGATGCTTCATTGACATATTTTTAATTGATATCATGTTTGTAGTCACCCCTTATTGATTTTGTTTTTTCTTTTAGACAAAAAGGGGAGAACATTGTTTGCATTGTTTTGATTGACAAAAAGGGGGAGAAAGATTTTTACCCCTCATTTTATCTATGGTTTTGATTGTTTACCCCTTTATTGATGATTGACAAAAAGGGGGAGAAGTATTTGAGTTTTATATGCATACTTATGTTTTATATGCATATATTATGTTTTAATATCAAGAATATTAAGTTTAATTGTTTATTAAGTTTATTGATATCCAAAGCTTGCTTTGTAATTGTTGTACTTGGTATCTAGAGTTTATATATGCTTCTTTATGTTTTTGCATATATTGTGTTCATGCATAAGCAAATAAATATAAATATATGAAAAATAAGTATGTCTCTTGTTTAGAATCATAAGCTTTCATTGCATATTTATTTATTCATTTGTTATGCATGAGTTAAGGGGGAGCTTCCTTGAAGCTTATCTTTAATCCATGCATATATAACTCCATGAGTTTTGTCATCATCAAAAAGGGGGAGATTGTTGGCCCAATGGCCTTCAACTCTAGTTTTGATGATGATCAACACTCATGTAGTTATGTTTACTAATATTCTTGTGTTTCTAAGTTTCAGATCATTAACAGGATATTAGTTGGTGATTAGCTTCAACAAGATGATTAGAAGCTTATCATGGTGATTCCGGTGCCAAAGCTTAAAGATCATACCTTTGCACTTGGAGAATCACGGAGTTTTGGAGCAAGTCTACTTGAAGATGAAGATCGTCAAGAAGACTTAGGTATCCTAGTTTAGATAGAGTTTTAGATCCATTTGTAAAGCTTAGTTTAGTTGATATGCTCAAGTGCACAAAACACACACGTTTCATGATTTGGTTTTTGGTTTTCGTGAATAATAGATCCAAACAAGTTTACTTTATACCTATGTATATTAGATATGGTTTAGATACACATACATGCTTTAAACTTGCTAGACAAACTTATTTTGACTATCCTATTCATGTTTTGGAAAAATCAAGTTTGATAAAAATACAAGTTTTGTTTTTGATAAAATTGGCAAGACACAAAATGAATTGATATGATTGATATATGTCTTGAAATTTTTATCACAAGTTTGGTTATCAAAGTAAAATGATAAAACAAGTTTTAGAAAAACATATTTTTAGAAAAACAGTTTTTATTGTGATTAAAACTATTTTTTAGATTTACTGTGATTTTATGGGATTTTTATTGAGTGAAAAGACCTATTTTCAAATCCCGTATCTGTGCAGAACTGAGGGCTGGCTGACAGGCCAAGTCGGTCGACCGGACCGGTCGACCGCACCATAGGCCGGTCGACCGGGACGGTCGACCGACGTGCACAAGTCTGTGCACGTTTTGGAGTCTCTGGGACGGTCGACCGGGCCGGTCGACCGAGATGAGAGTTCTGCTCTCAGGATGTTTCGGTCGACCGGGCCGTCGACCGCTATTGCCCAACGGTCACATTTTTGACCGTTGGCGGTCGACCGGACCGGTCGACCGGCAGTCTGTCAGACTGCCAGCTCAGCCTAACGGCTAGTTTTGTATAGGGGCTATATAAACCCCATCTCTTTGGGGATTTTGACCAAGTTTTTTAAGAGAAAAATTTTCAGTTTTCTGAAGTGTTCAAAAGAGTTTTCAAAAGAGTTTTAAGTGCATAAACTTCTCATCTTTATTGTTTTAGGGTTTTTGGAAAATCAAAGAAAAATAGGTTTTTGGGATTTTTGCTTAGATCTTCAATTCTATCATATTGCAAGTATTTTCCCAAAGATTTTTCTTTGTTGCTTGTTTCCAAAAACACTTGTTTTCCACACTTGAGCTATCTTCTATCCTAAACTATTAGGATCTTGTTTTTGTGGAAAAAGATAAGAGAAAAAGAAAGAGAAGTGTTTGAGGTTGTTTGTTGTAAGCCTCATTGTTGTAAACACCCTTATACTTGTGAATCCCTCTTCGGTGGAGGTGATCGGGTGATTGTGTTGTGGATCCCTCTTAGGTAGAGGTGATAGTGTTTGGTTGTGAGCCTCTTCGGTAGAGGTGTGTGGATTGGTTGTTGTATTGGCTACGGGCCTTACCCCTCGGTTGTGAGGTGGTTGTTTGAGAGAGGAGTTTGGTACTCCTAGAGTTGTAAGAAATCCTCTTTGGTAGAGGTTCCCTCGGTGGGAGTTGAGATAGTGGAAATCCTACACGGTGGTGTAGGCGGGGATGTAGAGCAAGGTGCTCGAACCTCGAAACAAATCTTGGTGTTTGCGTTTTGATCCATTGTCTCTCTAACTCTCTCTCTTATAATTGTGCAAAGCATCATACTCATCATCATATCATACTTGCTTGTGTTGAGCATTGATTCATTCATATCATATATTGCTTGTGTTGTGCCTTGCATTTCTTATTGTCATATCTATCATATGCTTGGCTTGATTGTGTGTATTTCATATTGCTTGGATTGCTTGTGTGTGTGTGCGCCTAACTTATACTCATCCAACAAGAGCTTCACATAGCACCTCAACCCATTTCAAGGGGAATCAAGGGGAGTTAGTCCAGAACCTCGCAAGGGGAATTCGGCTACACTTGTTGTATTGTATTAGTTTGTGCATAATTTGCATTAGCTTCCGCATTTAGCGCACTTAGTTTGCATTTAGTTTATTAGATTAGCACTTACACCTATTCACCCCCCTCTAGGTGTTTTACAACCTTCCCAGGGTATAGCCCCATTATGCTACGAGGATGGCCCGCCCTCGAATAGCCGGACTGGAATGTCAACCTCCCGACACTCACAGACTCGGCATTTAGGCTCACGCCCCACGCCATCTTCCGAGCCTGAGTCACGCTCGCGAAGGAAGACAAAGCAAAATGCTGCTTAGTGGACGGGAGATAGAATCTCTCGCCGTCCAACTGGAAGATCCACTGGCCTTCACCGGCCTGCAGCTGGCGATCGGGATCAGGTGCAGCATCCCCGAACATGAAGTCAGGCTTTCTGTAAGCCTGACGGTCGATATCTTCAAGCGGAGCCGTAGTCAAGATGCTCCGCATGGCCTGCGGACGACCGTCCTGGATGAGCGTATCCCATACAAGGGAGCTCGGCTCGCTGAACAATGAAGCCTGCCCATAGAACTGCAAGCTGATGCTTCCGCCTGCTCGACTGGCTAGACCGAACAGACTGTTCTGGAGGCCGGAGGCGTAATGTACTGCAAAAACAGAAATGAGCTATGATTAGTTCACCAATCAAGTGGATGCAAAAGCATAAAAATTCACTAAGGCATAGCCTCGCCCAGCAAGTAGAGCCTGCAAGGCGATAGTTTTGAAAAAGCTTCGCTTCATGGATAAGACTGCATCTTTATATCCAAAGCGCCAACTTCGCTTAAAGCAGGAAGTGGCATAGCCCTAAGGGCTGACATCATCAAAAGGACATCATGGTCGACAGTCGTCCTTCGTGGCCACGACTGAAGGAACACGACCCATATCCTATTCCTCAACAGGATGGAGATTGCCCGAGCAATGGCTTCCTACGGAAGCCTAAAAGAAGAACTGTTCAGTTCTTACTTCCCTGGTGCAAGGAAAGTAGGGAAGTTAAGGGAAACGAGTTCCCTGATGAGGACAGATCATATTCGATCGTCCTAATGGCCAGATACCGACTCCAAAGGAGGAAGACCATCATCTCTAATCTGGGAGAAAAATTCCTTACCAGTGACTGGTCGCTCGATGACCGAAGGAGGAAGGCCCTCCGTCGCAGAAGTCGCCACTTCTTTTCCCGCTCGTCTTTTGGGCGCCATTGAAGAGCTGCTAGAGTCCTCAAAGATCTCTGAATGAAAGGGAAGAAGAAGAGGAAGAGATAGAAAGTTCTCTGAAAAAAAGAGAGACCTTTCCATATTCAGCCCGATCAGGCTTTTATAGGCCAATCAGCGCCTGAAATGAGGCCTCGAAAAAAGGCCCATGCCGCCGTTTCGAATTAATTCGAAACAGCGCCCGAAGCGCCTTCCCGAGAAGCGCCGGTTCAACTCTACTAAGAGTTAACTCTACTGGAGCAAAAGTGCGGACTTCGCACAATCTTTTAAAGGCTTCGCCGAGAGGCTTACCTTAGCCCTCTAAAAAGGTGCTATGTCCTTAGCTCCGCACACAGTCCAGCCCAGCAATGGCTGAACTCCCAATGAAAGTAAGCAAAAATCAGATGATCAGACGATGAACTTTCATTGATTCAAAAGCAAGGGTACAATTGATATTACATCAAAGCTGTGTTTCATATAACACACCAAGTTGCCTAACAAGGTCATTTGCATAAAAGGCATACAAGCGGTTTTATCTGCTCCCAGGCCAGACCAACGGGACAGGAAGTGCCCTCCTCCTGCATAAGGCTGTAATCAGTGGTCCCACAAGGACACAGTCATTTTTCTCCAATAAATGGCAGATCTTGCCAGGCCATTTTTGTTGAAGCCTGGCAATAAAAACCTATCGCCGCCAACACGATAGATCACGTATAATGGGAATTGGCAGTGGTACCGGTGATCTAACAGGCGCGATATCCGCTTTCCTGAAGTGGATCATCCCCAAAAGCCACCAAAGTTGAAAGTCGGCAATGGTGCCGGCGATCCCACAGGCGACGCCCATTATCTTGAAGCGGATCCTCTCCGATAAAGGCGGCGGCCAGCCTCACCTCAGAACGAATCATCTCGGATAAGAGGCTGCCAACAGCCCCTGGGACGCGCACCCGCTGCCCCAATTGTTCCTCCTGCTTAAAAGTAAAGCTTCAACCGGGGAAGCATAAGGCAATTTCATGGTTTCTTCCATCAAGTTACCAGACTGGCAAGCATAGCTCACTGTAAGGCAAATTGGAGCAAGTTAGCAGTCAAGCATAGAAAGAGCTGCAAAGATATTAAGTCAGATTCTTGGGCGGCAAAAGCAATCCGACTTCAGCAGAGGACAAGCTCCGCCTGCACAGCAACCATGGGCTGGCTCAGCAAACGCCAAGTCCTAGCTTCACCTATACGGCAAAGTCAGACTGATCTTGTGAGAAACAGTCTCAACATTCACCGATATGGCAAGACTGGCTCAACCTTGAAGATACCAAGTCCCAAGTTCTGCCTGTGCAGCGGACTTAACATGCAGTGATCTTTTTCTGATCAAGTCAAGATGATAGCTTCACAGGGAAGCTATGCCAAAATCCTTCTCTGTAGATTAGTTAAATAGAGAACAAGGGAAGTTAATCCCTGAAGCAGCTGCTAAAGATGAATCAAGGGAGATGAATTCCCTAAAAATCGGTGAAGTCGTTGAACGATCAAGACTTACTGGTCTTTGGCCGGTTAGACAACCAGAGTGGGCATTCCCACTAGTTCAGGGATCTGAGTATCTCTTTCAAACCAAGAGAAGAGAAGAGAGGCAAAGCATTTCTCTTCAGAGGACCTCAAGTGTCCTATTTATAGGCCCCATGGCCTGAGCGCTCTCACCCCAAGCGTGGAAACACGAGCGCGTTTAAGGCATTTATTGCACCTTGAGAACAGGGACAGTTTCCCTTGGAACCGTGCGAAGGGAGAAACGTCTCCCTCATAAAAGGCACTTATGGCGCCTTGAAGAAAGGGAATATCCTCCCTTGGAAACGTGCAAATCGGAGAACATCTCTCTCGATTGGCGCGAAAGAAGGAATGATCCTCCTCGTAACCGCCCCACGGCAGTTGGCTTTGAAAAGGCAACAGGAGTTCCAAAGCGAACTTATTTCTTGGAAGCCCAGATGCGGAGCTACCCCGACGCGAAGCTACTCGCGAACCAGTGCAATTCTTCGGCGAATTCATCCCAAAGCAGGATTGAAGGCGAAGCTGAACTCAACCATCATGGCGACGTTCATACTCCACACACCATCGATCACAGCAGTTCAAAGTGTTTCGGAGTCTGAGCTATTGCAGACTCTCGAAAACTTTGAAGGGGGTCTTATTGACACTTAAAAAGACAAGATTCTCATTGGTCCGAACGATGTCTAAACTTGTTGACATTTACAAAAGACAAGGGACAGACAAGCTGAAGACCAGTTTCCACCCACCTCCAAGGACAAGGAAGCAGCTCGGACTCCACTGATCCAGCAAGCAGAACAGTGAACCCGATTGTTTCTAAACAGACCTCAGCAGGTCTAAAATGCTAGCATTTAGCATTACATTAGCCCAAGGAGATAGCCTCGTTTGAGAGGCTAGCATCATCCAGAGCATCGCCAGGAAGCTAATTGACAGCTTCGCCGAAAAGCCTCTTTTTCAAGACCTCGCCAAGAGTTGCCTCTAGCTCCGCTGTGAGTTCAAAGCGGGCATCGCCGTTATTGGTCTACTATGGTCAACCTTTGACCAATCAAATCTCCTGATGAGATCGGATCCAATCTGATCAAATCCAATTAGGATTCAAATATGGCAGGTGATTGCCGCTATCTCTGGACTCTCTTGAAACGAGTAAGAGGATCAAGGAGAATCTCCCAACAATATGGAAAGGATCAAAACAGATCAACCGACCTGCCAATTCTAGCTCCGCAGAAGCTATCCTAGCCTCGCAGCAAGGCTACTTTCCAGATTCAAACAGATTAGGTTCAATCTGTTTCCATATCTTCAAGGGGACGATTATACCCTTTGCTCTCCCTATAAATAGCCCGTCAGGGGCACAAGGGAGGAGGATCGGAGGGCATCAGATCAAGGAGGATCGGAGGAGATCAAGGAGGATCATCGATTGATCATCGGCGAGATTGGCGTCTTCTCAAAGATCGGGCTTCTTCATACGCACCGTGCGCTCTCTAATTCAGAGACCTTTCAAGAGAAATACTTCTCCTTTCAGGGTGGTGATACCCTAACAACCTCTTTTCCTCAAGGAATCTCCGGAACCAGGCGAGAAGGAATTCCTCACAGAAGGCGGTTTTGAGAAGTAGTAAGAGGGTTCTACCAACCTTCTATTCTCTGATTCCCGGAACCAGGCGAGAAGGGAATCTCATCGCTCGCATCGTCAAAGGGGCAAAGTGGTCGCGCGCTGACCAGACTCCTATCGGCACACTTCTCCAGAATCTCTGAGGAGATCTACTTCTAATCTTTTTAAGAATACTTGTAATTTAGCTTCTCAATTTTCAATTGTAAGTTTTCCCCTTTGCAAACATAATGGAAAACACCATCTTATGTGTTTTACTTGATCTCTTTTAAATACAAGGCTCAACTTTTTACCTATGATCTCATTGAGGCACTCGAACTTTTAAGAAAAGAATTCAGAGTAGGGTAAAGATTAGTGAGCTTGGATTTTTTTTTTATTAGAAACAAACAAACACCATCACTTTTAAAGCCTTTTAAAGATCATTTTCTCCAAAATCTTTTTCAAGTTTTCTTTAAATCATCTCTCTACTCTCCATTCTCTTTTCATATATATATAAAAAAATATCAACACCATTCTTTACTTTTAAAACAATACATTGAAGGTTTCATCGCATTCTTCCTCGTGGATCATGACCCGTTAGCTCAAAGCTACACAATAATTCTCACTGCATTTACTTGCAATTAATTTGTGGTGCTGTTGCCGGGGAGGGAACAGTGTAATTATTTTTTAACAAGTTTCCTATCTTGTTTCAGGGCCATCAAGAAATCAGATTTAGCACTCAAACATTGCAGGAGAAGATTTGCTATTCTGTGCCCCTACTTAGAAAGTAGGAAACAGAATTTCAAGAGATTGTAGCACAAAAGCTTGAAATTTTTTTAAACCACTAAAAAAACTCTTTTTTGCAGGAAAAATTGCTTTGCAAAAATACATTTTTTTTGTGTTAATTCTGCTATATCTGATATCCACATACCTTGTTTTTAATCCAACAAAATCTGATTGATTGTCAGTTGCTTAAAAAACATTTAGACTTGCATTCTAGGCATTTGTCTAATTACGTTTCTTTTACAATTACTGTTGAAGAAAGCTGAGACAAGGTACGTTTGCATAGCATCTAGCATAGAAGAATTTTTGGGTGATTTACTTGCTTATTGATTGTTACTATTGCATTATACTTGCACACTTGCACAATCTATTTTATGGGCAAAACCTAAAATAAGATAAGATGGGGAAGTCATTACCCTTCCTTAACCCACAAACCATCTCCAAGCACGCATAACCCAAGCCTAACTTAAAATCTAATAGATGTTGGCCTTAGGAATTTCTCGAACTTATTAGGAGATTATCCTAAGGGGGAAGGTATTAGAATTTGACTCCTGCCAAATCAATGTTTAAGAACAGAATTAAGGGGCGAAACCTTGAAGGCTGGTGGTTTGGCTTAATTAGGCCCGTCATTTTTGCTCGGATACCTCCCACCAATCTTGCCTTAACCTGGATGATTAGCGTATGGTCGAGTCTATATTATACCTCCTGTGGACAATCAACCAGTTAGGAGTTGTCTAGGTCAAGGTTTACCTTAGACTAGGCTTAGTTTCTTTTCTTTCTTCTTGTTGAATATTGGTGAACTTGTTTGTGAGAGTGTTTGTATATGCAATCGTGGTCGAGAAACCTAAACACATCTAGGTTAACTAGAAACACATCACCATCCAAGTAAGAATCCAAACCAGATCCGATTATGACTCAACCAACATTTGTGCAGGATAGGTTGTATCCCATTAGATCCACACTTCCATCTTGCATCCAACTTTCATCGGTTGGTGAACACAACTTTGAGCTCAAGCCTTAGTTCAATAACATGCTCCCTAAGTTTCATGGTTTGGAGTCCGAAGATACTTATTTCTTCATAGGAGAATTTGAGAAAGCATGTTTAATGATGAAAATTTCACACCTTGTAGATGATGGCATTAGGTTGAGATTTGTCCCATTTGCTCTTAAGGACTTAGCCAAGAAATGGCGTTATAGCTTAGCGCTCGGATCTATCACATCATGGGATGTTTTATCAAGGTGTTCTTGAAGAAATTCTATCCAATTCATAAGACTGCTCTCATTAGGAAGAACATCATGCAGTTCAAGTTGAAATTACATCTAGAGGGGGGTGAATAGGTGTATTGCTAATCAATTAAAATTTCAATACAATATAAAATAAGATGATGCAACCGATCACTCAAAATAAGACTTGAAGCTGAATTCCCGTGAAGGGTTCTGAACTTCTCCTTGTGATTCCTCTAGATAAGAGTTGAGGTGCTTAATTGCTATCTTGTTGTGATGAGTATAGATCGACAATAATGAATGAATAGAAAGCAAATAAGTAGAACAAGAAAGCAATCGTAAACAAGAAGATTTGTTTCAAGATTCGAGCCACTGCTTTACGTCCCCACCTTTAACACCGTGAAGGATTTCCCAACCAAGGAACCTTACACCAAGAAATTATAATCACTCAGAGTACACAACTCCCTAATACACTCCTCTAATTTAGAGGTAGCGTAACGACAATGGAACAATCTCTGGGTGATCAAAAGACCACAAACTCTCTCTTGAAACTCTCTGAAAAAATCCTATAGAATAAAATATAAATTTGAAGCTCTAGAATTTGTAAGTGAGAGTAAAATAAGAAGAGAGATTTTGAGAACCAAAAATTTAAAGTAGATTTTTGAAATAAAAGCACAAAACTGAAACTTTAACGCTCTTTCTCTTGAAAGCCAAAACTTGATTTTTCAAGTAGAATTGTTGTTGTGACTTTAATCCTTCCTAATGTCCCTTTATATAGGTTTTTAGAAGAGCAAACTTAGTATAGTTTTATCAGGTTTAAAAGGAATAAATTGACTTTTAAAATTCATCAAAACACATTTTAAAAACATGTTAAAAATCAGCCTCCAGAAAATTAGCCGTTACTGCCAATCTGACAGACTGTTGGTCAACTTTAAGCACAGTTTTCAGGGTAAAAATGTCAGAATTTAAAATAAGTATATCGAAATAATTTGTAACTCTATAAGTCTTATTTCTAATGCAACTTAAATCAATTCAGTATCATTTCGTAAAAGAAAGTTATCAATAAAATACTGAAAGGTGTCAAATAAAAAACTGTAAACTATTTTATAACAAGAACAGACTTCAACTCAATATTTGACGTCTTTAACATTTGAATCAGAAAATTATTATTGAATAAGAAATGTAGTCCTGAAAGATATCTTTGAAATGCAATTTAAATCATGCTAATTGAATATAATAATAAAACATTATGATAAGAAATCTAAAAGGGTGTCGAGCAGATCAGCAGAACTAAAACTGGTTAAAATTCAAAACCATACTTTTGAAAAACGTGCATTTTTGTGTGTGTGTATTTTTGAGCTTCAAAAATATATTCTACCCTTAAACAAACTAAACTAAATACAAACCGAACTCTTCTTGTAGAACTCCTTATCCCAGTCGACTCGATCCAAACACGATCCAAAGAGCTTGACTGCAACCGAGTGCTAGATGCAATCTTGACGCGCGAGCTCTTGAATTTACATGTGGTAGCTCCAAAACTCCTTTGTTGAAGTTAAATACCTACTAATATCTTGATCAAAATCTGAAACTATATTAACACAAGATCATTAGTAAACTATAACTACATGAGTTAATCATCATCAAAACTAGAGTGATGGGCTTTTGGGCCAACACAAGTAAGAACCTAGTGAACCGTTTTGGAGGTACTTTGAACGCTTCAAAGACCTCCTTATCCAATGTCCTCATCATGGAATAGAGAAATGGCGACGATGCCAAATTCTTTATGACAGTTTAGACTACTCAACCAAGACCCTCTTAGAAACCATGTGTCAAGAGGGATTCTTGCAAAAGGATGAGAATGAAGGATGAGATTTATATGAGAATCTAGCTGAACAGACCATCCAATGAGAACCGACTAATGAAAACTCTAAGAATTCAAACTCCATCTCTTCAAAAGGAGTCTCCATTCAATTGAATTATCCATAGCTACCGAGGCTAGAATAGCAAATCTAGAGAGAAGACTGAAAATTTAGAAACTAAGGAACTAAGTCTAATCAATCAAGTCAGCCCAAAGTAATTTCCAACTCCGGGCTATACTTACTGTCAAGTTTTGAATCATATGTTTGAGGAGTGTCCAGTGTTTCAAGCTCAACAATAATTTTCTGAACCGATGAATGCGGCCTTTTCAGGGCCCAACAATAATCCTTATGCACAAACATACAATCCTGGCTGGAGAAATCTCCTGAATTTCTCATGGAGCCAAATAACAATGACCACTCACGGTCAAACCATTCACACCACTTTCAACATTCCAATAATTCTTCTAATCATCAACCCAACTTTTCAAATTACCTTCACAATTCTTCCAACTATCCACCCAATTTTTCAAATTATCAACAAAACTTTCCCAATTAAGCTCCACAATTTTCCTTCCACAATCCTCAACTTGACTGAGAATGACTGATTTTGAGAAAAACATGAATAGGTACATGAAGAACCAAGATTCTCTCATGCAAACAATACAAAGGCTAGAGGTTCAAATGAGCCAATTAGCCAATCCACAGAATGAGAGACAAAATGGTACCTTACTCAGTCAGCCAGTAATGAATCTCAAAAATTCTCAACAAGCCCATTTGGCTGAGGATCAATCGTTGAATCAATGTAATGTTGTTCATACATTGAGGTCAGGAAAGAAAGTTGATAATCAAGTGCCAACACTATCCAATTCTATTCAACACAACCAAACACAAGCATCCACCTCATCTAGTCCTAATCCTTCTAAATCTGATGAATCTAAAATGGATAAGTCAATCAGTCAGGTACACTAGCCTATAGTATCATTTCCTAATAGGCTAAAAAATAACAAGCAGAATCCACACATGGATAAGATAATTGAGATGTTCAATCAAGTAAAGGTAATGTGCCACTTCTTGATGTCATCCAACAAGTCCCATCTTATGCAAAATTTCTTAAGGACATGTGCATTAAGAAGAGAAAGACTAATGTTCTCAAGAAAGTCTTCTTATCCAGCTACTGTCGGGTTCGATCCCTGTCAAGTACAAGGATCCGGGTTGTCCTACCATTGTTTGCAACATAGGACAAGCTAAAATTAGTCGTGCACTTCTTAACTTGGGGGCAAGTATCAACTTACTCCCCTTCTTAGTTTATCAACAACTCGGGTTGGGCGATCTTAGTCCAACTCGAGTCACAATCCAACTGGTTGACCGTTCAGTGAAAGTTCTCAAGGGAGAAATTAATGATGTCCTTATCCGGGTCAGAGAGTTTATCTACCCCATTGATTTCACAGTTCTTGAGACACAGCCTGTGTCCAATCCTAGGGCTCAAACTCCTGTTATCCTAAGGCATCATTCCTTGCTACTGCCAACGCTATTATCAACTGTAGGAATAGGTCCATGAAGCTAACTTTTGAGGACATGACTAGAGAAGTCAATGCCTTCAACCTAGGAAAGCAACTCTGTGATGTTAAGGATCAAACATTTGAAGTTAACTTCATTGAGAACTTAACAAGTGAACATAAAGAAGAATTGGAATTAGAAACTGATTGTGACTTCGAGTTAGACTCTGAAGACTTTAACCTTGATCAGGTTATCGAGTCTGCTATGAATTGGGCCTCAAACCCTATTTCACCAAATGTGGAGCCATGAAATTTGACTCCTCTTCCAGTGAGCCTTCCTCTTCCTTAGAATTGAAAGTCTTACCTGCACATCTTAAGTACATCTATCTAGGCGAACAAGAGACCTTTCCTGTTATAATTGCCTCCCATTTAAATGACGGGCAAGAAGAGAATCTTAAAATAATTCTGAGAAAATATAGGGAAGCCATTATTGGACTACGACCGACATAAAGGGATTGAATTCAGCCATAGTTCAACATCGCATTCATCTCAATGAAGAAGCAACACCGAAAAGAGCTGCAGCGTAGATTAAACCCTATAATGCAAGAGGCTGTTCATGCTGAAATTGTGAAACTCTTAAACAATGGGATAATCTATCCTATCTCTGATAGTCAATGAGTCATTCCTGTCTACGTGGTCCCATTGAGATCTGGTTTCACCGTGGTGGGAAGTGAGAACAAAGAGTTGGTCCAAACTCAACATCCCACGAAAATTCGAGTTTGTATTGACTAGAGGAAGCTTAATGCAGCAACTCTTAAGGACCATTTCCCGCTTTCCTTTATTGATCAAATACTTGAACGTTTGGCTGGCCACGAGTATTACTGTTTCTTGAACGGTTATTCGGGGTATAATCAGATTCCCATTACTCTGGAGGACTAAAAAATGACTGTTTTCACATGTCCATTTGGGACATTTGCTTATCATCGAATGCCTTTCGACTTCTGCAATGCCCCAACAACGTTTCCACATTGCATTTTAAGTCTTTTTATTATATGGTAGAATGATTCTTAGAAATCTTCATGGATGATTTCTCCGACTATGGAGATTCATTCACTCAATGTTATTACCATATACAACTTGTCCTCCAACGTTGTGCTGAGAAAAATCTGATGCTTAACTGAGAGAAATGCCACTTTATAATAAGATATGGAATTGTCTTGGGTCATGAAATCTCTAAGAAAGGAATTGAAGTGGATAGAGTCAAGATTGAGGTTATAACTAATCTCTCCATGCCCAAATGCGTGAAGGATATTCGATCCTTCCTAGGACACGCCAGTTTCTACCGAAGATTTATCAAGAACTTTAGCAAGGTTGCTAGACCCTTGGATAATCTTTTAGCTAAGGATGTGTCCTTCACTTTTGAAGATGAATGTATAAATTCTTGGGAGAAACTTAAGAAAGAGCTTATTTCTGCACCAGTCATATTTGCACTGGACTGGTCTAAGCCGTTCAAAATCATGTGCGATACTTCTGATTTTGCCATAGGCGCTGTCCTAGGGCATCGCATTGATAACAAGCAGCACGGGATTTATTATTCTAGTAGGACTCTCAACGATACTCAAATGAACTACATTACAACAGAGAAGGAATTCTTTGCAGTAGTGTTGCTTTAGAGAAATTTTGTCCCTACCTACTAGAATCCAAAATCACAATTTTCACCGATCATTCGCGCTAAGATACCTCATGATGAAGGATGCCAAGGTCCGACTCATTCATTGATCCTCCTTCAAGAACCCGATCTCGAGATTTGAGATAAGAAAGACGTAGAAAATGTCGTTGCTGACCATCTCTCGCGTATTTCAAACTCTCCATGCAATGAATTGCCCATAAATGATGACTTTCCCGATGAAAAACTCTTAGCTATATTTAGGAAATCTTGGTTTGCTTATATAGTGAATTACTTAGTCACAAACCAAACTCCATCTCATTGGTCTAAAAATGATGTATACCGGTTCTTATCTTAAATTCGGTATTTATTTTAGGAGGGACCGTATATTTTTAAGTACTGTTCTGACCAAATTATTAGGAGATGCATTCCCGATGAAGAAATTAAGAGGGTTTTATCTTTCTGTCACAAACTTGCATGCAGAGGACACTTTGGTCCCCGCAAGACTATTGAGAAGGTGTTACAAAGTGGGTTCTATTGGCCTACTTTGTTCAAAGATACTTATGAATTTTGCAAGACGTGCCCTAGATGCCAAATGGTAGGAAGAATCTCGAAATAAGATATGATGCCCCTCAATCCAATTCTAGAAATAGAACTCTGTGATGTTTGGGACATTGACTTTATTGGTCCACTTCCTAATTCATTTGGAAACCAATACATATTGGTTGCTGTGGACTATATGTCCAAGTGGGTAGAAGCCATTCCAAGTAAAACTAATGATAACAAAATTGTCATAGAGTTTTTGAAAGAGAACATTTTCTCGCGCTTCGGAACCCCTCGTGCTATCATCAGTGATAATGGTACTCACTTTTGCAATCGATCCTTTTAAGCTCTTATGCGAAAGCATGCTATAACTCACAAGTTGTCCTCACCTTATCATCCTCAGACCAGTGGGCAGGTGGAGGTCTCCAATAGACAAATCAAGCTTATTTTGGAGAAGACTGTGAATCAAAACCAGAAAGATTGGTCCATCGAACTTGTAGATGCCCTATGAGCCTACATGACCGCTTTCAAGACGATTCTAGGGATGTCTCCTAATAGGTTAGTCTTTGGGAAGGCTTGCTACCTACTCGTTGAGTTAGAGTACCGGACCTTATGGGCAATCAAGCAGCTAATTTTCAATTTGAACAAGGCCGGTGACCTTCGAAAGTTACAAATTTTCGAATTAGAGGAGTTAAGAAATGAGGCCTATGAAAATGCAAAGATCACAAATGATAGAGTTTAAGATTTTTCATGATAAACATATCATAAGCAAAACATTTGTCCCTGAGTAAAAAGTCTTACTCTATAATTTTAGGCTTCATCTTTTTCTAGGAAAGCTAAAATCAAGATGGACTGGGCCATTCGTTGTTAAATCCGTATTTTCACACGGTGATATAGAGATCAATGACACCAAGATCGGGAATGATTTTAAGGTAAATGGTCAACGCCTTAAACCTTTCTTGAAATCATTGCCGGTAAATGAAACGACTATGGGTCTTTTGGACCTAGTGTATCGGTAACTATACCTCTTTTACATTCCATTTCATGCATCTATACATTTCTTTCATAATTGGGGACAATGCATGAAATAGGTGTGGGGGAGGGTTCTAACATGATTAACATTGTTTTAAAAAATGGTTAAAAACAAAAAAACTTCTTAAAAAAAGAATAATATCTTGACTAATTTTTGGTAAGAAATTAAGTCAATTTTAAGGAATAGGAGAATCATAATTAGGATTTCTTATATTTAGTCAAAATAAGATGACTAGTTTGATTTCTATGGTTAGGAGGAAAATTTAGAAATGTAATTTAGTCTTGATCTTTACCCTGATGAAATATGCACACTTTATACACTTACACATTTAGGATTCAAAAACAAAAATTCTTATGCCTTATATAAAAAAAGAAAGAACAAGAAATATATATATAAATCCTCAGATTAAGCTGGGTATTTGTGCCTCATAAAGAATAAGTATTCACGCCTAAAAGGGGTACATTTTATATAAAAATCCTTAGTTTTATGGCCTTTTTTGCTCGAGTGCTTAAGTCCTTGGGGTGTTTTCTCACCCGGTGCCCTAAGATTGTCCGGTTTGGGTGTCACCGACTAAATGCTCGTTGCATCGGCAGATTAGAAAGCTTAATAAAATTAAGAAATAATATCACAAAAAAATAACTAAGACATAAGAGTTAAAGTTAAAAGAACCCTTAGTCAAAATTTCACGGTCACGAAGGTACATATGACTTAGGGAAAGTAATAAACTAGATGAGAAATATAATTTGACTCCTTACTTTGATTGATAACACATCTTTGAATAGAGACAAAGTTTAGGAATGACAAATTCAATTTTCCTGTAACTTATAAGTTACTTGAAATCTTACAATAATACCTCAAATATTTTCTCTTTTCAAAATGGTTTTTAAAATACTAATACTTTTCTCTTTCTTTATGGATTTTGTGGATGTAATCCACTGAAAACCCTCACGAGACAAAACTCACCCTCTAGGGGTAACCTAGAGATTCAAAGGCTTATTGCACATGCTCAGTGCAATCGAGTGACCTGCGAAAGTGGTCCAAATAATTTCTTAGGATTAGTTTTGATGTTTTACTCGAGGACGACCAATAGATAAGTGTGGGGGTGTGATCGATCACCTATATTGCATATCTAATGTCACATTCCCATGATTATTGCCTAATAAATCATGTATTTAATCCTATTTTTTATTTAATAATGTTCATGCCCATTACTAATGGAGGTGAAAGAAATTAAGCCCAAAAGCCCGCTTTAATTCTGATTTTAATCTAAATTAAAGAAGGGACCAATAATCAGGAGGATAAAGACAATTCTCGCTGAAAATCAATGCAAATCAAGGGAGATAAAACCAGTTGAAAATCAGTTAAATTCAGATTTTCAATACATCCAGTTAGTTAACCGAAGATCAACGGAGAATCATCAAAGACAGAAGGTTAAAATGGCAAATCTTTTTGGATAAATGGAAAGAAAATAAAAAATCGAAGAATCACGAGCCTTGATGTGGCCAAATGGCCACATCTGGGCCGCGGATCCGCGGCCTTATTGACTACATAGGGGAAGCGTTTGCTTCCTCTATCTTCTCACGCTCTCTCCACTCGGGTTTTTAGCTATAAATACTGTATTCCATGGAGAAGAAGGCATCAAAGACTAGTTTAAGTTTTTCTCTTTATTTTTAAGGTTTAGGATCGTTGTTAGATAGTTTATGAGAAGTCATATCTTAGTTCTTAATCTGTAATTCAGTTCAGAAACAAAGTGAGAGAGAAAAAGAGTGATTGTAATCTGAAGTTGAAGTGACATCAATAAATATTCGACATACTTCTTTTCTTTTCCAACTCACCGGTATGTTTCATTTCAATTTAATATTTTCTTTTTTAGAAATTAGTAGCTAAATCGTTTCTTTCTTTGCTCACTAATCTCTCCCCTCTAGTATTGATTATTGGCCAATATTAATGAAAAGACCCAATTAAATCATATGAATACCTTAAGCTAAGCCTTACTTATTGCGAGTGTTCTTGAAGGCACATAAGGATGGGATTGAATTTTGAACTTAATCTTGAAATTAATCATTTAAAAAAAACTTGTTTTTATTTCATGTTTGCTTTACTACTTTGATGGTTTAACATTCAACTCAAGGAAAGATTTTAAAACTAAAGTTCGATTTCTGAAATAAATCATCTTATGTGTTTTACTTGATCTCTTTTAAATATAAGGCTAAATTTTTTGCCTATGATTTCATTAAGGCACTTGAACTTTCAAGAAAAGAATCTAGAGTTGGGTAAAGGTTAGTGAGCCTGGATTTCTCTTTATTAAAAACAAACAAACAAACACTATCACTCTTAAAGCCTTTTAAAGATCATTTTCTTCAAAATCTTTTTCAAGTTTCAAGTTTTCTTTAAATCATCTCTCTACTCTCATTCTCTTTTCATATAAAAAAACATCAATACCATTCTTTGCTTTTGAAATAATACATCGAAAAGGTTTCATCGCATTCCTCCTCGTGGATTACGACCCGTTAGCTCAAAGCGACATGGTAATTCTCACTGCATTTACTTGCAATCAGATACCAGGTGATAGCATGCAGGAGTCAGGTATAGCACAGTAAATATCACTATTGTATACAATAATACAAGAAAACAGTACCGATACAGGGGATCGGTATGAATACAGAAAAATAGTACTGATACGGAGATCGGTATGAATACAGGTTTTGAAAATAGTACCGATAAAGGGGATCAGTACGAATACAGAAAAATAGTACAGTTTTGAAAAATATTATAAGTAAAGATTTCAAACTCTTCACAACTATCAATAAAAAAATAATACTTTGAATTATCAAGCAGGCAAGCGGGCAACCAGGCATTCAAGTGAAGCGAAACAGTGCTGGGGACAAGATCAGCGAACAGAGTTTAATCGCCAAAGCGCCACGTGGAACTCGAGAACGACTCAGTTTAAGATGTGAGTCTAAAATCCGGCAGAGTTCGTCTAAGCATGTTTAGTGATAAAACGCTGAGCGCTAAGCTGTCTTTCCTGGCGTAGTTAGAAAGTCCAGAGGACTTTAATAAACCTCGGAGACGTTAAGTCTGGAGGTTGTAATGTAGAACCGCGGAGCGGTTAAGCCCGAAGGCTGAGTATGTACTTGAAGAAGATATTAGTTTCAAGCAATATATATGCATATATGACTAGCAGACAAGAGAACTAACAAGGAGTAAGCAAGCAAGCGATCATCCAAGCGAAACTAATCAGGCTGGAGCGAAACTAATGTACAACACTAGATGCTATCACGCTCGGCATAGCTCCCACTCACACCACAGCTAAACGCACGAGTCGCATCATGAGTATGAACGCCATACTACCGCTCATGGCACAGCCGTGCTCACGGGGTAACTACGCTCAAACGGAGTTAGAGGTAAAGTGTTGATGGTAAGCCCACCTACCAGACATAGCATATAGAAAGTCCCGAGGACTTTAAAACCTCAGAGTGGTTAAACCCGAAGGTTATAGTAAAAACCACGGAGTGGTTAAGCCCAAAGGCTGAGCAAGTACCTGCAGAAAATGTTAGTACACATGAGCACACAGATAAACGTGATAATAACTAGATTACTGTGGAGTGGTGAAACCTGAAGGCTGAGTTGAGAGCCCTAAGGCAAAATGGCCACAAAGGGTCAGCCACATAGAGCAGATCACAAGCAATGTATAATGCAAAAAGTAGACTACGCTAATGCAAACATTCGTCACAGAGCTGCTACACACACTCCTAGGCACTCGGCCATATATAAATACATGTACAAGGTCCACCAAGTACAGTTACAACACGAAAAAGTAAAAATATATAAATTTTCTAAAATACAACTCAACCCATCAAAGCGGGAAAACTCAATAATGAGGCGAGGACACTCGCCTATAATCTCCAGAAAATCACCGCAAATTTGGAATCCCAGAAACTTGAACGCACGTGCATGTTCAACACCCATATCATTACCAGGAGGGAAGAAAGAGTAATCTAGAAAGAGATATTTTGATAGAGAAAGAAAAGATAAACAAAAAGAGAAAGTAGATGCAGAGAAGAGAGAGACAGAGAGAGGAGACGCACAGAGGGGAACATAGAGAGGGAAGATAGAGCGAAAGAGAGAAATAGAAAGAGAAAAGAGGTAAAGAGACAGAGAGAGAAGAAAGAGAGAGTGAGGAACAAACAGAGAAGAAAGGTAAAGAGAGAAGAGATACAGAGAGAGAAAAAGAGGGTAAGGGAGAGAGAGAAGAAAGAGAGAAAAGGAAAAGAAAAGGAAGGAAAAAAGAATGAAGAAGAAGAAGAAGAGGAAGAGGAGAAGGAAGGAGAAGAAGAAGAGGAAGAGGAAGAGGAGAAGGAGGAAGAAGTAGAGGAAGGAGAAGAGAGGGAATGGTCGACGATGTCGTTGGGGATCTGTTGGCGACGTCGTAGGTGGTAGAGGTGGTAGATCTGGCCGGGGGGAGAGGGAAAGAAGAAAGAGAGAGGAAGAGGGAAAAGAGGAGAGAGAGGGGAGAGAAGAGAAAGAGAGAGAGGGAAAAGAGAGGATCAGGTTGGGGAGGTTGTCGTTGGCGCTGGGGGTCCAATATAGGGCGGTCGGTGCGGTGGCACTGGGTCCAGGGCGACGGTCAGCTAAAGAGGGAGAAGGGGGAGAAGAAAGAGAGAAGAAGATAGAGAAAAAGAAGAGAGAGAAAGAGAAGGAGAGAATGAGGGAAAGAGAGAGATATTAAATAACGTAGATATTTTGTGGGTGGGGATGTGTCACGTGGCAAGCCAGGAAGGGGGAGAAAAGCGAAAAAATCTACAAAATAAAATAATATATTTGAATAGGTTAAAATTTGAAAAATTCAGAAAAATTTTCAAAAATACCCTGAGGTAGAAAACATCGCTCTGAGGAACAATATAAAATTGATTTTTAGAAATTCAATTCTATTTTCAAATTAAAAATTCTAGAATCAACCAGTGATATCAGCTGGCACCAAATCCGGTCGAGTTTTGATATATTCAAAAAATCTCCAAAAATACATTAAGATAGAAAATATAATTCTAAAAATAATATGAAAGCAAATTTTAGAAATTCAACTCTATTTGTAAATTAAAAATCCTGGAATCAGCCAACAATACCGGTCGACACTAATTTTAAAGATTTTGCAATTTAATTCGGAAAAATTTCAGAAAATCATGAAAAATTTAAAATATTAAAAAACGATGTTTGAAATTGAAATCGATCAAATCTAACTACCGAAAAGACCAAATCGAGCAATAACTAGGATCGGGTTCCCTGTTCAGACTAGGGCCCACTCTGAGTCTACGAATCCAGATCCAATGTAAAGAATCGCATAAATAATCGTGAAACAAAAATAAATACAGAAAGTAAATCAAAAAATATGATTAAAAAATCTTAATATGTAACTAAGTACGTATTCCGAGAATTGGGTGTTACATTCCATCCACCTTACAAAAATTTCGTTCTCAAAATTTTGATAAGGGGAAAATGAACGCAGGAAAGGTAGGGATGAGGATTATACCAATTGAGATATGAATAACTAAGGGTAATGCTCATAACTGACTGACTAATATCTCTGGAACTATACATCTCCTGCATTTCCTGCTGTATATAACTTTTGACGATGCGATAATAATACTGACCTAATGTCTGTTGATAAAGGAATACTGCCAGAGCTTCAGTAGACTGACCTATTTGAACAATATGAAGCGAGCTGTATTGGTGGGATAATCAATAATATTTCTTCTGGACCACGAGATAACGTTGATGAAATCTATAAAAATCCATAGAGGTGATATAAAATCCTTGCGTGGCTCGAAGATGTGCTTGATGAAGAGTCTGCAATAGACGTCTCCGACGTGCTACATACTAACCATTACTTCAGGAGTAGACCAGAAGATCAAAAACGAAGAAAAATTGATAATAACAGATTCTGAATACAGAACGCTGAAAATTCTGAAAGGCCTTACTAAGAATTTATAATACTGTGCTCTAGAGGATATCCCAACTGTAGATTAAATATCTAGAGAATACCCAAGTCCTGTAAGGTCGGCTGAATAGATCGTCAATTATGACAAGTTGGTTCAGATGTAGCGAGAAAACCCAGTTCACTTAGTCTGTGCAACACTTTTAGGTGGGAGAAATTTGGGTAATGAGACTAGGATACTAAACTCTGACTGAACTAGCCATGAGTGATGTCAAGGCCAGGTGGGGCCATTGCGTAACAACGTCAGGCGCTAAGCACTAGGGTGCGGTGGAGCTAACGCTATGCAAGGCTTGCACTAGGCGGAGCTCACGTGGCGAAGTCAGTGTGTAACACAACGCTAAATGTTAAGCGCCAGGGTTCACCAAAGCCCACGCTTACTTGAGCTCGCGTGGCTAGTACACGACTCTTACTTGGCGAGGGCTCATCAAATCCATAAAAACTGTTGAGCATTGTGGCTGAGCTCAATGAAGTCGATAGAAGAGATTATGATCGTTACTGGAATAATATAAAAAATACCATAGCTCTGCTTTATAGAAGTTCTGAATCTAAAAAACTATTAATACTGATACTTCTCGTGCAGTGATATTGCCTATCTGATTAAATAAGTGATGACTACCTAACTTTCTGTACTGATCCCCGTGATGCATCTATACAAAGAATGCGAAGCTGAAGAACTATTCGGGATAAGATAACACGATGCACTAGAATCAAAGAACACCAGAATAGAGGGAGAGAGAACCATATCTATCCTGCCGCTACCTCACTATTCTACCCATATCTATAGTTGGTATAAAGGCTTCGAAAACTGGAATAGTGAAAAATGGAAGGGATTCAGAATCAAAGGAAGGACAACCAGGAAGAAATAGATACGTCTGCACTTATAGTTAGATTGTATAATCAGGACTCATGTATTCCACCTGTAAATTTTATTACTATTAAGTTGCTTACTGGTTGTACTGTGGATGTGAGAGCCTAGGCTCTGATACCCCCTGTAACGCCCCGATCCCACGGGTACAAAGATGTTACTGCTGTAAATTCACCTAGAGGGGGGTGAATAGGTGAAGGCTAATCTAATGGTCACTTAATGCCTAATGATGCAAATAATGCGGAAGCTAAAAGCAATTATGACCTAATTAAAACATCTTACACTAAACACCACGTATAACCAAAGAGTGTTGCCGAATTTCCCGTGAAGGGCTCTGGACAGACTCCTCTAGATTCCCCTTGAATGGGTTGAGGTGCCGCGTTGGCTCTCTTGGTTGAATACAAGTGTTAGCAACAATCCCACGCAAGTATATAACAATATGAGCACAATATATCAAGCATGTAAATGTAAAGACAATAATTGAATGCAAGATATAAAGGGATAGAGAGAGAGAGAGAGAGTGAGCAATCGCAAACACAAAGGGTTTGTTTCGAGGTTCGAGCACACTTGCTCTACATCCCCGCCTTCGACACACGAAGGATTTCCACTATGCAAGATCCCAATGGATCTCTCCTCGGTGCCGCAACACCTACAAGCCCTCAGACTCTCTAGTCCTGTACACACCGCAAGCCCACCGGCTCGCCGAGGCCGCACCTCAAACAACCAAGTCCGCACCCTGTAGGCTGTTCAAAAGTTACTAGAGGACAAGCTATTGAAAAGCAAAGGTTCGAGCTCTAGACGCGAGGGACTAACACCCGCGTCTCAGCATCAAGGCGCGTTCACTCAACACCCGCGTCTCAGCATCAAGACGCGAGGGACTAACACCCGCGTCTCAGCATCAAGGCGCGTTCACTCGACACCCGCGTCTCAGCATCAAGGCGCGTTCACTCGACACCCGCGTCTCAGCATCAAGGCGCGAGGGACTAACACCTGCGTCTCAGCATCAAGACGCGAGGGACTAACGCCCGCGTCTCAGCATCAAGACGCGAGAGACTAACACCCGCGTCTCAGCATCAAGGCGCGTCGGCCTGATACCCGCGTCTCAGTTATAACCGCCTTGGTTAAGGGACCAATCACTGCCCACACGTAAGGGAAATCAGCCCCCATCGTGGCGTGTCTTTAGCAGGCACGTGGGTTAGTTACCGCCCATGTAGCGGGGAAGTTGGCCCTCATGGTGGAGCGTTCTTAGGGGGGCACGTACACCCCTGAGACCTCTATAAATAGCCCTGTTTGCTATGAAGAAGGGGTCGAATTTTGGGGGAGGAGAGAAAAGAATCGATCGGCGACACAGAGAGAGAAGAAGCAGACCAACTCTTCAGCAAGTTCGCTGCGTACGAGCTAGCTTTTGCCTACCTTCTCTTTTAGAGTTTTGGTAGACAGAGCTGTGTCACTCTTTCTACCGGCCGAAGAGGAGATCCCTGAAGGACGATCATCTGGTCAACGGAGAACAAGATTCACTCTCCACCGCCACACGAAGAACCCAGCCTTAAACAAAGGGGGAATTCAAGATTCAATATTCTCCCTCCCTTGTAACCGGAAGGAACAGTTTTTGTTGTAATCTTTTTCATTTGATTCAAGGAAAACTTTTACTGCAATTCCTGTCTCCCTCTTTCCCGGGTCATACAAGAGATGGCGCGTTCACTCGACACCCGCGTCTCAGCATCAAGACGCGAGGGACTAACACCCGCGTCTCAGCATCAAGGCGCGTTCACTCAACACCCGCGTCTCAGCATCAAGACGCGAGGGACTAACGCCCGCGTCTCAGCATCAAGACGCGAGGGACTAACGCCCGCGTCTCAGCATCAAGACGCGAGAGACTAACACCCGCGTCTCAGCATCAAGGCGCGTCGGCCTGATACCCGCGTCTCAGTTATAACCGCCTTGGTTAAGGGACCAATCACTGCCCACACGTAAGGGAAATCAGCCCCCATCGTGGCGTGTCTTTAGCAGGCACATGGGTTAGTTACCGTCCATGTAGCGGGGAAGTTGGCCCTCATGGTGGAGCGTTCTTAGGGGGGCACTTACACCCCTGAGACCTCTATAAATAGCCCTGTTTGCTATGAAGAAGGGGTCGAATTTTGGGGGGAGGAGAGAAAAGAATCGATCGGCGACACAGAGAGAGAAGAAGCAGACCAACTCTTCAGCAAGTTCGCTGCGTACGAGCTAGCTTTCGCCTACCTTCTCTTTTAGAGTTTTGGTAGACAGAGCTGTGTCACTCTTTCTACCGGCCGAAGAGGAGATCCCTGAAGGACGGTCATCTGGTCAACGGAGAACAAGATTCACTCTCCACCGCCACACGAAGAACCCAGCCTTAAACAAAGGGGGAATTCAAGATTCAATATTCTCCCTCCCTTGTAACCGGAAGGAACAGTTTTTGTTGTAATCTTTTTCATTTGATTCAAGGAAAACTTTTACTGCAATTCCTGTCTCCCTCTTTCCTAGGTCATACAAGAGATGGCGACTCCGCTGGGGACTACATTCGTCACCGACGAGCAAATCGTGGCGCAGGATGACGTCCTCCGTAATGGGAAGATGGTCGAATCGCTCGTTGTCGAGTTCGACCAGGCGAAGTACGAAGAGTTCCTCTCTTCCGGCTCTAAGAGCCCAAAGGCCCGCATCTGTCGCCGGGTCTCAACAGGGAACGGCCCCGAGGCCCGATCTGAGGCTTTCTCGGGCGCCCATCCTGCCAACGGTGCCAAGCAAGGTGCACGCGCCAACGCCTCTCAGAAGGCCCGCGTGGTCCCAGGCACAACTGCTGCTGCGATCAACCGCGCAGCACTGAACACACGCGTCAGCGTCTCTCAGGAGACCCGCGTGGTCAAAGTCCCTGGTGTCCAGCATCAGGATGTCGTTGGTCTCTCTCCACCTCTTCGACGCAATCGAAACGCTGAGCGTCGACAGAGGAGACGCGCGCGTCAGCTGCAAGTTGGAACCGTTGGTTGTCCAACTGAGGCAGCGGCGTACAATCTCGCGCCTTGCCCGCGACACGTCCAGTACGTGAAGTCCGCGTTTGGCGCCCCAAACGCGAGATTCCTCCAGTTAGGTCCTCTGAGGACCAACTTACCAAACGCCAAGGCGAAGCTTCTGCGTCTCGTCAAACGCAAGAAGCACGCGCCCACAGGCGTGGGGCCCAGCAGCCCATTCTCTCTCAAGTGTCTCTGCCCAGACGCACCAGGCAGCAACGCGAGACTCGCGTTTCATCTCAGCAAAGACGCCAGACGCGCGTTACACAACCGCGTCACGAGAATCGCGTCCCTGAAGCCTGCGTCCAGGCTGTGCAGCACATGGATGCCTCCCGTCTTCGACGTTGCGAGGCTAATCTTTTCAGTCCCCCTCCCATGGATTTGAGGGATTATCTGACGAAGAAAAGAAGTGCCAATCAGGTCACTTCGTCATGCTGCTACAAACGGCTTATCTCCATACTCTCGGGATGCCATTGCAAGTCAGGCGTGGACCAGCAGTCTTTGATCAGACAGCTGATTCTCCCGTCAGCTAAAAGGAGGCGCTCCCACAGTAGGAGAACCTTCTCTGACATAGAATACCCGGAGCTCACTGCGAATATGACAAGCAGGAGCAAAGGAAAACAACTTGCAGTCAGCTCAGACGAGTCTGAGTCTGACTCTGAACCGGAAGGGGTGTATCGACACACTCGCACCCGGACTGGGGCCATTCCCCCAATTGACTATAATGCCTTAGCCCATGGCATTAATGATTCTCACTCCGCCGTAGCAGAATCAAGGACTTCAAACTCTTCCGTCGAGAAGGAGACCTCTGCCTACATGACAGGCACTCCTGAGGAGACGACTAAACGTTTGGAGCAGATCCAGAAGGCACAAATGGATATGATTCTTGCTCAGCAGGAGTCTATCAACTCCCTCAAGCAGGCGATTGCACAGCTGCTCGAAGACAGGAGGAGGCCCCCTCCTAAAAAGTCAAAGGGCAAAGGGAAAAAGGAAGAAAGCTCATCTTCCGAACCTTCTGAGGAGACGCGGCAATCTACTTCCAGTTCGTCCAAACCCGCGTCACAAGTAAAGGGCGACCAAGACCAGGGAAAGGCTCATGCTAAAAAAATGAGTCAACTCGAGCGACGCCTCGAGGCCCTTGCCAATCGCAAGGACCTCCAAGAAGTGGGAGTGGTCCGGCCCTACCCGGCTGAATGGGACTTGGTTCCGTACCCGCCCAAGTTCAAAGCTCCAACTCTTCAAGCCTTTGATGGGAAGGGGTCACCCAACCAGCACATCTACTACTTCAAATCCCAAACCGAGAATGTAGTAGATAATGACGCTATCCTGGCACGGCTGTTCATTGGCACCCTGAAAGGGTTGGCCTTTGAATGGTTTATGAAGCTCCCAGAATGTTCTATCAAGAACTGAGGCGATTTAGAGAAGCTCTTTTTAACACGCTTCTTCGAGGATGATTCCGAAGTCACAATGCCAACCCTTTTGGCTACCAAACAGCGAAAAGGGGAGTCCGTCAAATCTTTCGTGGAAAGATTTCGGAACATGGCACTCCAGTGTCCAAGCGGTATGACCCAGGCTACCCTGGTGGAAACATGCCGCCACAATCTCCAAACCTCACTCCTTGCTCAAATAGGAGTTGCTGAAAGCCGCACCTGGAAGCAATTAGTCCAACAAGGTGAACAGGCTGAGAAGATTGTCGCCCGCGTCAGAGCGGAGGAAGGCAAGCCTAGGCCAGAAAGGTCGACAAGGCGTGCGCCAGATACATCCCTCCAAACAAAGCGGAAGGATAATTTGGCAACGGAGACCAAATCTCCCGCCAAACCCCAATCAGGCAAGGCGAGTGGCTCTTCAAGCCAGCCACGCGCCAACAAGCAATATTCCTTCAAGGAGGAACATGTCAATTCGCTCTTTAAACTACTCAACAAGAGCAACCGACTGAAGCTCCCTGAAGCTCGACGCCCGGAGGAGGTTGGCAAGACCGACAATCCCAACTACTGCATGTATCACAGGATGTTGGGACACCCCACCAAAAGCTGCTACGTCTTCAAGGACATCCTTCAGGCTCTGATTGACGCGGAGGTGTTAAAGCTCCGACCAGAGTAGAAGAAGGTGACGGCTAATGTGACGTCGGTTCTCCAGTTCGGAAAACAACCTCCAACGCCTGCGGGGGTAACTCTTATTCCAAAAGGAGAGCTGAGAGTGGTCAACACAGACCCTCACCAGCAGCAAAAGAAAGGCTTGGTACCCGTCCCTACACCTCAAGGGAAAACCATGTGGGTCCACCCTGACCTTATCAATGAACAGCAATGGACTACTGTGACCAACAGGAAATCCAAAGGCAAGGCAAAAGCCTCATCCTGCAATGTGGTGGGTGCCTCCTCTCGAGAAGCGGAGACTGATATCCCTTCACTGACCGACTCAGAGGAGGAAACGATAGTCTTGGCCGCAGAGCCCAACCAACCGATGGCGGGAACCCGTTCAGGACAGGCATACTTGAAACAGTACGACGAGGCGGCAGTAGCCCCTCCACAACCAACTACGGAGCCAGTCAGGCCCTCCACAAAGCCACCCGTGGAGAAGCAGAAGGCGACTCGATTTTCTCGAGCCCTTCAGAAGGACATCGCGGAAGGATCTACGGCACCTTACTGCTTTGATGTCCTGGCTCAGTTGGCCAACATCCCGACTGGGTAGCCAACATTGTCCCAGTTGCCAAGAAGAACGGGAAGATCCAGATCTGCATCGACTTCCGTGATCTAAACGAGGCTTGTCCCAAAGACGAATTCCCATTGCCAATCACGGATGTCATGATTGACAATACTTGTGGATTCGAACGAATGTCCTTCATGAACGGATTCTCAGGATACAATCAAATCAAAATGTATCCTGATGACGAAAAGCATACCTCCTTCAGAACACCTCTAGGGGTTTATTGCTATACCGTCATGCCCTTCGGACTGAAAAATGCAGGGGCAACATACCAAAGGGCCATGAACGCCATTTTCCATCAGCAAATACGCAAAATGGTGGAATGTTATGTTGATGACATCGCGGTAAAAAGCCGCACTAAAAATGATCACATAGCAGACCTGAAAGTTGTCTTCGACATCATGCGGGCTCATCAATTGAAGATGAATCCCACAAAGTCCTTCCTGGGGGTGGCCAGTGGCAAATTCTTAGGATTTGTTGTAACATCCACCGGAATTCACTTGGACCCGGAAAAGGTTCGCGCTATCCAGGAGATGCAACCCCCAAGGAATCTCAGGGAACTCAGAGGATTGCAGGGACGATTGGCATACATTCGCAGGTTTATCTCGAACCTCTCCGGAAGATGCCAACCCTTTGCTAAGCTGATGAAGAAGGGTGTCTCATTCATTTGGGATGACGCTTGCCAACAAGCGTTCGAGGAAATCAAGCAATACCTCACCCAACCACCAGTCCTTGCAGCTCCAGTAGCCGGAAAGCCGTTTCTGGTGTACGTCGAGCAATGGATCATTCTTTGGGAGCTCTACTAGCTCAGAATGACGATCAGGGACGTGAGCAAGCAATCTACTATCTGAGTAGAATAATGATCGGAGCCGAACATCGGTATAACCTGATCGAGAAGGAATGTTTGGCGCTAGTGTTCGCTATCCAGAAAATGCGACACTATCTAGTAGGCCAAACTATAAACGTCATATCAAAAATCAACCCCCTGAGGTTACTTATGACTAAACCTTCATCGCTAAATGGCCGACTTGCAAAATGGGCCATATTGCTCTCCCAATATGAGATGCGCTTTTTACCACAAAAGGCCATTAAGGGACAAGCAGTCGCGGATTTCCTAGCTGAGCACCCAGATCCGAGGGCAGCCAAAGTCTACAAGGATCTCCCAGATGAAGTTGCTGAAGTCTGCCTGACTCAGACATCGTTCGAAAGTCAAGTCTGGCAACTTTTCTTCGACGGTGCATCAAGAACAAGCCCGAAGGGACACTTAGTAGCAGGGGTGGGGGTAGTACTCGTATCCCCACAAAATTATGTGATTCCCCGAGCTGTTTCATTAACTGAGCCTTGTTCCAACAATGTGGCGGAGTACAACGCTCTTTTGATTGGAATGCAATTCGCCGACGAGATTGGCGTTAAAAATCTCGAGGCATACGGCGACTCCAAGCTCATCGTCAGTCAAGTTCGCGGGGAGTACGAGGTCAGACATGAAGACTTAGTACCCTATTACAACACGACTATCCGCATGGCCGAGGGGTTTACAAGCTTCTACATCGACCATGTACCGCGCAGGCAAAATGCGCACGCAGATGCACTCGCATCCCTGGCTGCCTCCTTAGCTCTTCCAGCTGGAGCAATGGAGAAGATATTCGTCTACAGCCACGACCTGTATTGCCCGAGAAGTGCTCTCGAGGATTATCAGGAGTCGACGGGAGGTCGTCACCGCGAGGAAGCACTTGAAGCATCAACCGGTCCAGAGCTTAAAGACTGACGATTCCCCTATATCGACTACGTCTTATACAATATCCTGCCTGAAGACACCAAAGAGGCGGCTACCATTCGAAGGAAAGCCCCCAAATTCTATTATAATGCGATTACGCGAACATTGTATCGTCGATCGCATGACGGGATCTTGCTCCGGTGCCTCTCACCAAAGGAGGCTCAAGAGGTATTGAAAGAAGCCCACGACGGCATGTGTGGAGCCCATCAACCTGGCCCAAAACTGGCAGATCGACTCCAAAGATTGGGTTACTACTGGCCCAAGATGATTGCCGATGCCGTCACTTATGCCAAGAGATGTCACGCCTGCCAAGTGCACGGCGATTTCATCCATCAAGCACCAGGATACCTCCACTCTACGGCCTCTACTTGGCCATTTGAAATGTGGGGCATGGGCGTGGTTGGTCCTATCAGCCCACCATCATCAAAAGGACATCGGTTTATTTTGGCAATAACCGATTACTTCTCTAAATGGGCTGAAGCCATCCCTTTGAAGGAGGTCAAATCGTCGAACGTGATCAAATTCGTGAAACACCATGTTATTTACCGTTTCGGCGTGCCTCGGCGAATTGTCCACGACAATGGGCCCCAGTTCATTAGCCAGGTTTTCCAGAGAATATGTGCCAAGTTTAGAATCCAGAGTGTGTCCTCAACGGCATACTATCCTGCTGCTAATGGCCTCGCAGAAGCTTTCAATAAGACTATTGGCAAGCTTCTCAAGAAGTTCGTCTCGAAAAGTCAACGAGACTGGGACGACAAGTTGGGTGAATGCTTATGGGCTTACCGCACAATTGTGCGAACCCCAATTAAAGCTACGCCATTTTCTTTAGTCTATGGGTGCGAAGCCGTGCTCCCGCTAGAGATCCAAATTCCATCTCTACGTGTCGCCTTGACAGCGGAGATGACAACCGAGGAGAAGCATCGACAGCGACTCCAAGAACTAGAGGCCTTAAATGATAAGTGTTGATCGAGTTTTCCTGCACACAAAAATAAAGACTTTTAGATTTAGGAAAAGGATGTGCGAGGTGCTCAATACTAATCCGCGGTAGCAGGGCTATGCGGGTCGTGATCCTCAGGGAGGGACTGCGATGGAAGCGTTAAGCAAGTTATCTCCTTTTTTTTTAGTTATCAAAAGAAAATAAGAAAATATTAGCTAGAAGGGAAGTGGTATTTACAATGGGTTGGAAAAGAGAGACTTTGGAGAAGAGATGTGATTTATTTTACAAAAATAAAAGAAAAGAAAAGAAAAGGAAAGAAAACTTATCTCTTTAGTCTGCTTGCCTTCGATCCTTTTGCGACGACTTACTTTTTCTCAGAAGATTTGCAAGTATGGCGTATAGGATGTTCGTCGCCATAAGCCATCAAGGGATCTTCGTTGGCTAGGCAGTCTCGAAGCAATCGGATCTCACGGATTACAAGTCATCAGAGAGAAACAATGACATAGAACAAGATTAGAAAAACAAAGATAAAGCGAGAATAAAGAAACAATGAAACAAGAATAAAAACAAACCAACCTCGAGCAGATTTTTATTAACAATGGGGGAAAAATAAAAACTTACACCGATGTCACCTCAGTACAAGTATGATTCCTTCCTCCATGAAAGCATCTCCACTCTTAGTTACAAAATTTACAAAATAAAATCTAACCTAAAACCTAAACCCTAGCTTTTGGCCCTTGGCTCGCCTCTGGACGACTCTGTATGTTGCACTGCAGGGGATATTTATAGGTGTTGGAAGATGTAGAGTCCTAATACAACTCTCCCAAAAAGATCTTATCTCCAGACTTGTGGCACTTATCCATAGAAGTTCAAATCAAATCTGTCCTGCAACTTATTATCTTGTTGATCGCCGAAATTAGCTTATCTAGGGACTGAATTGGAAAGTTTGATCAACATAAGAGTTGTAGGGCTTCAAGTCTTCTTTCTGGAGCATTTTGAATCATCGGATTTGCATATCTGTAGCAAAAGTTATGATCTGAATACTAAACATATACAGTCTGAATCCGAATTTATCTTTAAACTCTTTCCTGCAAGCATTTAGGGTTGAATAGAAGTCTATCCTTCCATTTTCTTTGTATTTGCAACTTTGGCCCTTATGTATTTGCACTTTTGACATTTGGTATTTGCACTTTTACACCTGGGCTTGGACTTGGGCTTGGATATGGGCTTTTGGGCTTCATTAAGCTTTATTTCTTATAAAAATAAGAACTCGAGGCCTGCACACAATAAATCACAAAATATTAATAAATGTGCAGAATTAAATGAATAAATATGAAAATGTGATAGTAAATGTTATGATAAAAATGCATTTTTCACTACCAATCACACCCCCACACTTATCTTTTTGCTCGTCCTCGAGTAAAAACAAAGAAAAAGAAAAATTAATCTAACCTAACTCACTTTCGTAGGAATCACGGTTGCACTTAGCACGTGCAACAAGCCGTTAAACCTCTAGGTTACCCTAGAGGACGAGTGTTGTCTCGTGAGGGTTTTCAGCGGATTGCACCCACAAAATCCATAAAAAGGAAAATATTTGAAATACGTTTGAAGAGACTAAGTAGTCTATAAGTTTTAGGATTATCATTTTTATTCATTCTTAGACTTAGTCTTTATAAAGTAAATTGTTTTCATTTCTAAGTAAGGATCAAAATTGAATTTTGTGTATAGTCTTTTTCGTTACCAAAAATCATATGCATCCTTATGAATTTTTGCTAGGAATTCCTTAACTTGAAATCTCATGCCTCTTTATTATTTTTATAACTTCATCTAATTTTCTTTCGTGTAAGCATCAAGGCTTCTTGAGGCCCTAATACCTAACTAATTGACTATTAGATGTGTTAATAAATTTTTTTTAGCATGTATAACTCATCTAATTTTCTTTTGTGTAAGTATCAAGGCTTCTTGAGGCCCTCATACCTAACTAATTGACTATTAGATGTGTTAATACATATATCATATTTCTTAGTTCTATTAGGCTTTCTAATCCACCCATGTAGCGAACTTAAAGTCGGTGGCTCCCAAACCAGTCGGCTTTAGGGCACCAAGTGAGAAAACACCCCGCGGACTCAAATTCGAGTGAATTAGGCCCCAAAACTAAGGACTTTATTTTATTTACTCACCTTTAGGCATGAATACTTATGCTTCTTGAGGCACATGTATCAGCTTAATTGGTGATATTTTTTTTTTCTATTTTTTTTATGAGGCACAAGGTCTTTGTCTTAGAATCCTAGATATGCATTTGGTATGCACATTTCATTAAGGTAAAAATTAAGACTAACTACTTATTCAATTTCTCCTCCTATACCTAAAAATTCAACAATTTATTTATTTTGACCAAGTTTTTAGAAATCCTAATCATGATTTTCCTAATCCTTAAAACTAACTTAGGTTTCTTTCAAAAAAAATAAGTCAAATACTGTCCTTTTTATAACATTTTTTTTTTAAATTTTTTTTCTTTTTTTTTATTAGCAAATTTTGTTAGTGTCTACTTATGTTAGTATGTTAGTAAAGCCCACCCCCACACTTATCTCATGCATTGTCCTCAATGTATGAATGAATGCATATATGCATGAAACAGAACAAGGGAATGCGGAAGTTACCTTAAGGTGGTGGTTTCGGAGGTGGTCTAATTGGTCCACGAAATGCGGCCCAATCAAGATAACAGATAATTTGGTGGAACCCACCAGAAACTTTCCTTACATAACCCACTAAAATGTATGTATAATCATTTTTTAGAATTTCCACCCCATCAAATTTTCAAATTTCATAATAAATTTCAGAGTTAATTGTCTCAACCTCCTTGTCCCAAAATGGAGTATGAAAAGATGGAATTATTGACTTGGACATTATAGGTACGGGAACGAATACCGACTCAGGGAAGAAGCTCAAATCAAGTAAGGGCTCAGGAGTCGGGCTAAGTTCAGGAAGTGGGTCCAAGTCAAGAAATAGAAACTCAAGTCCACAATCTTCTTCCCACAATGAAATGTGACCTAATATGGGTGATATCTCTTTACTTCCAATATTAAGGAATTCTAGCTCATCGCCATACAATTCTTCAAAACTAAGGTCAACATCTTCCGTCAGAATTGTACAATCAGTTTCAGAAGTAAAGAGATTGTGAGAATCTAGGTCAAGTTCAATATGATCATCTAAAATGGGTGATTCAATTTCATAATGAATTGGAATAGGATCCAATGTTGACTCGGAAAAAGTGAAATCTGGTGGAGACACTGGAGTCATTATTGGATCAGGAAATAAAATTGAATCATCAAGTAGAAGATCATGATCATATTCATGTTCAAGTTCTAATTCAGGAAAGGAAAAACTTGCCAAGTTATCAGAATTTGAAGTTTCGGCAAGTTCACATGATGGTACTGAATTAGAATCTTGTTGTCCAAAGCAACTTGATTCGTCGGCTCTAAGAGAGTGGTCAATGAAAGCAGAAATGACCGAACTGTGAGAACGTAAGGATTGAACCATCAAATCTATGTCATGCTCACGAGCTAATCTAGCCTGAGTCATGGCGGCAAGCATCCCTTCATAGTCGATAGGTGCATCATGTTCTGATTGGACTTGAAAATAGGACGGGTAATCGTGATGAAGTTGTGAGTCGGTGGACTCACGCATCATCATGTCTAAGATTGATGGTGATTTTTGCTTGGGCTCATTCATACTCATCATTTCCAAGATAGATAGATTTCTATTCTGAATGGGTGGATCTGAGTATGAATCTTGGAAGAATGTGGACTAGATGGATATGGAGGACAATTTGGTCGAGAATTAGACTCGGAGGACTCGAAACCCCATAAACTCTGTGACGAGTTGAAATTATTATGAAAATTATAGTCATAAGATGGGGGGTGTGGGTTATCGTCATTCGGATAAGACCATTCCGCCACACTAGATTGGTCAAAGTTAGGGTATGCCGGGTTGGTAATATCCGAATAATAGTTAGGGGTGTAATATGGATTAAAATTGGAATTATTATTATATGCCATATCACACCAACACAAACAACACAAACAAATAAACAAACAAAAAGAAAAATTCTAACCTAAGTTAGGGTAAACCTATGACCTAGACGACTCCTAACTGGTTAGACTGTCCACGGGAGGTAGGGTGTAGACTTTGACCACAAGTTAATCAGCCAGGTCAGGGTAAGAGTGGTGGGAGGTTTTCCATCAAAGACGTTCCTTAATTAAATAACCACCACACTTCGGGCTTTCGGCCCTCAATCCCCTTCCTAGACACTGATTTGGCAGGAGTCAACTTCCAACACCGTTCCCCCTTAGGATAATCTCCTAATTGAGTCCGAGATGTCCCTAGGGCCAACGTCTACTAATTTTTAAGTTAGGCTTGGGTTAGTGAGTGCTTGGGATATGATTTTTGGGCTAAGGAAGGGTGATGAAATCCCCACCTTATCTTGTTAATGGGTTATGCCCTTAAGATGAATTAGTGCAAGTGTACAAGATAAATAGATAAGAATCACTCAAAGCAGAAAATCAACCAAGAGATGAGTCCTATTCTACATGCAATGTGTACGTACCTTGCTCCTCCAGCACTCTTCAACAGTAAAAATAAAGGAATTGAAAAGACACGTGCCTAATATGCAAACGTCTAATCAATTTTATCTTTAACAACAAATAATTTACTGTTGAATTAATTAGCAGTATACAGGTTTATCACAGAACAAACCCAACAGAGCAGAAAACAGTATTTGCAATTTGCAGAATCCTGCAAAAATTTCAGTGAGTAATCCTCTACTGTTGCCGCGTTTCTGCGGCTATGGCCGCGGATCCGCGGCAATACAGTAGTCTCTGATGCTCTGCCTTCGAGGGCAGAGGCACAGAGGAGCTATATGTCCACTGCTGCTGCTGTATTTCTGTTTCCTGTTCTCCAAACCTGCAAACAGAAAAGAATAAAGAATTAGTTAAAAATTAAATTTTTGTTTTAGAGATAAACTTACCGTCCCTCCCCGGCAACGGCGCCAATTTGTTGATCGAGTTTTCCTGCACACAAAAATAAGACTTTTAGATTTAAGAAAAGGATGTGCGAGGTGCTCAATACTAATCCGCGGTAGCAGGGCTATGCGGGTCGTGATCCTCAGGGAGGGACTGCGATGGAAGCGTTAAGCAAGTTATCTCCTTTTTTTTAGTTATCAAAAGAAAATAAGAAAATATTAGTTAGAAGGGAAGTGGTATTTACAATGGGTTGGAAAAAGAGAGACTTTGGAGAAGAGATGTGATTTATTTTACAAAAAGAAAAGAAAAGAAAAGAAAAGGAAAGAAAACTTATCTCTTTAGTCTTCTTGCCTTCGATCCTTTTGCGACGACTTACTTTTTCTCAGAAGATTTGCAAGTATGGCGTATAGGATGTTCGTCGCCATAAGCCATCAAGGGATCTTCGTTGGCTAGGCAGTCTCGAAGCAATCGGATCTCACGGATTACAAGTCATCAGAGAGAAACAATGACATAGAACAAGATTAGAAAACAAAGATAAAGCGATAATAAAGAAACAATGAAACAAGAATAAAAACAAACCAACCTCGAGCAGATTTTTATTAACAATGGGGGAAAAATAAAAACTTACACCGATGTCACCTCAGTACAAGTATGATTCCTTCCTCCATGAAAGCATCTCCACTCTTAGTTACAAAATTTACAAAATAAAATCTAACCTAAAACCTAAACCCTAGCTTTTGGCCCTTGGCTCGCCTCTGGACGACTCTGTATGTTGCACTGCAGGGGATATTTATAGGTGTTGGAAGATGTAGAGTCCTAATACAACTCTCCCAAAAAGATCTTATCTCCAGACTTGTGGCACTTATCCATAGAAGTTCAAATCAAATCCCCGGCAACGGCGCCAAAATTTGATTGAGATTTTAAAGAATAAAAGAAGTGAAGTTCAGATTTCTTAGTCTCAATGCGAATCCGCTGTAGCAAGGGCTTCAAGCGGGTCGTGATCCTCAGGGAAGGATGCGATGCAAGCTTTTCGGCCGATTCCTTGTATGCTTTGAGTAAACACAGAAGAGATTAGATTTGAAGAGAATATGGATTAAGAAGCATGGTTTTACTGATCTACTACCACAACCCACTATGCAAGTCTTGGATGTTGAATTTCATCTTGAGATAAATGTGATTTACCCTAGGTTATTAAGAGTGATTCAAGTAAGAAAATATGATACTAGATTATAACTAAGTTACATTATTAAAAACTAAACAAGTTTCATCCTAACATCTAAGTACAGCTTAAGAAAAGATTAATCTTAAATTTAGGCTGTCCTAGTTCTTAAGCATGAAGTCATGAGGAGTCCTTTAAATGTGCAACCTAGATTAATAGATCTAGTTATCAGTTTTATCTTCAAGAAAAACAATTACTAAACCTAGGGTTTCTAATGGATGGTCATCAATCGATTCAAATCCTACTTGCCTTAGGGTTGCTTAAGTGATCAGCAAACCATACAAAGAATTAGTTGGACATCATTTTTTTTTATAATTTATTATTTTTTTTATTTTTGATTAGAAGAAAAGAAGAAGAAAGAAAACACGAGATCACAGATGAAAATCGAAGAGAATAAAAATAGAGAAAATAAAATAAAATAACAAGAATTAAATGTGCAAAAGAAAGTAACCTTTATTGCAGATGAGATCTCCAATTACAAAGTTCCTTCTTCTTCCACAACGAGCATGAAAATAAAAATTACAACTTTGAAATAAAAGTGGCTAAAGAAAAACCCTAATCGTCTCTGCATGCCCCTCCCTGTTGCGACTGCACGGATATTTATAGTGCAGAATGTAGAGGAGTCCCGGATAGAAGTGCCAACGAAATCTGGTACCCATCTCTATCCAAACTGCCGCGGATGCGCGGCTTTTGCCGCGTTTTCGCGGCACTTTGGTGTCTTCTGGCCACGCGCTTCGGCGCGTGGCCTCTCCTGGTCCGTCCAAATGGGCGCCTGCTTCTAGAAGTGTGATCCTGGCCTTTTAATCTGGATTTTCGAGATAACTTAGTAATAAAGTTACCCTTAAACCAGATTTCTTTAAATCTTCTTCCCACGAATTTTCTTCTTATCTTGGCCTTTTATCCTCATCCTGCATGTGTTTAGGGTTGGATAGAAGTCTATCCTTCCCTAATCTCTGATATTTGCAATTTTTAGCCCTTATGTATTTGCACTTTTGACATTTGGTATTTGCACTTTTACACCTGGGCTTGGACTTGGGCTTGGATATGGGCTTTTGGGCTTCATTAAGCTTTATTTCTTATAAAAATAAGAACTCGAGGCCTGCACACAATAAATCACAAAATATTAATAAATGTGCAGAATTAAATGAATAAATATGAAAATGTGATGGTAAATGTTATGATAAAAATGCATTTTTCACTACCAATCAATAAGCGTCTGCAGGCCCAACAGCAAATCGAGCTCTACCAAGCTCGAATTACTAGAGCCTTCAATAAGAAAGTTAAAGTGTGAACTTTCAAGAAAGGCGATCTTGTCTTAGCCGTCAGAAGACCCATGGTAATGACGCACAAGACAAAAGGAAAATTTCAACCCAAATGGGAAGGACCATTTGTAGTAGAGTCAGTCTACTCAAATGGATCATATCGCCTCATAACCCTGAACGGCGATACACTTATGATGCCGATCAATGGCAGGTTCCTGAAGAAATACTATCCTTAAATAGTATTCTCCCGTTGATCAAGTTAAAAAACACACCTCTGATCAAACAAGAAGAGCTTCTTCATCAATATCCGACGCCCCCGACGGCTAAGGATAGGAGAAAATGTTGGCTTCTAAGTCCAACATAAGTCTTCGACAACTCATCATGCTGAGGGGAACAGCATGGCTAGCCCAACTCAAATGGTAGTTGGTAAAGGCATGTCAAACCCGTTGACAGCTGAGGATTTGCTAAAAATCCTAAGGGACACGTTCCCCTTTGATCCGACGCCTCCGACGGCTAAGGATAGAGGAAAATGTTGGCTTTTAAGCCCAACATAAATCTTCGACAACTCATCATGCTGAGGGGAATAGCATGGCTAGCCCAACTCAAACGGTAGTTGGTAAAGGCACCTCAAATCCGTTGATAGCTGAGGGTTTGCTAAAAATCCTAAAGTGGACTTGGCTCCACTCTTTCCTCCAAAATCCCCTGCCAATTCTCATCCACAGAATGGTAGGTCTACAAAATACAACCATTACTAAGTTAACACTATACCTCTGGTAATGAAAACTTTTCAATATTCCTTGTCAAGTACAAGTTTTGTTTGTCAACTCTACACGGAGTACCAAACTTTCAAATTTGCCAAGTTAACACTACACTCTGGCACTTCAAATTTTCACTTGTCAATTCTCACCAATAGAATGACAGGTCCTCAAATTACTCTTATCATGAGTCAATCTTTGTCAAGTTAATATCACACCTCTGACAAATTACTGTTAAAGTTTAACACCACACCTCTAAACAGTAATCAAGTTTCTGCCAGGTTTAATATTACACCTCTGACAGTCACTTTTCTTCAGACTTTCACACCGAAGCTGAAATGGATGATGCTAAGTTAACACCACACCTCTAGCAACCAAGTCATTGTTAAGTTCAACAATACACCTATGGCCATGACTTTCCCTCGGACTTCCTTATGCAAGCCGAGATGACCAATGCTAAGTTCAACATTACACCTCTAGCATTACCCTCACTGTCAAGTTAAACATTACACCTATGACAGTGACACTTCTGAGTTAAGTTAATATCACACCTCTGACTCGCATCCTTGTCAAGTTAACATTACACTTCTGACAAGACCACTTTCAACCCGTTAAGTTAATATCACACCTCTAACGGTAAGAAACTTTCCTAGATTCCCCACGAGTTTAGTCTCACTTGTTATTCTCTTCAACAGAATAACAAGTCTACCTAAAAACATTGTTAGGTTAATACTACACCATCAACAGTGTTTCCATCAAATCCCCAGCTGATCTCAAACCGTCAGCGCCGGTTTTGCATTAAAGGGCATTAACGCCCAAGCCCAATGGAAAACCGACGCGTGGACAACTGCTTCGGGAAACAACGGATGACCCGGTTTCCCAATCGTCAGCGAAGACTTGACGGTCAAAGATCTCTGAAAATCTTTAAGTCAGGCTGCATTAAACGCAGATAGGAATGCCGCGTCCGGCTGCATTGAACGCAGATGGGAAAGCCGCGTCCAAGAATCTGCGTCACCTTTCTCCAATTGGAAGGCGTTCACCTGCGTTTTAAAGGAGCGTCCACGTGACTCAAAGTCGCGTCCCTTCAGCAAACGGGGCCCTTTCTAAGGGAAAGCACTTAGTCCATTCTGAGATTAGTGGAAAATACACAAGGCTGCGTCCCTCGCATCCGCTCAAGTCGCGTCTTCATTGACAGGACAAATTCGCGTTACTCAAGCCGCGTTTGTCCCCACGGATCAATGCCGCGTCTCAAAGGACTTAGTTCTATCTGAGTTCTTATGAACTGATGACCGCGTCCCCCTATGGATTGACGCTGCGTCTCATCAAAAAAGACTTAGTTCTATCTGAGTTCTTATGAACTGATGACCGCGTCTCCCTATGGATTGACGCTGCGTCTCAGTGAAGTCTAAGTTCCTATGGAATGATGACCGCGTCTCACCCTGTGATTGACGCTGCGTCTCATCAAAAGGACTTGGTCCTATCTAAGCTCCTATGGACGGATGACCGCGTCTCACTCTATGGATCAATGCCGCGTCTCATCAAGCTCGACGCCGCGTCTCATTGAAAGAACTTAGTCTTACCTAAGTTCAGTATTCACAGCCAAGCAGTACCATCTCGGCTTTTTGAAAAGAACCTACGTTCGGCCTCCTGCCTCTGCAAAATCAGTTCAACAGTACACTGACGCAAGCAGACGACCAACCACTCCTGGCTTAAAGCACACCCATGACAGACTAAAAGCAATCGGGGAGGTTTAGACTGTGTATCTAGACACTCAACACGATCAACTCTGGTGCCCTCAAAGAGTTCAACAGTACACTCACGAAGACCAATTCCAGATAAGATCAAACCCGGAGCATTAACAGTCCAGTAATGAAAGCAAATACAGCTAAATCTAAAGTATTTCGAAATCCGTCCCAGTTAACTGCGGAATATCGAAAACTTTGGAGGGGGTTCTGTAGGCTGTTCAAAAGTTACTAGAGGACAAGCTATTGAAAAGCAAAGGTTCGAGCTCTAGACGCGAGGGACTAACACCCGCGTCTCAGCATCATCAGGCGCGTTCACTCGACACCCGCGTCTCAGCATCAAGACGCGAGGGACTAACACCCGCGTCTCAGCATCAAGGTGCGTTCACTCGACACCCGCGTCTCAGCATCAAGGCGCGTTCACTCGACGCCCGCGTCTCAGCATCAAGACGCGAGGGACTAACGCCCGCGTCTCAGCATCAAGACGCGAGGGACTAACGCCCGCGTCTCAGCATCAAGGCGCGTCGGCCTGATACCCGCGTCTCAGTTATAACCGCCTTGGTTAAGGGACCAATCACTGCCCACACGTAAGGGAAATCAGCCCCATCGTGGCGTGTCTTTAGCAGGCACGTGGGTTAGTTACCGCCTATGTAGCGGGGAAGTTGGCCCTCATGGTGGAGCGTTCTTAGGGGGGCACGTACACCCCTGAGACCTCTATAAATAGCCATGTTTGCTATGAAGAAGGGGTCGAATTTTTGGGGGAGGAGAGAAAAGAATCGATCGGCGACACAGAGAGAGAAGAAGCAGACCAACTCTTCAGCATGTTCGCTGCGTACGAGCTAGCTTTCGCCTACCTTCTCTTTTAGAGTTTTGGTAGACAGAGCTGTGTCACTCTTTCTACCGGCCGAAGAGGAGATCCCTGAAGGACGGTCATCTGGTCAACGGAGAACAAGATTCACTCTCCACCGCCACACGAAGAACCCAGCCTTAAACAAAGGGAGAATTCAAGATTCAATATTCTCCCTCCCTTGTAACCGGAAGGACAGTTTTTGTTGTAATCTTTTTCATTTGATTCAAGGAAAACTTTTACTGCAATTCCTGTCTCCCTCTTTCCCGGGTCATACACACCCAAACTCAAAACAACGACGAGCACACTTGCCCGTCTCCACAAAGAACAAAGAAAAGATCATTGGTAATCACAACACTTTGATCACCTAAAGTACTCTCACTACAACACACCTATAGGATGTATAATCAATGGATGGCTCAAGTGTGGTGTGAGAAAAAGCAAGGATGTGAATGGTGGAGGAAAACTCAAAGAAATCTCTTTTACACTCTTTATAAAATCTTCCCTTTAGATAGAAAATATTTGCTCACTATTTTGTGGAGAAAACCCTTTAAAAAGTCTGGGAAAAACTGGCTCAAAGCTCTCCTAAAATCTTGTATCAAAACAATGACAAGACCACCCAATTTATAGGCCAGAAAAATATAGCCGTTGGGATCTGTCAGTACTGCCCGTCGACCGGCCCGGTCGACCGCCAACGGTCGGATTTCTGACCGTTGGAGCCACGGTCGACCGGTGCAGTCGACCGAACTTTCCAGAGAGCACTGCTCTCTGGAGCGGTCGACCGGCACGGTCGACCGATTACCAGTACACACAGGCGTGCACGTCTGTGCACGTCGGTCGACCGGCCCGGTCGACCGACTTCAGGATTAGTCGACTAGTTAAGTCGACTAGTCGAATTGGCTGAAGCCTGAAACAGTTTTTTCTGGGATAAAAAATTTGTCTTTTTGGCTCATATAAAATCCCATAAAATACATAAAAATCTACAAAAAATAGTTTTACCAATATACTTTGATATACAAACATGCTTGCACAAAATCAAGGCATGTTATAAAAGATTGGACTATTTTTGTAACTTGAAAATATTTGGCCCATGATAAAAACTGTATTTTTCTAACACAATATTTTCCAAAACATATTTTTCCAAATCTTCATCAAATACAAAAACAAGATATACTTTTAAAGCATAGTGTGTATGGATATGATCCACTACACAATCAAGATGAAATATCTATGTTTTGTCATAAAGCTCTAAACTTGGTTTTGGTTTAAAGATATGTATATGATAAATACCAAAAACCAAACTTATATTTTTCAAAATGAAAAATCTTTTCTAAACTAAAAAAAATCTTTTATGAAAACAATTCTATCAAGAGTGTGTGTGTGATATAATACTTAAGCAATCCACCAACTATCTATCCTTTATATTTTTAACTAAAACAAAAACTAAATCTTATACCTAGACACAAGTCTTCATCTTCTTGAAGTCTTCCCTTGAAGGCTTCTCATCTTCTTGACTTGGTCCAAGCTTGATCCAAAAGCTCCTTGGATCACACCGTGCTAGCTCCAAATCTTGACATTTTATCCTTTGTTGAGCTATGCACCTACTAAGATCTTGATAATGAATCTGTCACTAATTAAACACAAGATCATTAGTAAATAAAACTTCATGAGTTGATCATCATCAAAACTAGGGTGATAGGCCTTTGGGCCAACAATCTCCCCCTTTTTGATGATGACAAAACTCATGAGGTTATATATGCATGGATTAAAGTAAAGCTTCAAGGAAGCTCCCCCTTAACTCATGCATAGAAAATAAATAATAGATATATCAATGAGGCACATGAATATGTATGCAAGTATGGAGATAAAACATGCAACAAGCATAAATCAATATCTTTTTCTCCTATTTGCAATACAAAAACATATATGCATAAATAACAAGGAAGACAAATATTACTCCCCCTTAAGTAATGAAAACATGCATATATACTCAAATACTTCTCCCCTTTTTTGTCAATCATCAACAAAGGGTTCAAAGTAAAATCAAATCAAACAAATTTTGCTTCCCCTTTTTGTCAAAACAAAAGATCAAGAAGGGGTGAAACAAATCAATCAATAAAGATTTATATGCGATATACATTCATGAAGAGGAAGACGCTAAGTTAGCTTCCCTACACATATGCATTACATGAAGAAGGGATGACAAGCCCTAACTCACATAACACATATTATGTAATGCATAAGAGGAGATGTGAAGCTCCCCCTACACACGTTTATCATATAAAGAAGAGTTGTCAAGCTCCTCAATTTATAATATACTCAACATGAATCCATATGTAAGAGAGATGTTAAGCTCTCCTTGCATATAGGAAATACAAATCAAACATTTTGAGTTTTTCTTCAAAATTTTGAACTTACTTAATAAAACACATTTTGAGATATCAAATCAACATATTTTTTTTATTAATAGTAAACATATGAAAAAATTTTATTTTTCATCATAACTTGGTGCTTTTTTTAAAAAAATGTGAGCCAATTGTGAGTTAAGCACATGGAAATCATATATATGTATGAGAAATGAGTATACCAAGTGAAATTGAAACATACATATATATAAGAAACAAATATGAGTATATACAAAATAAGTTCATATTGATACCAATTGAAACGATTCAATGATACCAATTGACATAACAATAAAATCAAGTGTATATCTCATAACCTACCACCCTTCATATGCACAAGGTAAAAGATTTTCAATGAAGCATACAAGGCATAATCGCCCATCCATCCTCCCATAGATGGTAGGGGTTTTCAAAAATAGATTTGAAAATAAGCTTAGTTTGAAAAACTCTACCAAATGAAGAATTTGCACTAGAAAAATGTTTTTCATGAAACACAAGTAAATCACATGGCACTAAAAACACTCAAATATCTATGAAGTCCATAAAGTTTTCAAAAGAGGTGAGTGCACTAGTGTTATGTGGAACATGGTATCATGAAAATGTCAATAAAGCTCAATATTTCTTTAAATAAGAACACATGAAAATCATCACAAAATTTTTTTATTAAAAACAAAATTATATATTCAAGATATATGTATGTTTTGACAACACAATAAGTATACAAATATATCTCTTAAACACAATTGAGTCCATATAAATAGATTTGCATTAAAGGCAAATGACTCAAGAGGTATACATGTATATTTTAAAGTTTGGCAAAATACACATATACATGAAATGAAAAACACATGATCATAAATCAAATCCAAAAAGTGAGAATATAAGTTTAAAAATGTATGTATCATCAAAACCAAGCAATACAAGCACATTTCATGAGTTCAAATAAGCATTCAAGTACAAATATAAATAGATTTATTTGTGGCCCATGACATGTACAAGTATAAATCCTAGTGTTGACAAAAACTAACATATAAACTAATATTCAAATCATGAAGCATCAAATTTTGAGAAAAATAGAATCATGTGTCAATTTCAAAAATTATTTGAAGAACAAATAACTAGTATAAATTGTTTTTGAAAACTAGTTAAAAAATCCTTCAAATATATCAAATCTTATGTTTTTCATAAACATAACTAGATACATAAAAATTTAAGTACTCATGGTCTATAAGGCTTAAAATATTTTTAATAAAAATGTGAGTGTTAAATGATCATGTAAATAGCATTTTTATGAAAATAGTCAATTAAGCTCAAAATGATCATAAGTCATATTTTTAACAAAATCACGAAAAATCATTTTTTTTTAATCAAAACACTAATCTTCATGGTATATGTATGATTAATCCAATCCTAACAATACACATACATATCCCAAATATTAAAAGAGTCTATTAATGATGTTTGCATGAAGGCAAGAGACTCACGGGTATACATGTATATTTATTAGATTTGAATAAAGAATACATATACATGAAATAAAGCATAAAGTAGGTAAAACATGTATAAAAGAGAATCATCAAAACTACTCTATACATAGGCATATAGTGGGTACAAATGAACATGAAGAGTGAATGTATATGAATCAATTTGATACTCACTAAGTGTACATGTATAAAAGCAAGTTTGACACATTCTACATCTAAGCATGTAAATACCACATGAAGCACACAAATCATAAAACATGAACATGCTATGAATATTATGAATGAACAAGCATGAACATAAAAAGTAGGAGTTTAGAAATTGTTACCAACTCCAAAGCTCCAAATATGGTGGTCTTTCCACCAAAGCTCCTTGATAGCGATGCATCCAAAAGTATGTCCATCAAGTATATTGCATCCACTACCAAGGCACCAATTCTCTCACGTCTTGTGAGAGCCCTCACCTACATCACAAGCAAATGGTGGGGGTTTTGGTACCCATATTTTCTTGTAGGGTCCACGGGGGTTAGCTTTGTTGTAAGGAACCCAAAAACTTTTATTCTTAGCAAAATTAAAATGATCTAATCTATCATAACAATATTTTGCTAAATGACCTTTGCGGCCACAATGTGTACATACGTATACCTTAGTATGCTTATGTGTAGGAGTGTGATCATGTTGTGCAACATAAGCATGATGATGTGGATGTGCATGAACATGTGGAGTTTGTTTCTTTGAAAACAAAGACTCCAATTTAGTATGATTAAATGCACATGTGCTCAAATTAGATCTCAAATTATCTATTTTATTTTTCAACATATTTATCTCATTAGTTGTGGCATGTAAAGCATGATGAGATATATGATCATTTTTCTTTTTCTTTTGTGAAACAAAATCTTTTTCTTTTTCAACAATTTTCTTTTCAAAGTAATATTTTCTTGAAAAACAACTTCTTTTGTTTTTCCACCAAATCAATTTTATTTTTCAAAGTATTGTTTCCTTCACACAAATCATTCAATTTTGAAAATAAGGAAACATTCTCATTTTTCAAATTTTTATTTTCTTTTTCTAAGCATGCCATTTTATTTTCTAATGAATCTTTTTCATTAAGCATGGCATCAAAATTCTTTTTCAAATTATTGTTGTCTTTTTCTAAACATGCAATGTTAGATTTAAGAGAGTCTTGTTCTACATGCATGCAAGCAATATTCTTTTTCAAATTTTTATTTTCTTTCTTAAGCATGTCATTTTCAAGAATAGTTTGACAAAATGAAGTGAGCTCATCATATGACATGTCCTCATCATCGGATTCGGAGTTTACCTCAAGGGGGTTATCCCCTTGGACCATGTAGCACACGTTGGAGGTGTTGCTTCCAACGTCCGAATCGCTCCCCGCATAGTATTGTTCATTTTCACCGAGGGAGATGAGGGTATTCCACACTACAAAAGCCGAATCAAAGTTAGAAACTCTAGATAAATAAACATCATTTAGGGTAGACTTGATAGTATGAAGGGCTTTTGCATTAGCCTCAAGATTCTTACCATCTAAACAATATGCATTATTAGTAATGGCAAGATAAACATGATAACCTAGGGCTTTGAGGTACAAGAACATCTTCACCTTCCATATATGGATGTTAACAATGTCAAACATGGGTGGTGACATGAAGTCCATGGCGTGTGTACAAAAATATTGTGATTAGCCTAAAAATAAGGATCTTTTACTCTAGGTTGTTAGACCAAAATCAGAGTACCAAGCTCTGATACCAATTGTAAATTCACCTAGAGGGAGGGTGAATAGGTGAAGGCTAATCTAATGGTCACTTAATACCTAATGATGCAAATAATGTAGAAGCTAAAAGCAATTATGACCTAATTAAAACATCTTACACTAAACACCACGTATAACCAAAGAGTGTTGCCGAATTCCCCGTGAAGGGCTCTGGACAAACTCCTCTAGATTCCCCTTGAATGGGTTGAGGTGCCGCGTTGGCTCTCTTGGTTGAATACAAGTGTTAGCAACAATCCCACGCAAGTATATAACAATATGAGCACAATATATCAAGCATGTAAATGTAAAGACAATAATTGAATGCAAGATATAAAGGGGATAAAGAGAGAGAGAGTGAGCAATCGCAAACACAAAGGGTTTGTTTCGAGGTTCGAGCACACTTGCTCTACATCCCCGCCTTCGACACACGAAGGATTTCCACTATGCAAGATCCCAATGGATCTCTCCTCGGTGCCGCAACACCTACAAGCCCTCGGACTCTCTAGTCCCGTACACACCGCAAGCCCACCGGCTCGCCGAAGCCGCACCTCAAACAACCAAGTCCGCACCCGAACTCAAAACAACGACGAGCACACTTGCCCGTCTCCACAAAGAACAAAGAAAAGATGTTTGGTGATCACAACACTTTGATCACCTAAAGTACTCTCACTACAACACACCTATAGGATGTATAATCAATGGATGGCTCAAGTGTGGTGTGAGAAAAAGCAAGGATGTGAATGGTAGAGGAAAACTCAAAGAAATCTCTTTTACACTCTTTATAAAATCTTCCCTTTAGATAGGAAATATTTGCTCACTATTTTGTGGAGAAAACCCTTTAAAAAGTCTGGGAAAAACTGGCTCAAAGCTCTCCTAAAATCTTGTATCAAAACAATGACAAGACCCCCCAATTTATAGGCCAGAAAAATATAGCCGTTGGGATCTGTCAGTACTGCCGGTCGACCGGCCCGGTCGACCGCCAACGGTCGGATTTCTGACCGTTGGAGCCAACGGTCGACCGGTGCGGTCGACCGAACTTTCCAGAGAGCACTGCTCTCTGGAGCGGTCGACCGGCACGGTCGACCGATTACCAGTACACACAGGCGTGCACGTCTGTGCACGTCGGTCAACCGGCCGGTCGACCGACTTCAGGATTAGTCGACTAGTTAAGTCGACTACTCGACTTGGCTGAAGCCTGAAACAGTTTTTTCTGGGATAAAAAATTTGTCTTTTTGGCTCATATAAAATCCCATAAAATACATAAAAATCTACAAAAAATAGTTTTACCAATATACTTTAATATACAAACATGCTTGCACAAAATCAAGGCATGTTATAAAAGATTGGACTATTTTTGTAACTTGGAAATATTTGGCCCATGATAAAAACTGTATTTTTTCTAACACAATATTTTCCAAAACATATTTTTTCAAATCTTTATCAAATACAAAAACAAGATATACTTTTAAAGTATAGTGTGTATGGATATGATCCACTACACAATCAAAATGAAATATCTATATTTTTATCATAAAGCTCTAACTTGGTTTTGGTTTAAAGATATGTATATGATAAATACCAAAAACCAAACTTATATTTTTCAAAATGAAAAATCTTTTCTAAACAAAAAAAAATCTTTTATGAAAACAATTCTATCAAGAGTGTGTGTGTGATATAATACTTGAGCAATCCACCAACTATCTATCCTTTTCATTTTTAACTAAAACAAAACTAAATCTTATACCTAGACACAAGTCTTCATCTTCTTGAAGTCTTCCCTTGAAGGCTTCTCATCTTCTTGACTTGGTCCAAGCTTGATCCAAAAGCTCCTTGGATCACACCGTGCTGGCTCCAAATCTTGACATTTTATCCTTGTTGAGCTATGCACCTACTAAGATCTTGATAATGAATCTGTCACTAATTAAACACAAGATCATTAGTAAATATAACTTCATGAGTTGATCATCATCAAAACTAGGGTGATAGGCCTTTGGGCCAACAACTGCGACGTATATACGTAGGTCAAAAATATCCTCACACATATACGCTAAGATCAGTACAGGTAAGAATCAGAGTACGAAAGTACATGGTGCATTATACATTCCAACATAAGAGTATAATTACAAAGTTATCACATAATGTGATACATATTACAAAAATATTACATCACTATAGGTGAAAATGCGAGAATACAAAGAGATATAAAAGTATGAACAGTATAAAAGATGCTCACAAGTTACAAAAGGGAAAACTCGAGAGCCTAGCAGCGGGCCTGAAAGAAAAGGACTCTGGACGGTTTGCCGATGATTCACACTTTCGTTAAGCCACTCTGATCAGCAATCGAGAGAATCCACAAGCTCCAAGCTCTAGGATCCAGACATGCAATTCAGAAGAGTCAGAAACTCCCCAACGAGTGGTGTGATGAATGCCAAGTGGCATGCAGGGACAATCACACGTGTATCGATAAATCTGAATCAACAACATGCATTGAAAACCGTGACGTGAGCATACACACCCGAACGTAAAAGAGGTATTCAGTGATGAGATGTACAAAAGCGACAAAACTAGTTATACGGGCTCAGTAGATAGATTCATGAGATTGATACCTTGAGGGGATAATCCAAACTAGGAAACCCTAATCTATATATCATATACTTTATGTCTCCATTGACTGAGTACGCACAACCCGAGCTGTCCACAATAACAGTTGAAAAGAACAATATGAATCATCAGGAAGCAACGATTATACGGTAACTAAAATTTTCATATAAATCAAGAATAAGCAAGTCAAGAGGTTAAGTATAGCCGTACAAGTATAATGTCAAGTAAGAGACAAGTTGTGTACAATATGTTAATAGCAGAAGATCTGTGGAGTAGTACACAGGTGATAAACCAAACGATATATATAATAATAATAAAATCAGAAATTCGAATTAAAACCAATGAAAGCAAAGACGACAAAACTAACGTTACAAGATTACAATTTCATGAGATAAGTACGTCACAGGAATAATCCAAATAAAAGAATAATCTAAATAAGAAAACCCTGATCTATATACCGTATATCTCACATTATCATAATCTGAATGTATACAACCCGAATTGCAAAGTAACAAAATAAATTATTAATTCATATCTTATTATTATTACTACTCATATATCTAAGTATGTGTAGAGGCGTACGTTCCACCCCACATACATCCATATATAAGTAAGTCGAGGTTGTTATTGAAAACTGATGATGAAATCAACGGGTTATGTTTACAGTGGGATCGTACATGCCCGGGACCAAAACGTAGGAAATTCCGTTGCTGGTGATATGAAATCGGACGCAAGGCGTACAGGAGGTGGGTCTTATTGTATGCCTATCCATGAATGTAACAAGAGGTAGGGAGCTAGCGCTCCCTTCGGACACCTTGAGGCCCTTAGGTAGATCCGAAAGTTTTAGTTGCACAATATAACTAATACCACTGTAAATATATTCATCACTTGAAATCTATCAGTTTCCCCTTACCCGATATAGATTGGCTTTTTTATACTTTATTATTATGTAATTATCATATTACAGGAATAGCAGGAGCAGGACAGGCTCAGGAGTTACAGGAGTACATAAGTATTAAAAATACAAGTTACTATATATAATACAGGATAGCAGAACAGGATCCCCAAATATGATAATCACAAGTTAAGTGTTAAGCAGAGCAGGTAATAAGTGATATCAAATAGGTGTCGAGTGATAGCATGCAGGAATCACGTGTAGCATAATAAAAATCACTATCGTATATCACAATACCGTAAAACAGTACCGATACAGGGGATCGGTACGAATACAGGAAAACGGTACCGATATAGGGGATCAGTATGAATACAGAAAAATGATACCGATACAGGGGATCAATACGTATACAGAAAAATGATATCGATATAGCCGATCGGTACGAATACAAAAAAACAATACAGTTTTGAAAAATAGTATAAGTTTTTAAACTCTTCACAACCACTAATAAAAGAATAATAGTTAAATTATCAAGCAGGCAAGCGAATATCCAAGCGAAGTGAAGCAGTTCTGGGACAAGATCAGCAAAGAAAGTTTAATCACTAAAGCGCCCGGTGGAACTCAGGAATGACTCGGTTTAAGATGCGAGTTTAAAATTTGACAGAGTTTCACCTAGAAGTGTTTAGTGATAAGACACTGAGCGCTAAGCTGTCTTTTCAGGCGTAGCTAGAAAGTGCAAAGACTTTAATAAACCTCAAAGAGGTAAAGCCTGGAGGTCGAAGTGTAGAACCACAAGGCAGTTAAGCCCAGAGGCTGAGTATGTACCTACAGGAGATATTAATACCAAACAACACACATACATACATGACTACCAGGCAAGAGAACCGACAAGTGAGTAAGCAAGCAAGCGATCATCCAAATAAAGCTAAGCAGGCTGGAGCGAAGCTAATGTACAACACTAGATGCTATCACGCTCGGCGTAGTTACCGCTCGCAGCACAGCTAGATGCACGTGTCACAGCATACGTATGAATGCCATATCATCGCTTACGGCACAACCGTACTCATGGGGTAACTACGCTCTAACGGAGTTAGCAGTAAAGTGTTAACGCTGGGTTCGCCTATCAGGCATAGCATATAGAAAGTCTTGGAGATTTTAAACCTTAGAGAGGTTAAACCCGAAGGTTATAGTAAAAATCATGGAGTGGTTAAGCCCGGAGGCTGAGCAAGTACCTGCAGAAAATGTTAGTACCACACAAGCACACAAATAAACGTGATAATAGCAAGACCACTATGGAGTGGTGAAGCTCGGAGGCTGAGTAGAGAGCTCGGAGACTAAACGACCACGAAGAGTCGGCCACACATGATAATAGAGTAGATCACAGGCAGTGATAATATAAGAATAAACTACACTAATACAAACATTCGTCACAGAGCTACTACTTACATTCTTAGGCACTCAGCCATATACAAATACAAGTACACGGTCAATAAAATATAATTACAGCACGAGAACGTAAAAATACATAAATTCTCCAAAATACAACTAAATCCATTGAAGCCGGGAAATCCAAGAATGAGGCGAGAACACTCGCCTATAAATCTTTGGAAAATCACCGCAAATTTGGAATCCCAGAAACTCAAGCGCATGTGTGCGGGCAACACCCGTATCATCACCAAGAGGGAGGAGAGAGTAATCTAGAGAGATATTTAGAGAGAGAAAGAAAAGAGAGACACAATGAGAGAAAAGAGATACAGAGAGAGACATAGAGAGAGAGGATAGAGAGAGAGAAGAGAGGTAGAGAGAGACAGAGAGAGAAGAGAGATAAAGAGAGTGAGGGAACAGAGAGAGTAGAGAGGTAGAGAGACAGAGAGAAACAGAGAGAGAAAGAGAGGAGAGATAGAGAGAGAGAGGAACAGAGAGAGAAGAGAGTTAGAAAGACAGAGAGAGAAACAGAGAGAGAAGAGATGCACAGAGAGAGAACCAGGGGAAAAGATGTGGTGGCCGGCCCAAAATCAGAGAGAGAAAGAGAAGGTGAAGGAGTAAGAGCAGAAAGAGAGAAAAGGAAAAGAAAAAGAAAGAAAAAAGAGAAAGAAGGAAGAGGAAGAAGAAGAAGAGAAGGAAAGAGAAGAGAAGGAATGGTCGGCGATGTCGCTGGGGGCCGGTCGGCAGTGGCATAAGTGGCGGAGGCAGCAGAAGAGAAGAAATAGAGAGGGAGAGAAGAAATATAGTGGGAGAGAAGAAAGAGAAGGGAGAGAAGAGGGAAAAGAGAGGGATCGGGTCGGGGAGGTTGTCGTCAGCACTAGGGGTCCACCGGAAGGCGGTCGACACGACAACACTAGGTCCAGGGTGGCGGTCGGCTGAAGATGAAGGGAAAAGAAAGAGAGAAGAAGAGAGAGAAAAAAGAGAGAGAAAGAGAGGGAGAGAATGAGGGAAAGAGAGAAAGATATTAAATAGGATAGATATCTTGTGGGTGGGGATGTGCCACGTGGCAAGCGAGAAAGTGGGAGAAAAATCGGGAAAATCTACAAAATAAAATAATATATTTTAATAGGGTAAAATTCGAGAAATTCAGAAAAATTCTCAAAAATACACAGAGGTAGAAAACATTGCTTTGAGAAACAACGTGAAATCAGTTTCAGAAATTCAATTTTATTTTCAAATTAGAAATCTTGAAATCAACCAGTGGTATTGGCCAACACCAAATCCGGTCGAGTTTTAATAAATTCAGAAAAATCTTCAAAAATACATTAAGATAGAAAATGTGATTTTAAGAAATAATGTGAGAACAAATTTTAGAAATTCAACTCTGTTTATAAATTAAAAATTCTGGAATTGACCAGCGATACCGGTCGACACCAATTTTGAAGATTTTGCAATTTAATTTGAAAAAAAAAATCTAGAAAATCATGAAAAATCTAAATTTTTGAAAAACGATGTTTGAAACTGAAATCAGTCAAATCTGACTACCGAAAAGACCAAACGAGCAATACACTAGAACGGATCCTCGGTTCAGACTAGAGCTGACTCAGAGTCCATGAATCTGAATCCAATACAAAACAATCGCATAGATAATCATGAAACAAAAATTAATACAGAAAGTAAATAAAAAATATGGTCAAAAAAATCTGAATACGTAACTAAGTACATATTCTGAGAACGGGGTGTTACAGATAAAGAGGGAAGGTCGATTAAGAAGGAGGTCGGTGGAAGGGTCTGCTGGCTTCTTGGAGAGAAATGAAGAAGATTGGAGAAGAAGCAAATATAGAAAAGAAATTAATTAATATTATTTAATTGATCAAATTTTGACTAGTTTAGAACGGTTCTAAGAAATTCTATTAAATAAGAAATATTATGCTGAGGAGTAATCTGAAACCGAATTCAACAAATTCAGTCTGATTTATAAATTAAAAATCCTGAAATGTATCACTGATTCCGGTCGACACCGTTCTGTCGGATTTTTGAGTTTTTCAGAAAATCCTCAAAAATAAAAAATTTTATTTTAAAAAATAATTTGAAAGCAAATCTCAAAAAATTCAACTCCGTTTATAATTTAAAAATTCTAAAATCAACTGGTGATACCGATCGATATCGGTTTTAAGAGATTTTATAAAATAATTCAGAAAAATTTTAGAAAATCCTGAAAAATCTAAAATATTGTAAAACAATATTTGAAACCAAAATTGGTCAGATTTGACTACCAAAAAAGATCAAATTAAGCAGTACACTGAAATTGGGACGTCGCTTCACGCTAGGACTGACTCTGATTCCAAAAAAGCAGACTAATATCAAAATAATGATCAAGGTGATATTAAAAAAAATAAATACAGAGAAAATCAAAAAAATATGTGCAAAAAATCAGCACACGCATTTCGTGTACGTATTCCGTGAAGGGGGTATTATATTTTCTCAAGAAAAAAAATTTGTGTGCTGTCATAATCAGATATGGAAAATCTTTTTCTTATCTCATAACTAAAATATTTACTTCAAAAGTATAATGCCTTTATGATCTATTATGCAACTAAATATAGCAATATATTGCTTGAATCAATTTGACAGTGATTTTTTTATTGCATTCTGTACTGCAATTTAAGCATACCATCAATTATTTGGATGTAGCACAGTTCGCAGCTAGAAAACATAGGATGGCATGTAGGATTCTCATAGATGGTGTCTATCAGAATCAAGTTTTTTGTTTATTCTAGGACAAGAATCATGCAGGTTGCTTGAAAAGCAATTTGACCTTTGATGTCGGTAATTTTTTTGAGAATCTGATTTACTTTTGAACCGTAGATAAAATAAAACAGAAGCCCTACGTTATGTGCTTTTAAATAGTTTTATCGTAAAAAATAAATTTCAGTTTTAAGTCAAGTCAAGGGGATAAAAGGTGAGAGACAATTAGAGTTGGCGTCTTACCTTCCTTTAGTCTCCTTATTTTGGGATCGTAAATTTTTATTCTGCTGCAGTCTTATTAATCTCTCTCTTGTGGTATTTTGGGATCGTAAATTTTTGGCTTCTGCCATTGACTTTAAACTTTAATTCATCTGGTATCGTGTGATATCTTGTGTGATTTTTATGTGCTAGCTGATTATTTATTCAGCAGACAAGCTTATAATTCTTACTCATTTATTATGTCATTTGATTTGTTGAGCATGGTTGTGTTTTCCTGTGACTCTAAACTTTGCTATGATTGTAACAAGATCCCTACACTTTTTGTTCTGGATACCATATTCTAAAACTGACTAACTCAAATCTATATTCTTAAAACTCTTCACTTTGACAAATTATTGAATATAGAACTCAATTTAGCATTTTTCTGAAAATTATGGAAAACTTAGATTAGTCAAAAATATTAAACCAAATGAAATATTGGTTGACCAACTTAAGATTGACCTATACCAGTGGCACATACATTACATCCTATAAACCTAAATTTTTTTAACTGGAATAGACATTGGCTTCTTATATCTCAGACTCAGTAGGATAAGAAAATTGAAATGTAAGTCATTCCTCTGAAATATCAATTTAATTGGTGTCTATAAAATTGTTCTGAAAGGTGATTACATAATTATGAAATGTTGCAAAATGAAAAATCTTCCACCTGATCTTCACTTATCTGGCCAGTTTGATTGGTTAATCTTGAGTTTGATAAACCTAACAATTGACTTGAACTATTAGAAGTTAAAGAACAACTTGAAAGGAAAATCAAAATCCTAAATACATATTAAAGAATAGAATTAATAAAGTGGTCAACTTGAGTTGGAATTGTAACCAACAAATTATAAAGAAAAATTTGATCTAAATTTAATTATACCACGTCCTAAAATCTTATGTATAAATTTAGACATGGACAGTAGAATTTAATAAATCATGATAAAACAAAATGATATAAACTCTCACAAATCCCTAGTTATTATATTCCCAAATCTAGTATACAGGATTATTATATTGCCATTGTACAAATTAGCTAATGACTAGATTGTAGCTACTAGGTGACAATATTGATATTATCACGAAGCGGACATGATATGCCAGTGTGCAGAACATAATTTTAGCCCTCGTGTGGACTGTTGTCGATGTACGAGATTAATCTATTGCAAATCAAATAATTTGTCAATTTATTTAAGTGGAGATAAACCGTAAATTAATTTTTCCAACTTATATTAATTTGAGGAAAAGGAAAATTAATTGGTTAAATCAAAAAAATTCCATTATTAATTGATTTCTTTGTTTATCCTTCTATTTATATTGTTAATAAATTTATATAATTTCATTGTTAAAAACTATCAAGTTTAGTTTTGACCTTGATTTCCAAACAATAAACATTTTATGTAAAAAAAAAAAATTAATACTAGTTTTAGTTAACCTAAAAGTTATTAGTCCGATTTCTTAATCAAAGACATAGGTTACTATTATAGTAACTTTTCTATTCAAAATTCTATCTAAATAATTTATTCTTATTAGCATAATTTTTCTCTTTTAAAGGTTGTACTAATTTTCATCTAATGAGAAATTAATGACTAAAGTCATATTAAATTACAAAAGTACATTATTATTTTGTAAAATACTACATGTATTGCATTTTATTCAAAGGGTTTTCATAATTTTGACAAACAGTGGAGCTATAAAAATTCTTATTTTGTTGAAAGTTAAAATTTAACTTATGAACCCATTTTATAGTTTGCACTTACAAACCCGGTTCGACACTGCGACCTAGGTCGCATAAGACTACAGTGCAATCAGATACAACTGCGACCAAGTATGATAAAACAAATGACGTTAAATACACTGCGACCTTGGTCGCAAGAGACGACAACTCATATTTTAAACAATTGCGACCGAGGTCGCATGCAGTGTATGCACATCAATTTTTTCGAAAATACTAAGACATAGTAAAAATAGAAGAAAATAAAAAAAAGGTGAAAAAAATAGGACCTTTATCATCATGTTACAAAATTTATAAATTTAAAAATTTATTCGACATCTAAAGTTTCAAAATCTCTTTCTGAACTGCGACCATGGTTCCAAAATAAAAAAAAAAAAAAATTGCGACCTCGGAAATAAATCTGGAAAAATTAAAACTATTAAAATACACAATCGCTAAAAAATTTTGAAAATATCATTTTTTGTAGTACCTGTTTCCACGGATGATTTCTTAGGCGCCATCAGTTGCAAATATATTCTTTAAAAAAGGATCAAATTTGTGAAAGAAAATAACTATTTTGGATCAGAATCGCCGGTTTTAGAGCTGTAAATTTTTTGGTAGCCAATTTTTTTTACATACGGTAGAAAGTTGTGAGGGAGGGTATTTTCAGAAAATACAATGTTGAGGTGACTGGCATTAAATTGGGCGGGATTTTTCAAGATTTGTCCGCCAAAATTGATGACAGATGTGGGGCGGTGATTTTGCCACGTCCGCCGGCTGAGAGAAGTCTCTCAGCCTGCCGGCTGAGGTACAGTAACCCCTATATATATATATATATATATATATATATATATATATAATATATATATATATATATATATATATATATATATATATATATATATATATATATATATGATTGACATGGCAGATGCTTCCACCGTAACTCTTTTTTTGGGATCTACTTGAATATTGTGACATAATAATGTCTTGTACAGGCTTGGGTGTGTGGTATTAACTGGAATATGTACTTGGATTTCTTGTTACATGTATATTGTATTACCAGTTTATCATCAATAAAATCTTATATACCTTTCAAAAAAAATATGTTTGGAAAATTTCGCTACAACCACCTTCATAATTAGAAAAAAAATTAACTTCATAATTTTCTTCGCTACAACCTCATATACATCAACATAAATTGATTTCTCCTAACCTATTCTTTTGTATATACTTTCATTTCCTCTTATTCTCTTTCCTATTGACCTCGACGTTGCTCTCGCCTCAACTCTGACTCCGACGCAGAGTAATTCGCGGGTCGACCTGCGGGATCAGGTTGCCGTGGGGGTTGGAAGGAGGCGGGGAGCCCCTCCTGAGGTCTGCCTCATCCTGGGGTTCTCAGAGAACAAAGCCCTGGACCAACTTTTTTTGAGATCGACCTTTTATAGATCTTGTTTGTTCATACTCGCGATGAGTTTTGTTTGTATTTGTGATCGATGTATTTTTTAGATCTGGACAGCATTGGGCATGAATTGATCGTCGATGAACAGAAGGGTCTGCTGAAATGGCGATGCTGATAAGAAAATTGCGACTCATTATCACAGTCCTCTGTGATGACTGTGACCATAAAAATGACTAAAAAACAAGGCATTTTCGTGTGGACTACGACCATGATAAATATGACTGCGATCATGGTCACTGTCCTAATAAAAATTCAGAAATATGACATTATTGTGAGGCCTGCAATCATGATCGTAGTCCTAATAAAGAGGACTGTGATCATAGTGCAATCCTATAAAAACTTAGAAAACATGTCATTTTTGTGAAAACTGCGATCATGATTGCGTCCTAATAAAGAGAACTGTGATCATGGTCGCAGTCCTATAAAGACTCAAAAATATATATTAATAAAGAGGGTTGCGATCATGATCGCACTCTTTAGAAATATGATATTTTTGTGAGGACTGCGATCATGGTCACAACTCAGAAATAAGGCATTTTTATGATGACTGCGATCATGGTTGCAATTCTCAGAAATATATTTCTTTGTGAGCACTGCGATCATGATCACAGTCTTCTATATACCAGCTGTCCGCATTTTCGTAGTGATTCACTTTTTTCGAAGCGATTACTGTGAGATATTTGTGTTTTTTGTCGCTGAGGAGCGCTTCTGCGCTTGACACGTGGGTGTACGTAGTTTGTTTAAAAAAGAGGTAGTTAAAGTTCTCATTACGGCTAAAGTTCTCATTACAGTGTGACATAGGGGGTTGTAGCAAAATCTCCTATATATATATATATATATATATATATATATATATATATATATATATATATATATATATATATATATATATATATATATATATATATATATATAATATATATATATATATAGTGTCATTTCTGAAGGATTCGAGGCCAAATCCTTCCCACTCAAATACAACTCTACGATATTAAAATACAAGATTCACTCTATAGAAGTTGATCTACATATTTTAAGTAATTAAAAATTAAAAATCATGTATTTTGAATACTTTTTTTCCATCTATCAAGTAGGCGCAAAATGGATTGCCGAAGTAGTTAGTGAGTCAGTTTAACGATGTAGAATATTTGAAATCAAATAAAAATTGGTGTAAGTGTTTAGATCATGATGAAATGGTCAGATCGAGAATTTTTATGTCTAAAGATGTAGTTCTAAGTAATATGTTATTTTCAACCATCCATTTTGCACCTACTTGATGGATGGACAAAAAGTATTCAAAATATATGATTTTTGGTTGCTTGAAATAATATAGATCAATTTCAACGGAATGGATCTTACATTCGGATGTACTATGATTGTATTTGTGGGAAGGATTCGAGGCCGAATCCTTCCCACTCAAATACAATCCTACCAAATCTGAATGCAAGATCCACTCTGTTGAAGTTGATCTGCATTATTTCAAGTAACTAAAAAAAAAAATCAAAAATCATCTATTCTGAATACCTTTTGCCCATCCATCAAGTAGGCGTAAAATAGATGGCTGAAATAGTGAGTTGGTTAGTTTAACGGTTAGAATATTTGAAATTTAACAAAAAATGGCGTGTGGAGATTTTTATGTACTTAGATTATGAAATAGTCGGATCAAGATTTGTATGTCTAAAAATATAAATCTAAGTAATATGCTATTTTCGGCCGTCTATTTTGCGCCTACTTGATGGATGGACAAAAAATATTCAAACCACATGATTTTTGATTTATAGTTACTTGAAATAATGTAAATCAACTTCAACAGAATGGATCTTGCATCCAGATGTCATAGGGTTGTATTTGATTGAGAAGAATTCAGCATCGAATCCTTCTGGAATGACACAAGTCTCTCTTATATATATATATATATATATATATTGCAAATTAAAATTTGTTGTATATGTATGTATTAAAATCATTTGAAAACTATAAGTACATGATTCTAGTGATTTATCTTGTACTAATAAAATCTTTAAGTCCTACAAAGATTTTGTTTCATAAGTGAAGACATTATTTTAACTATTCATCAAATGTATACATATCTAGATTTTAAAAGTTTCTTTGATTAAAAAAATTTAAAAAGATTGTTTACATGATGATATATATTATTGTATTTCAATCATTTAAGATTTCTTTGAAGTTATAAACATAACATCTTTCAAATATAAAGATTTATAAAGTATATCTTAATTATGAAAATATGAACAAGTAGCATTTACAAAATAAAAGAAAAATTTTATATTATAATCACTAAATCGAAGCTATAATGATTTGTTCAAAGATGAAAATTCAGATACTATTAAGGAAATATATGGCAAGGCAAATTAGGATGTCTTGTTGTCCGGCAAGAAACCACTTTGTAGTCATTTTATAAATACAAAATTTCAATCTTTAGCATCATTATTATTTTGATAAACTGAGTAAAATGAATAATAAAGAATTTTCTCTCAAATACACGTTCAGTTTATAGCATATTAGAAATTTTGATATTTCAGCTTTGACCAGTTTGATCAACTATATATATGAAATAAAATCTTATTTAGCAACTTGTTAAAATGAAATAAATATTTTTATACTTATCTAATTACTCCTAAATGGGGGGCTCCACATAAGATGATAGATTATTTTGCATTAAAATTAAAATATCTTAAGCTACAAAATCACCCATGACATTACAAGTCCTTTTGATAAAGGGCGTCAAGAGATTAAGTATGTGGTTATGAAAAGTTAAACCTCTAACTATCGCCATTTGAATTAAAAGCTGTTATGCTATATTGTAATTTTAGACCTTATAAAGTCAAATTTTAATAAAGGGTCTTTCTAAAAGTGTGATCCTAGTACATCGAAGGAGATGTGGGCAAGCTCATAGTAGAGGTCATCGGCAAAGAAAACCCAACCCACTTGATTAGCAAGATAGTCAAATAACAAAGATTCAATGTGGTAGAAACAAGCTGGACTGGTAATACTCATCTGGAGCATCAACCTACAGATATTTATATCTTATATATAGCATTGTAACTATAACCCCTTTTTATAATAACGATGCTCTGATAATACAACTGGTTAGGCTGAGTTTAACTCTTAATAAGTCTCACGTATATACTGTAGAGAGTATATATCCAGCTGTAGTACCATTGAAAAACTTACCTACGTGAGAGAAACCATGATGGCCGTGGTTGGGGGGGCAAAGCTGACCCCTAGAAACTCTTATGAGTCAGTTACTGTGAGTGTGACCATTAATGCTCAACTCACTCGATCAATAGACGGAGACTTATTGTGTGTGTCTTCTATCAATACTGGTAAATAAGTCTACTTCCAGGCATAGTCCTTTACGTCTCTCACATGGTGATGAATTCACTAAGGAAGGTTCCAAGTCAAAAGCTACCTATCCTGAATTCAGAGTATGTTGTTGCCCAATTTTATTCTTGTTTATGATTTGTTTACACCATGTTGTTTTATATTGTCTTCTCTGAAATTCAAGTTTTTAAGGCAGGGACTATTGGATTTTGAGTGGGAAAACATGAGTTTTCCCTCTCTTTTACCTTATTTTTACTCTCTTATTGGATGAACTAAAGGAGATAGAGTGATTTAAATACTAATTCCATTAAAGGAGTATGTTATGATTTATTGGATACGGGTCAGGTAAACTGCACGCGCACGCCACGCCGCGTACGCCTCATCTCACCACACCGCGCCACCGCCGCTCGCACGCATGCTGCATCGTGTGCACGAGCCGAGCCACCTTTTCGTTTTGATTTTCAAATATTATTTTTCAGGATTTTCAGTTTCATTTGACCCGATCAAACGGGATCTGATCTCGTGGATCATAATCATATGCACATGGGCTGATCTCGCAGAATTGTTACAACTGCAGGGACTCGAGAGGTCTATAAAAGAGCCCCTCACAGTTCATTCTAGGCACTAAAAACCAAACAATTACGTCTCTTTCTTCTCTGTCTCCTCCCACTGTCAAAATTCTTCTACTCTTTCTTCATTCAATTTTGGGCAACAATTTTTTATCTGAGCAAAGGCCTGTTTTTTCATCTAAGAACAGGTGTTGGTGATTCTGAGAAATCTTTTACTGCTATAGGAGGACAACCATCTCTACGCTCAAACAAGGGGCAGGTTATTTGTTTTTAGGGCAGTGACATCAAGACTACATTCCTCAGGCCAACTTTTCTACATCCGATTTATTTTTGATAGCTGCATGCTAAGATTGTTATAACATAGTTTAATATGTGACAAGCTGAATTTCAAGCATGTTTTTATATTAATAGGAAATATTGCTAGGTTTTTATACAACATAATTAAATCCCCTTTTAAGTACATTAAAAGTTTAGAATCACAATTAATGCCTTCTTCATAACCACACATATGAACACAATACAAGCTTTCTAACATGGACTTAGTCAAATATTAAGTGCCTATCATTAAGGTAATGTCAACTTTGGATTAACACTTCACAACTTTTCCCCCCCAAAACCACTAGATTTTTCCTTTTATAAGCAAGAATCAACATTTCTTTTGAGGTGCACATAATTGCATGTCAATTATAATTCATTGATTTTGACTTATGCGGTTTGCGTATGGTAAGCAGTGATGTGAGTCTCTCCAATAAATTCTTTCATTGTTTTTTTCCCCCTATTTCCAATTTTTTCCTTCTCAAATTGCAATTAGTGGTGGTCCATTGCTTATCTGGAAATGGCATGCACCTTGCAGAACTTTCTGAAAACTACCCTGTCCATTTCTCTGCAAGACTTGCAACTGTCAATAACAAATCCCAGCTAAAATTCTAATAACATATGGTTGACATAATTTCTTTTTTTTATGGGAGTTAATTTCGTTGTCATTATTATTATAACCATCAAGCTTTGCCCTGAATTATTTGGTCTGGCCTTCTGAATTTTCTCTTGCCAGTCATTTCAGTCTATGTCTCCCTATATGCAATTTTAACTTACTGGAGGAGAAAGATAATACCCAAAAAAGAAGAAGAAAAAGAAAGGAGGTAAAATATGAACAATGAAATAAATGACAATCTTCCAAATACTTGCACTAACATGCAACTTTTTTATGCTTACAAACTCCTTTTTTTTAGTATCATGCTATGACTATGGTTCTGAATTTCCTAATCACTTATTGTGATCGTACAAGAGGTCTGCAGTTTTAATCTCGCTCGAATTACGATATAAAACTTAAGCAGCGACTTAATCATTAATGTGGTCTAAAAATTAAGCAATTTTAGGCTTCAGAAGCATTGGTTTTCTTATCCTTTATGCATAAATAAATAATAAAAAATATTTCTAAAAATTTACTTTTAACTAGTTTATAAGTAGCAGATCACATCCAACAGTGTGGATGTTGAATTTGAGTGACAAATTAACCAAATCGAAGTGTAAGTATATACATCCAAAAGTAGTTTAACTCATGACTATGGTCCAATTTAAGCTAATCAAAGATTGTGTGGGTGATGGTGTCACTACATTTGTCCTTGTTAGATTGAGATTAAAGATTTGATGAGAGAGAGAGAGAGAGAGAGAGAGAGAGAGCAGTTAACATGTGTATGGTCCACAATTAGATAACCAAAGATTACGTGTATGATCATTACATTTCTCCTTGCTCGATTAAGATTAAAGATTTGATAATTGCGTGAAGAGAGAGAGAGAGAGAGAGAGAGAGAGAGAGAGAGAGAGAGAGAGAGAGAGTTGATAATTGCGTGAAGAGAGAAAGAGAGAGAGCTTGGAGAGCCCTATACAATTCAGTGGAGAGTCCGACACCAACTCGGGTTGTCTCCCTCTGACTCAGGGCTCTCACAACACAAAAAGGAAGCAGAGGGCTTGAGGCGCATCACCAAACTGCAGGGCAACTTTTATTTCATGAGCAACAACAGTATATTAGATTCAACCCTATTTACACACTTAAATACCAAAGACCCACTTAAATACCCACAGAAACCGTTCACGTGAAGTAATTATAAACGTATTATCATCGTCACTGTTGAGACCTGACTCACTCGCAAACTGATTAAAATTTGAAACCTAGCAAACCCTCTTATTCTGTAACGATTTTGCTATAAATATTTGTTTTTATGCGCAAATTTTCAGAGAAAAGGCTCCACAAATATTAATCAATAATCGATAAGAATAATTGCACGTAACAGAGAATTCTTCTACACGGTGATGATTTTGTATTAAAATTTCTTTTATGTTAGAATCCGTAGATAAATCTTAGTACATTATGTTGGGATTTGGGTCACCAATAGTCCCACGTTGGCTAGACATGAGGATGGTGTTAGGTATATAAGGATCTGGGCAACTCCACCTAGAAAACTAGTCTTTTGAGATGGTGTCTCAAGTCCTTCAATTGGTATCAGAGTGATGCTCTGAAATTAGTGATATTTGTGGGTGATATTCGATGTTGTTGATCCCCAATTTGACGCAAGAAGGCAAAATAATGGGCCCCTATAATGCAATTTGGGTCGCGTGATATTTGACAGTGGTGCTCATTTGTAATGAGCGTGCCCTTATCCACGCGGTGTAGATGAGTGACCGGCTGCAGTTGATGCTTCACATAAGACGTTATTTGCCCCACGTAGTAAAGTAAAGAGTTGGATTCCAATCGAACATTTGGTCTTCCATTGTGAAGAAAGTTGAACTTTGTAGGGTGTAACACCCCGCTCCCGGAATACGTACTTAGTTGCTATTCAGATTTTTCGATCGTATTTTTTTGATTTACTTTTTGTTTTTGTTTGTATTATGAATTATTTATATGATTGTTTTGCCTTGGATTAGGATTCGTGGACTCGGAGTCAGCCTAGTCTGAACCGGAGTCAGCCCTAGTCTATATGATTGCTTCACATAAGGCATTATTTGCCCCATGTAGTAAAGAGTTGGATTTCAATCGAACACTTAGTCTTCCATTATGAAGAAAGTTGAACTTTGCAGGGAGACTCTTTATTCGAGGGGGATTTGACTATGTACCTTGGGGTTCGGCAAATATTCTACGAAAATTGTGGGGAGAGAGTGTAAAATCTTGTTGGTTGAGTTTTTTAAACTCATTGGAGAAGATAGCCCAGAGTTCGGAGTTCAGCAGCATGCTCAAGAAGATGAAGCACAGCTGAAAACAAAGGCCCAGTCAACTGCCTGGTCGATCGGCCGTACACAAAATGCACATTGGGAGAAAAGTGTTATAGTGGTTGACCGCCCAGAAGGAGCAGTGTAGCAGAAGACAGTCGGTCAACCGTCGAGTTGACCATCATAAACGTGTTTTTTGGCTCCACACAACTAGTGGTCGACTGCTCGGTCGACCGGACATAGCGTAAACTTGAGCCTACACAGAGAGTGGTCGACTGCCTGACTGTTCTAAGCGAGTTTTTATTTTGATTCTGGATTCTTTTCTGATCCGAACTCAGATCTATTGGTTTACTTTTCTTCATAAATTCTCTGGTTATATAAAGAAGGGTATTGTCCTCAGTATTTGTAACCTGAATTGATTTATTAACAAGTTATCTCTCCCTTTTGCCCCGAGGACATAGGCAAATGCTGAACCTCGTTAAATCTGTATTTTCTCACTTTTTTCTCTCTGCTTTGTTCTTGCCAATTGTGACTGTTCTGCGGCAATACTCTGGTGTTTGTACGTAGACCTCCGGCGAGTTCCCAACAAGTGGTATCAAACTTTTCGGGTTTCAATGAGAAGTTTTGTTTTGGTGGAGCAAATCATTTAGAAACTGTTCGACGATTTCGTTTGGAGGTAAAGATCTGATCTTTATCTATTTGAATTTATTTTCACTAATTATTTACGCATTACTTTGTTGGATCTATTGGAGGAGATGATCGGGAAAAGTTAACCCGCGGTGAATATCATGGATAGTCATTCGTCAAAGATTGACGTGGTGAAATTTAACGACACGAACAATTTTGACACGTGGAGATGTGGGTGATGGATGCGCTGACGACGTCAAACCTTGAAGATTCTCAACGCTTGGAGAAAAAGTCGAAAGAAACTTCTAAAAAGGACCGGGACAAGATGAATAAGACAGCGTGTGGCGTCATAAGGTCTTTTTAATGCTAGATATCAAGTATCATGTGATGACTGAAACTTCAGCGAAAAAGATATGGAAGATTTTAGAGAGCAAGTACTTGACCAAAAGAATAGAGAATCGTTTGCACTGGAAGAGGAGATTTTATCGCTTTCAATTGAAGAAATATATCTCGATCGATGAACACATAAATAACTACACAAAAGCTTCTTACGGATTTAGCCAACGTGAATGTGGTGATCGAGGAGAAGGACAAGGCTTAAATTCTTTTGAGTTCTCTTCCTGATGAGGACTATGAGGCCTTCGTTCTCACCTTAGTCAACGATAAACAATCCATTAACTATAATGAAGTTTCTTCTGCTCTTGTAAATTATGAATTGAGAAGGAATGACAAAGAGTCCTCCAATAGTACATTGACAAAAGTGTTGACGGTAAGAGGCAGGAGTTCCAGTCGAAAGGCAAAAGTGATCATTGTAGATCAAAGTCTAGAGCCAGTTTCAGAAATTTGAAGAAGAACAAGTGCGCTTTCTGCAAAGAGTTAGGGTACCGAAAGGTTGATTATTCAAAAATCAAAGATAAGAAGAAAGAGTCAAATCTCGAGACAAATCTCAAACAGATGGTCAGTACACAAACTGGTAGTATTTCACAGGCAGGTGGATCGAACTCAGACTCATCAGTATTCTCATTCTCAGTCACTACTTCTATTGTTGGCAATTCAGGTGATTCTGAGTGTATACTCGATACGAGTGCTACCTATCATGTGTGTCCCAATAGTGATTGGTTTTCTAACTTTGAGAAGATTGTTCTGTCATCATGGGGTGATGATCATTTGTGTAACATTGAAGAGATAGATGCATTCCTTAACAAAATATTTGAGGAGATGGTGCGGGAATTGAAGGAAGTAAGATATGTATCTTAATTGAAGAAAAATCTTATCGTAATTGGTTCCTTGAAAGCATTAAGTCTAGAGATAATCGATAGAGATGGTGTTCTCAAGATGCTTAAAGGTTCAAAAGTGATATTAAAGGGCATTTAGACACAATAACATTTATTACTTGAAGAGTAATATGGTTATAGGGCAACTGACAACTTTATTGGTTCAGATGATAATTGTACCCGGTTATGGCACATGAGGCTCTAACATGCAGGTGAAAAGTCTTTACAAGCTCTAACAAAGTAAGGTTTGTTTTAAAGTGCTAAGACCTACAAATTAGAATTTTGTGAGCACGTGTCATTGGAAGGAAGACCAAGGTGAAATTCAGCACTGTGATTTATTGCACCGAAGGATTCTTGACAATTTTCACACAGATGCTTAGGGACCTACCAAGATGACATCTATTATAGGTAACCACTACTCTGTGTCTTTTATTTATAATTACTCTAGGCGATGCTAGTTATATACTATGAAGCACAAAAGGTAAGTCCTAGAGTTATTTGTGGAGTGAAAAAAGAAATATGAGAAATAATACGAGAAGGAAGATCAAGGTACTCAATTCAGACAATAGTGAAAAATACACTAGTGATCCTTTCTACAACTATACTGTGATGAGGACATAGAAAGACACTTCACAGTGAGAGAAATACTGCAACAAAATGGAGTGGAAAAGATGAACATGACCTTGCGGAGAATGTTCGTTGCATGTTATCCAACGTTGGATTATCGAAATCTTTTTGGCTGAGACATTGGTGTATACTTGCCATCTCATTAATAGGTTTCCTTCGTCTGCGATAGGAGGTAAAACTCTTTTGAAAGTTTGGTCAGAAAAAGTTGCTCAAGGCTATGACTTGCTTCGGGCATTTGGTTGTCCGACCTATTATCATGTCAAGGAAGACAAATTGGATTCGAGAGCGAGAAAAAGTGTGTTTGTTGGTTTCAAAAAAGTTATGAAAAGTTATAAAATTTGGGATTCAAAGGACAAAAAGATCATCTTGAGCATGGATGTCAAATTAGACGAGGCTTCAATGGTGAAGCATAGGGACTCTCAGTAGATGGAGAGTGAAAATACCAAAGGATATCATATAAGGTGGAGAGTGATGCTACTCCATCATCTCCAGATAGATCAATATCATTCATGATCACACCTGAGGTAACACAAGGTGGTGATCATATAGCCGATGAGGATGCTGATGAGGATGAGGATCAATGACTAATTATGGGTGATATCTAAGATACTATTGCAGTTGGAAGAACTCAGAGAAATTCATATATGCCTAGTTGGCTCATTACAAACATGATTATGGCCTATGCTCTTTCAGTTATTGAGGAGGTGTAAGCTGATATTAGTTCGAAATCTAAGATGTGAAAGGATGTCATGATGATTGAGATGAACTCTCCTAAAAAAGAACGACACTTGGAAATTGACAGAATTTCCCAAGAAAAAGAAGGCTATTGGTTGTAAGTGGGTGTTCCCAAGAAATAAAGATTTCTAGATGGTGATATTGTACGCTACAAGACTAGATTGGTAACTAAAGGCTACATTGACTACAATGAGGTATTCTCACTTATTGTAAAGCACTCATCGATTTGGATATTATTGGCACTGGTGGCACAGTATGAGTTATAACTTGATCAGCTCGATATAAAGACCGCTTTTCTCTTTGACGATCTTAATGAGGAGATCTTTATTTCTTAACCGACAGGATTTAAGATTGCAGAAAAAGATAATATAGTGTGCAAGTTGAAGAAATCACTTTATGGGCTAAAACAATCGCCAAGACAGTGGTACAAACATTTCGATAGCTTCATAAGAGGAAAAAGGTACACATGAAGCTATTATGACCCATGTGTTTACTACAACAAGCTATCGGGTGGAAAGTATGTTTATCTACTATTATATGTAGACGATATGCTCATTGTTTCTAGAAGTAGATCCGTGATTGATAAATTAAGGAAAAACTTGTCTTCTGAATTTGAGATGAAGAATCTTGGTGAAGCAAAAAAGGTGTTAGATATGAAGATTGAGAGAGACCAGAAAAGTAACAAGTTCTGTTTGACAAAATAGGGGTATCTGAAAAAGGTATGCAGAAGTTCAACATCGGCACGAAGTCCGTAAGTACACTGTTGTCCTCTCATTTTAAGTTAAAAGCTATTATGTCTCCTAATACTGTTGAAAAGTGTGAGTATATATCTCACGTACCCTATCCTAGCGTAGTTAGTAGTTTAATATATGCAATGGTATGTACAAGGCTTAATTTCTTACAAGCTATCTCAATGGTTAGCAGATACATGCACGATCACGGTAGAGATCATTGGGAAGTAGTGAAGTGGATTCTATGGTACATCCAAGATACCATAGATGTTAGTTTGGTGTTCGAGAAGGATACTACATGTAAGCAAGAGTGTATCAGATTTGTCAATTTTGATTATGCTAGAGACCTCGTCAAACATTGATTTGCAACAGGATGTGTATACACTTTGTCCCAGGTACTGGGTTGGCCTCTATTCTATAGTCTACTATCTCTTTGTCTACTACGAAGATCGAGTATATGACCGTGACGGAGACTATAAAGGAGACAATTTATCTTTAAGAGTTGCTTGATAACTTGAGGATTGAATAAGATCTATTGAAGATCAATTGTGATCTCATGAGTGCTATCTATTTAGCAAAGAACCAAGTTTATCATGCAAGGATGAAGCACATCAATGTCAAGTTTCACTTTGTTCGGGAGATACTTGATGAGGGTGCCATCGAGTTAAATAAGATTCATATGAAGGAGAATCTCGCTGATATACTTACAGAGGTTATTCTGGGAGTAAAGTTCGCACATTGTAAGGAGTTACTCCACATCTTTCAAGTTGCTTGAGGTCGATGGAGCTCGTTTGGATGAACTACAGATGACTTGTTCTTTCGGGCAGGGTAACATAAGCAACCACATTTGTGCAACCCGGTTGAGTTGATATGGTGATTTGTTGTGTTTGGCTCAGATTTGAGAAATCTTCACTTAGGTGTAGAATTGTGGAGAGAGAGTGTAAAATCTTGTTGGTGGAGTTTTTTAAACTCATTAGAGAGGATACCCCAGAGTTGAGAGTTCAACGGTGTGACCAAGAAGATGGCATGGCAGAAGATAGAGGCCTAATCGATCGCCTGGTCGACCAATCATGCATAAACATGCACACTAGGAGAAAAGTGTTGTAGCGATTGACTGCCCGGTCTACTGTCCAGAGGAAGCAACGCAGCAGAAGATAGTAGGTTGATCGCCAAGTTGACCATCCACAATGTGGTTTTGGCTCTCATAACTAGCGGTCGACCGTACGGTCTACCATCCAGAGCGCAGATTTAAGCCTGCCAGAGAGCGATCGACCGCTTGATCAACAACATGACGATTTTGAGCGATTCTCTATTTGGATTTTAGATTCATTTTTTTATCTAAATTCAGATCTGTTGTTTTCTTTTTCTTCGTGGATTCTCTTGCTATATAAAGGTATTGTCTCTAGTATTTGTAATCTGAATTGATTGATTAATAAGTTCTCTCTCCTCTTCTGCATCGAAGACGTAAGCAATTACCGAATTTCGTTAAATCTGTATTTTTCTTACTTTTTTCTCTCTATTTTGTTCTTACCAATTGTGACTGTTCTGGGGCAATACTTTGGTGTTTGCACGTAGACCTCCAAGGGGCCCAAGACATTATATTAAATATAAATATTCATGTTCTATCTGATTTTCATAGATAATACTCTGAACTTACACTAAAGTGAAATAATTTATTGAAGTAACATAAGCGTAAGAGAGTTTTTTTTTTAGAATAAAGTGGGGCCTTAGCCCCGGAGTAGTATTATTGAAATAATAAAAAATGATAAGTTACAAAAGAAGGGGGACTGTGGTGTGTTACAAATACATTCAACTAAAAAGATGCCCGAAAAAACAAATTAAGACGGCTTGTGACATTTATGGAGGGGAAGGTGAGATTGTCATAGTGTCACCAAGGATAATATCTGACCCCCAAGCTCTACAATATAGGAGAATTTCGCTTAAAAAGCTCTTTGATTCCGTTCGTGCCATGCCACCCATATAAGTGCGGTGACAACACAATCCATCAGTTAACTTCATTTTGTTGGATATTGAAAAGCCTCCAATCACCCTAAAGAGATGCAATAGATGGCCACGAGGATGAGATAAGCGATCTCAATCTGGTGTCCAAAGTTCCAAGGTGAAAAGACAATAAAGAAAGATATGGCCACCAGTTTTTGATTAACCCCACAAAGTATGCACGGTGTTGTGATATGTATACTTTTTTTAGCAAGATTGTCCATCGTTAAGAGACTATCATGGAATGAGATCCATATGTACACTTTGATTTTTAACGGAGCTTGGGTCGTCCAAATCCGTCGAAAACAATTACTCTCTTCACGGCGGTGAGGCACCTATAAAGAAGGTTGACAATGAAGAAACACTTGTTTAAGCTTCCAATGCCAAACATCTAGTATTGAGGATAGTTTTTTGGTTTGGAGGCTGATAAGGAGATTGTTGAGGTAACTGGAGAGATTTTGGATTGACCATCTCTAAATTGTGAAGCCAGATCATTCTTCCATTGAATAGGCACATTTGAGTATTTACCGTTGTGGAAGGATCCATGGCAAGCGCATGAATTAGAGAACACGAAGGCAAGGGTATCATTATCCACCTATTGATCTAGCTAAAATCTTGTTGAGCACACATTCTCCACTACAGTTTTGATGCCAGATGCAAAAGTCAAAGAAGCATTGAGAACTCCTCTCCTAAAGGGGAAACATGCCCGGAAAGAGTGGTATGCAAATCATGAGGCCTTCGCCTTTTATAATAATTATGAAGAATGAAAGACACCCATAGAGCATGAGTATCTCAAAAGAGTCTCCACCACCACTTGGATAAGAGAGCAAGATTGAAGGCCTGAAGATTGCAAACACCCAAACCACTTTGATTATTATGCGAGCAAACAAGTTTTAAATTTATCAATCTGAGTCCTCCATTGTATATCACTTGTGCCTTTCCAAAAGAAAGTCCGTTGAATACGATCGATGGCAAGGATCACCCACTCTAGAAGGTAGTAAAATAACATATAATAGAGAGGTAAGGAAGACAACATGAAGTTGATAAAAATGAGCCTACCTCCTGTAGAAAGAGCATTACCCTTTTATGTAGCAAGTTTATTTTCTACTTTCTCAGTAAGGGGTCGTCAATCTTTCTTTCTAAGTGAGGTCACTTTGATAGGTAGTCCAAGGTAGATAAATGACAAGGTACCTAGGTTGAAATTGAGAATAGTAGCGGCTCTTATGCCCACCTTATCACATCTACTCAAATTGTAAATATATGACTTGTGAAAGTTAATTTTTAAATCAGTCATCATTTCAAAAACATAAATGATTAGCTTTAGAGAATGAGTGATCTAGCATCTCCCGATACAAGTAGGAGAGTGTTGTTGGCATAATGGAGGCTAACACGATCATTCAGCCAAGGGAATGAGCAAACTTTTGGGTGCTACCATTATGGCCGGCAAGGGAGAGGATTCTTGTCGGCAACGAGAATGAAGAGGTGGGTCTCCTTGCCTAAGACCTTTCTGACATTTAATATAATTGTCTGGTTTTCAATTAACAAAGATAGATGAAGTCTTGAAAAGCAAAGTTTTAATCCACTGATCCAACATTGTCCAAATCCCCTTGCCATTAATAGCTCAAATAGAAAGTCCCAACTAATAGAATCAAAAGTCTTTACAAAGTCAAGCTTAAGGAACACTGCTTCAATATTTGAATCATTAGAAGTCGCAAACATAAGCCACACTATCAAGGATATATGATTGATTGTACTGAATATGAGGATAAAGCCGATTTGCAAGGACTTTAGTAATAATCTTGAAGACAGTATTGAGAATACTTATTTGCCAAAATTCGTTGACCAAGAAAGCACCCTCTTTCTTTAGAATGAGAGTAACCAATGCATAGTTAAGACGTTGGAGGTCCACAATGTCATCGTAGAATTAGGAGAACAAAAGAGAATATTCAACTTACTAAGACCCCAAAACTTTTGAAAAAATGATAGAAAATCCATCCGGCCCTGGGGCTTTTTCGGCGCCAAGTCCAAAAATGACAACTTTAATCTCCTCTTCAATGAAAGGGCCCTCAATGTCTCAGGAAGACCACTCATGATTGGGATAAAGAAAATTCCAATTTGCATGAAAAAGAGAATGATTAGGTGCTCCAAATAATTGAGAAAGTAAGAAGTAAAGGCGTAAGAAATATCAAAGTGTGTAGTTAAAATTTTCTTTTGGAGGTGAAGAATTTGGATGAGATTGTGGAGGTACTTTGTGTTAGCAACACGATGGAAATTTTTGAGTTGTAATCTCCTTTTTTGATCCAAAGAGTACAAGTCTTTTATCACCACATAGATTCTTCAAGTTGTTGGACCCTTTCAAGCTTATTGAGGGAGGACATTTTGAGAGAGGATTTTTCAGAAGAAAGCGGTCTTGATTCAAGGAGAAAGTCAAGCTTGTTAATGATATTAAAAATATGATGGTGTTGTCTTTTAACACTCCCAAATTGAGTTCTACTCCATTATGTAAGTGCATTCCTTGTTTTGTGAAGCTTTAGAGCAAGGCAAGTAGATACATTAACATGGGAGATGGATGACCAAGCACCTGCACAATGTCATGAAGTTCATGTTGCTCCAACCACATGCTTTCAAAGTGGAATCTCTTGGCCATTTGGTGTGTGGAAGAGGTATGGAGGGAAATGGGTGTATGATCGGATAGAATGCTGATACAAGTAGAGAGAGGGAACGTGTCATCCCAAGTTTTCGAGGCAATGAATCGTTCAAGCTTGGCAAATGTGGGTGAGGCTCTTTTATTCAACCAAGTAAAGGACCTTCCTCCAAGTGAAATATCAATTAAACCAAGAGCTCAGATGAGATCATTAAAAGAATCCACATCATTGATGTTGCCCTCACAACCTTGTCGATCATCTGAAAACTGAGTCATATTGAAATCCCCCATCAAGGCCCAAGTCTCTGAAGGACCCCAGTTATGAATGTTGTGGAGGTCTTGAAGAAAGGAAGGCTTGAGTGTTCAATCATTCGGGCTATATATTGAGGTGACACAAAATATGCATTGTGAAGCCTTTTCTTTTAATTTCACCGATTGGGAGAATCTAGTAGACATTTGGCTAAGCTTCTCAAAAAGTTTACAGTTCCATCCAATTATTTGTCCCCTTGATGCACCAACAGAATCGAATACGGCCCATTCATTTACTCGAGTCCCCCCAATAGTACAAAGAAGATGATAAGAAGGAGAGCAAAGTTTTCTTTCTTAAAGCGCCACAATATCAAAATCAAAGAGATATATAAAGTCTCGAACATTTGCTATCTTATCAAGATCTATAAGACCTTTAATGTTCCAATTCGAAATAATTATTGAAGTATGTAATCCTAATCCAACACACTCTATTTCAGTGTAAAGACATACTCATCTCAAGGGCTCAGAGATGAGCGATGAAACTCCGGGGGCTTTCCGGTAGAGTATAACTGTTTTGCGTTGTCATCTTGGCAATTTTCTCATCTGCAAATGACGACAAGGTCGTGGTATTGGGGATGATGATCGTGCCAAGGGGAACATTATTCACTATTGCATGAGAAGAGGACGAAGAGGTGGATTCCAAAGATCTCTGTTGTTTAGCTCTAAGGGTTCGCACATCCATAGAAGATGTAACACTACTCAATCTTCCCTCTTTCAGATGAACAGAGGAGCAATAAGCGATCATCGTTTATTAGGAGGCGGAGGAGGGAGTGCTTGCTGAGGAGACGAATTGTCCGAAGCCAGCGGGGGGGTGGAGATTGCTAAGGAGGAGGGAAGAGATTAAGTGACAGCAGAGGGGTTGCACAAGAGTGGAGGGAGCCTGACGCCCTGGGGGGTTGTAGGCGAGGTAGATGGGGGAGGAGAAAGGGGAACTGTAGACATCAAGGGAGAGAGGCTGAGGGAGACAGTAATGAAAGGGGGGAGGTTGTGGGGGGAGGGGTGAGGCAGAGCAATCATATGTGCACGTGCACAGTGATATTGAGCACTAGCACTGCGTGGGGAGAGTTTGAGGAGGCGGATTGGAGGAGGTAATGAGGGAGGAGAGGAGAGGTAAAGGTGGAGGCTACGACGGCCAGACCTGTACATGTGCACGGGAGGACAGGGCATGCGCACGTGCACGGTGGGGGAAGGGAAGGCAGCAGGGCAGCGGTGTAGGATCTAAAAATAATGTCAAAACAATATTAAAATAAAGATAATTAGTGTTAAATAAAATAACTTATAAAGGAAATAAATCTCAGAAAATATGCAAACGCAAACACAAGAGATTTTATCCTGGTTCGGTGCTCTTGACCTACATCCAGTCCCCAAGTAACCCGCTTGAAATTTTTCTTATCCTTGATTTTGTACACCCAAAATCAACATCTTGTACACCACTTGACAAAACAACCTTTGTCAAATCCGTACAACTCTTCTTTATACCAAAAAGACAATTTTCTTGTACACCTCTTCTCAACACCAAGAAGATAACCTTGTACAATACTTCTCTTTGAGTGATTAAAAAAAACTATAAGCCTTGAGACTTGTATGTGATCGTGAACAAGAACTCTTATAGGTAGACTCTCAGAATTCTTCACTAGAGGATTGGAATTTGTGTAAAGAATAGAAAGTGAAAACTAGTTTTCTGAAAAACAGAATTTTCAACAGAGTTTGGACAGAAAACTAATAATATGAATTAGTGTATTTAGCCTAGGACAATATCCCTATTTATAGCTGAAATGGTCAGTTAGGACAGTTATCAAGACAATTTGAATATCAAATATTAGATAAACACTAGAAAACCAATAACTGTTTAACAGTCAGAAACTGTTATAAGTCGAATAGGATAGGGAGTAAGTCGACTAGGGGAACAAGATTTGCCTGGGTTAGTCGACTAATCAAGCAAGCAAGTCGACTACATCAAGACTGATACATATGATAAATTTTTGAAAACTACTATTAGTCGACCAGCAGAAAGAGTTAGTCGACTATGATATGTATTAGTCGACTAATAATGTAGGTAAGACGACTAATGCTTCTAACAGTCAAGAATAGAAAGTTGATATCTTTTAGGATAGAACTTAGTCGACTATATAAAAAGTCAAGTCGACTTAAGAATATATAAGTCGACTATACTTGGATATAAGTCGACTAAAGTGTGTGTGTGTGTGTGTTTCAAGGCTTTTAACATTCTATATCAAATACACAAAATAGCCAAATATCCTTGAGTAGTCTTCAACACTTAAAACTCATCATAAACTTTTGAGATAGAGCTCCAATGCATCTGCATCACCACAAATGTTATCATCAAAATCTAAGTTCCAACATTCTCCTTGTTTTTGATGATGACAAGTTGTGTGCATATAACTCCCCTACAGAGGACATGTTATAACAAAAAATTGTTCTTCCCCTGTAAAGAATAGGTTATAAAATATAGAAAATAAGTGTTCTCCCCTACAAAACATATATTATGACATATATATATAATACATTATATATTTGAAATTTTCTATTATCAAGACTCTCTTTTCTTTATATGGTACCTATAAGATAAACAGTGTTAATGGTACTAATCATAAAATGATCAAAACATTAACCTTTTGGAATTCAAATCCAACTTGAATTTAGTTTCTATCTGTTAGTATAAATATAATTGCATGAATTACATATATCATGTACATATGATGCAATATAAGTATTTTTATCCATATTATTTAGATTCTTAGGAATCCAAATATATTTATAATTTGATTTTATGGTCTTGTTAACAAAAGATTTATCATTTTTCTTTTTGAATACATGTGTAGTTCTTTCAACATTATTTTTTCAACAATCAAGACCAATATGCTTATCTTTTGAAAATCTAAGTCCAAAATGATTATATGAAATCTTTTGATATGACTATATATCATTTAAATTTTCTTTTTCTTTATTAAATTTTGTCTCTTTATTCAAAAGTTCTTCATATTTATTTTTGAAACTTGTCATGTCTTTATCTAAAATAGAAATTCTTTCATTTAAAGACATAGTTTCCTTTTTTTAATAAAGCATTATCTTGTAATAAATTCTCATTATTCTTTTTCAATGATGATATAACTTTTTAAAGTTATCTTTTTGAGAATTTAAGAATGACAGTTTAGAAACATGAAGTTCATTTTTTTGTGAAGTCTTTCGTTTTTCTTTGATAAAGATTTGTTTTTAATCTTTTCATTCTTAAGACCATTATATAACTCATGAAATGCATCTAATAGTTCAATATATTGTACCTCACCTTCTTCTTGAGTCATAAAACAAACATTGGTATGCTCAGTGGGTTCTTCTTCATCTGAGGAAGATGAATCACTATTCTCCCATGATGCTTGATAATCTTTCTTCTTTTTAAACTTTTTGCTCTTGAATTTTCCTTTATTTTTGAAAATGGGCAATTCTTCTTCATATGACCTATTTTATTACAATTAAAACATGTAGGATTAAACTTACCTTACTTCAAGAACTTTCTGAATTTTTTTGAGAGCATTGACATCTCCTCTTCATCATCATTTGAATTTTTTGTATCTGAGGATGTATGGAATAGGGGTGAACAGAGTTCGGTTATAACCAAAATAACCGAAAAAACCGAAACCTAAACCCGAACCGAACGAACAGCTCTAGTTCGGTTCGATTTCGGTTTTGTGTTTCAAAAACCGAGCCGCACCGAATCTCTCACCCTATATATGATCCCACCTAAATTCAATTTAGTAAATCATATAGTTCATAACAAAAACTGGTGAAAACTTATCTCATCACTTCTAGCAATACCATCTTTTTTATGTTGAATATGTGAAAGTTATGTTAAGCGCACCATCACAATTAAGAATAATATTTATATTAATATAGTTCTTTTTTTTCATTCTTGCCATTAAAGTTAGTAATAATTATGTGAGTTTTGATATAAGAACCCAAATATAGCTTAAAAGTTTTAGAATATGAAATTTTTAATTCACATTAAGGTTAGGGTCTTTTTCTAATTTCTAATTTGGGTATTGAATATTTAAGACTAGAATATTAAAGGATGATAATATAATGGTGATTAAAAAATGTAAGAAATGATGAAAAAATATTGGCCTAACCAAAAAAACTGAAAAACCGAACCGAACTGAGTCGGTTCGGTTCGGTTCGTTGCTAATTCTAATCGGTTCGATTCGGTTATGCAAAAATTAGCAAAAATCGAACCGAACCGACCGATGCTCACCCCTAGTATGGAAGGCAAGTACTTTTTTTATTGATTGAAGTTGACATTCATCATTCTTTCAATCTTCAAGTTGCACTTCATATGCCATTAAATTACCCATAAGGTTTTCTAATGACATTATTAAGAGATCATTCGCTTCTTCTATTGCCGTAGTCTTCTCCTCCCAATCTGATGTGAGTACACAAAGAACCTTTCTAATTTTTTTCACGTGAGTATATTCCTTTCCAAGGGATGCTAAAGAATTTGTAATGTCCGTGAATCTTGTAATCATTTCTGAAATTGTTTCGTTCTCCTTCATTTTGAAGAGTTCAAACCTATGAAGAAGAAGAAATTTTTGACTCCTCAACCAAATTTGTCCCTCATGGGTTACCTGTAAAATCTGCCATATTTGATTTGCAGATCTGGCCGTTGACACGCGATTGAATTCTTCTTTGTTCAAGGCACAGAAAGCGTGTTCTTTGCTTTGGCATCCAGGTTTGCAGACTTCTTTTGTTTTTTATTCCATGCACTGTAATTTGTGGTCGGCTTGGTGTACAATGCTTCTACTATGTTTCAGAGTTCATAGTTGAGTGATTGCAAGTAGATCTTCATTCTACACTTCTAATAGTTATAATTTGATCCATCAAATAGTGGTGGACGTTGTGTAGAATGTCCTTCTGTGAATTGTGATGAAGGAAATTCTGTTGCCATCCTTGTAGGGTGTTGACCGGGTATGCAGGCTTCTGATACCAATTGTAGAATCTAAAAATAATATCAACACAATACTAAAACAAAAAAAATTAGCGTTAAATAAAATAACTTGCAAGAAAAGAAATAAATCTCAGAAAATATGCAAACGTAAACACAAGAGATTTTATCATGGTTCGATCCTCTTGACCTACATCCAGTCCCAGGCAATCTATTTGAGATTTTTCTTATCCTTAATTTTGTACACCCAAAATCAACACCTTGTATACCACTTGGCAAAATAACTTTTGTTAAATCCGTACAACTTTTCTCTACACCAAGAAGACAATTTTCTTGTACAACTCTTCTCAACACCAAGAAGATAACCTTATACAATACTTCTCTTTGAGTGATTACAAAATAACGTATAAGCCTTGAGACTTGTATGTGATCGTGAATAAGAACTCTTATAGGTTGACTCTCAGAATTCTTCACTAGAGGATAGAAATTTGTGTGAAGAAGAGAAAGTGGAAACTAGTTTTCTAAAAAACAGAATTTTCAAAAGAGTTTGAACAGAAAACTAATGATATGAATTGGTATATTTAGCCTAAGACAACATCCCTATTTATAGCTGAAATCTATGGTCAGTTAGGACAGTTATCAAGCAAGACAAATTTGAATATCAAACGTTGGATAAACACCAGAAAATCAATAACTGTTTAACAATTAGAACTGTTATAAGTCACTAGAGTAGGGAGTAAGTCGACTAAGGGAACAAGATTTGCCTGAGTTAGTCGACTAATCAAGCAAGCAAGGCGATTACATCAAGACTGATACAGATGATAAGTTTCTGGAAGCTATTATTAGTCGACCAGCAGAAAGTGTAGTCGACTATGATATGTATTAGTCGACTAATAATGTAGGTAAGACGACTAATGCTTCTAACAGTGAAGAAACAGAAAGTTGATATCTTTTCAGGACAGAACTTAGTCGACTATATAAAGAGTCAAGTCGACTTAAGGATATATATAAGTCGACTATACTTGGAGATAAGTCGACTATATAACTAAAGTGTGTGTGTGTGTGTGTTTTTCAAGACTTTTAACATTCTATATCAAATATACAATACAGCCAAATATCTTTGAGTAGTATTCAGCACTTAGAACTCATCATAAGCTTTTGAGATAGAGCTCTAATGCATCTGCATCGTCAAAATGTTATTATCAAAATCTAAGTTCCAACAAGCGGCGCGGGTTAGCTGTCAACGACGAGGGTGTAATATTGTGCTGGAGAGGAGGGATGGTGATCCCTGCAGAGGAGGCGGTTGGGAGAGGGTGATGCGACAGAGAGAGGCGGTTGGAGAATACTGTAGTGGTGGTGAGGTATATTCAAATTGAAGAAGCAGATCGGGTATAAGTTGCAGCAGGCGAATCAGGCGCAGCTCGCAATCCGATAAAGGGGTATTTATGAAATCTAATAGAACATGAAACTCTTTGTGAAATTTAATATGACATATAAACTTCAAAATCAGTTGTCTTCATATTCATATGCTTTCGTATTTTTGTCGACATTATTCCTGACCTAATGTCAGAGAAAAAGAATCAACAAGAATGACATCAGAGCTGGAGAGTTGTTTGCAAAATCTAATCGAACAAAAAGATTATCTATAAAATCTAATAGATCAAAAAAATTGAAAACTAACTATCTGCATACTTTTATCAAATTTTGACAACTCCTGAACTAAAAGTAAAACAGAGGAACCTACAGAAATAACATTAGAAAAAGCGAGGCAGATGAGAAAGCGAGAAGAGAATCGACGTGAGCTAGATCTTGCTCTAACGCTGACGAATCCTGAAGAGATCTTCAGGTAGGGTAACTAATCAAATCCACGAGCACGGGTGCACCGAAGAGTTGGCTGGGCCCGGCCCATTTTTATATATTACCTTAAACCCTTTTCTATTTTGACCCTTTTACATATATTGCTTAAAACCCCCTTCTATTTTCGTTTTTTTTTGGAAAAATTATTTTTGTTTCCGCTCCTGATTTTGTGGAGAATATTGTTTTATTCTTTTGGTAAATTCATATAATTTATAAGTATATGTTATAAAAGGTTGTCGCCTGCCCTAAAATTTATTCCTGGTTCTGCACTGTCACAAGTAAGAACGACGCAAATTCATGAGCCAAAAAGAGGAACTCGAATCCACGAAAAAAATATGAAGAACTTGACAGTTGAAATATACTGTCGACAGTTAAGAAAAAAACTAACAAACCCTTACTTTCAGTTAAAGCCTGTCAACAGCTCATTAAAAAAAAAAAAAACGCTGCCGATAAGCCAAGCTATTTAACCTGTTTGTCTCCTGCATCAAAAATATAGTCACCCCCATATTCTAATAGAACAAGAAACTGTTTGCAAAATCTGGTAGAACTGACATTTTTCAAAACCGATCATTTATATATTCTATCAGATTTTTGGCCGATGATCCTCATGAAATAACAACAGATTTGTAAAGACTTACAAAAACAATACTAGCACAATAAAGTTATTTACAAAATCTAATACAACAAGAGATTATCTGCGAAATCTAATAGAACATAAAATTTCAAAATCAGACTATATGTCTATTCTATCAAGTTTTGACCAATGATCCTCCTGAAATGACGACAAAACAGAAAAACTTGCAGGAGCAATGTTAGCACGATAGAAAAAAGATTGGGTGAAGGTGAGGAAGTGAGGAAGTGAGAAAGTGATAATAACTCCCTTTGAAACTTGAGAATTAATTAGTAAATTTTTTCGGTATTTAGATGTTATTGAGAAGAGTAGTTTGAAAAATGTAATATCTTTTCTAGCGTTTGGATGGCAATGTGGAAGTGGAAAAGTTGACCATAAGTTGATCGGAAAATAATATTAAAAAAAATTAAATAAGAAAAATAAAAAATAGACTGTAATTAAAATGTAAGTGGGATTTACATGATCTGAAAATTAACTGTTTTGTACTACAACTTATTACAAATGAGATTTACGTGACCACAAAATTAATTATAGCACTTTGAAAG